>JAHTLZ010000330.1:58786170-58807903 GCA_023846285.1 Phrynocephalus versicolor
ATAAATAAATAAATAAATAAATAAATAAATAAATAAATAAATAAATACGCCAACCCAGCCCGGGAGCTGCATGGTCGGCAAGAGTAAAACAAATGCAAAAAGAAGAGGGGTGCGGGAAAAATAAATAAAAATAAAAATAAAAAAAGTGGCAGTGCCAGGCACCAAGCACGCTAAAATAAAATAAAAGTAAAAAGTAAAAAAAGAAACAAAACAAACAAAATATGAAATATTTTTTAAAAAAAAAATTGTATTGAACGAAATGAAACGGGGGTGGGGCTAATTAATAGTGAAACAAAATGTTATTTTGGTGTTTGTGCTTATCTCTATTTATGACAGAACAATATGGTCAACCTACGACGTACTGTAATAAAGATTCATTAGAATCTCATTAGAATCTTTATTAATGAACATGAGCCCTGTTCCTGCTTGTTAGACCTGGCGTTTATCAGTCACAAAGCTGTAGCTATGAATGTGTTTTTCTGTTTATGATGTAGTGATTTATTTCCTTCTTAATTAATCTGCTTTTTTAATCTTCTGCAGAACTATCTTGAAAGGTTAATAAAGTTAATAAAGTTAAAATGCTTTTAATAAAATGTGTGCCTTTAATTATGCCCTTCATGTTGCAAAATAAATTATAAATCCAATTTGAAGAGGAAATTGTTTGACAATGCATGACTTATTCTCTCTGATATTATGGAAGCCTACTAGTTGGTATGTCAAGTCCGCAAGGGTTAAGGCAATTATAATTATGTTGCCTGAAACTGACTGGCTTCATTCTTCAAACAGCTAACTGAGTTGCTCTGTGCATTTCCATCTAAAATAATTGAATTCTAAGAACCAGAATAGAAGCTTCAATTAAATTTTAGAACAGAGATGGTTTTTAAACAAATGTTTATACAGTATAATTTTTTAATACAAGACTTTCTATATTAGCTCAATAGTATTATAGGTTGAAATGGCATTTGAGAGAGTGAAATGCCATGTATAAAACACAATGCATAAAAACTCTTACACTTATATTCTAATGAGAAATTCTACGCATTTGACTTGTCCTCAACTGTACCAAAATCGAAAGGGGGGCAGACAATGCCTTGCTTTATGTTAGGCTGGGTGTAGCTGCCTACCTCTTATGTGCCTCTCCTTTGATAAAAAAAGAATAAGAAATGCATGTCTATTGTTAACAGATTTTTTTTGTTTTGTTTTCAGGAGATTTCAATTTTTCTCCCTTTGAGAACAGCAGGTTCTTTTCTGTAAACAAGAATTGTGTGTGTGTTGTGTCGTTACAGTTGTGACCGACTCTACGTGACTCCATGTCCATGGAGTTTTCTTGGCAGGAGTACTGGAGTGGTTTGCCAGTTCCTACTCCAGGCGCCTAAAGCACCTGGTATTCCCTGGTGGTCTCCCATCCAAGTACTAACCAGGGCCGACCCTGCTTACCTTCCGAAATCAAGCGAGATCGGATGTGTGTAGGGCATCTAGGCAGCTCAAACAAGAATTACAAGGATGAAAAGATGGAAAGAATCTCTAGATAAGCTGATGGGGAAACCTCCCAGTCTTTGGAGCAGCAATCCTTACCTAAGGATCCGATTGTATCCAACAGCTGCTTCTCTTCTTTTTCAGGTTTGCAAAGTCAGAGTGAATAGATGCTCCTATAAATTTATCCTGAGATCCTTTTAATCCATCTTTGCTGGTAATCTTTCCTGATGGGGGAGACCAGAATCTACTCGTGGGAGGGCTTAAAATTAAACACAAAGTAGCTGAAGTTCTAAGAACATACACTGCTGCTAAATTAAATTGTGACATAGAAAGGTGTTATGTGCCAAACTTGTGAGCGTATGAATGTGGCATGGCTCAGGTCCATCCTGTCCAGTCATTAACTCCAACTGGTAGTAGTTCTCTAGCACAAAGATATTCCATAGTTCACCTGAAAACTAGGGAGTTAATCTAGAACCTGCATGCAAGATGCTGCTTGCCCTGAGTTTTGACCCATCCATACATTTCTTACTGAATGTTGGACTCATTGAATGTCACCCAGTATAACATTCATTGCATAAAATGTACCCATCTCTCTCAATAATGGCAGCCGACTCAGCACAATAGTGTGGAAACACAGCAGCATCATGGAATGCTATAGCATCATGACCCAAGTACTGTATTGTTGTGCTCTGGATTCTGAAATGGAGAACTGATCATGCAGCTGCTGTTTCCCATGGCAGCCACAGAGGGAGCATAATATCAAATTTGGTCTTAACTTGAATTTAAGGCGACACTACAAAGATACCATGAAGCACTTCAATACCGTAGCACAGAAAGAACAGGACACTGGTTTGGCAGAGGGACAGCATGAAATGTACTTTGTGAGATTATAGGCTTCTCTAATAAAAGGACTAACTTTTACCTACAAAATGCTCAGGAACCATAATGGCTCAGGATCACAGAGGGAAGTACGGACTTCATCGCCTTGTGTAATTAGAAGCAGTAGGTAATGTGACACACTGCTGGTGTTGGAGCCATTTGGTCTTTTGAAAAGGCACTTAACTTCAGATATTACAAAGAAACCCGCTGTAGGACACCAAAAAGCAGCTGTTACAAAAATGCCTCCCTCGTTTGCTTTGATTTGCCAAAGTGCTCAGATTCCCAGGAGGGAATTACACAAGAACCCTTGAGTAAGAATTTACATTGTTAGATTATAATCTTTGGGGGTGGTGGTGGTTTTGTGCCAAGTGTTAGCCCACCGGCACCTAAGAGCTTCCTAACCTGTGTTGTTTAGATTATCATGTAAACAAAGGTCATACAGTTCACCTACTTTAATACAACATGGGCTTCAAGCAGGAGAGCAGAGTTTCCATTTTGTTTTTTCCTTTTGGACCTACCCCCAAGTTTGTTGGAGTTTCTATAAGATTGCAGGCTGCCTGCAGAATGTGTGGTTGGAAAGGACACGGACTTGGGTAATAATCAATCTCTCTCCATCTAGACCAGCACAAAATGTTCCCTGTTGCCTCTGAATTCAAAGAAAGCCGCTTTTTTTCTACTAATAAGTTCTCTTTCCCCCCTCTCTTATCTGTTGAAGTCTTGCGGAAAGCAATCATGTTTTCAGTTTGCTGTTTGATCTGTTCCCCTATAAGTAATGGAACATTTTTATTCTTTTTACTACTGTACGAATGTTTCAGAGTGAATTATTCAGACTGTAAGTGCCAGTTAATGAGAAAAGGGAGTGGGCTACTGCTTAAAACGTTTCTGCTCAGTAAGTCTCTGCACTTCTGCTGCACAAAAGTGTGTTCTGCTTATATACCGCCCCATACTACTTCAAGTAGTCTCTGGGCGGTTTACAGTGGTTTTTCTTAATTATGCAGGCTACACATTGCCCCCCAGCAAGCTCGGAAGGATGGAAGGATGGAAGGCTGAGTCAACCATGAGCCTGCTACCTGGGATTGAACCCCAGGTCATGAGCACAGTTTTACCTGCAGTACAGGCATTTAACCACTGCGCCACGAGGCTCTTCCAAAAGGTACTGCTAAGCTATGTGTGTGTGTTGTGTCGTTATAGTCATGACCGACTCTTCGTGACTCCATGCCCATGGAGTTTTCTTGGCAGGAATACTGGAGTGGTTTGCCAGTTCCTACTCTAGGCGCCTACAGCTCCTGGTATTCCCTGGTGGTCTCCCATCCAAGTACTAGCCAGGGCTGACCCTGCTTAGCTTCCGAAATCAGGTGAGATCAGATGTGCTTAGGGCATCTAGGCTATAGCCGCACAGCTAGAAGAATTTAGCCAAGAACATTTCAAAACTGCAACAAAATTAGCACATGTTTTGCCTCCCCAACCCAGTACACACAAACACACAGTGGTCTGGGAAAAGCATTCCCCAAATAATTCACGCCTCTATGGAATGTAAATGAATGAAGCAACTACTTGGGAAGGCCTAAGTGAGGCGATGTGGTGTAGCAGTTAACACAGCTTGACTAGGGAAACCAGGCTTCAAGCCTCTGCTGGGCCTTGAAATTCAATAGGAAAATAGTAGTAATAATGACAATGTAATTGGTCCCATCCTCTGTCTACATCACAAAAACAATGCAACCAACTCAACTGTCATGGTTGATTTATTAATCTGTTCCTGTGGACTGTATGATAATGCTATGGGTATGTATTTTGCCATATCACTGGTTGTACACGCGCGCGCGCACACACGCGCACACACACGCGCACGCACACACACACACACACACAGAGGTGCATCCCTGCACATCAAGTTCTTGGTGGTAATGTGCTGTTAAGTGGCAATGTTAGCAGTAATGCATTACATGTAACCTTTAAAAAGTCATTTTATTTTGTGCCCTGTCACAGATCACCAGCCTATATCAAGCTATCCAAGAGGACATCATGTTCAATGTCATGATCAAGATACTGTAGTTCTCTTATATTGAGAGTATTATCTGACATCCATCATTAAATGAAGGGGAAGTGAGAGAAAAGCAAGCACAATGTGGGGACTATGGAAGAAAAAAGCACAGTTGTGGTTTCCCCTACTTGTAATAATGCCAGACAGTATAAAATTGTGCCTTTCTGTCATCCTTTGATTTAGTGTAATGATGGGCATGGGTTGCAAATGCCTTCCCCCTACCCACCCCAGTGATCTGCTGTGGGGAGAACAAGCATATCTTATCCTGCTTAGATAATTTCTGCACTACTGCTTTCCCAGCCTCTATTTATTCATTGCAGCCTTCTGTTTTGCTGTTTCCTAAGCACTTTAAACACACCATTTAATTTCTATCAACATGCTGAGACTGATGTTATTTAAATATATTGAAAAGCAGAATAAAACTTTGTAAACAAGAGATCAAAACGCCATTTAGGATTCAATTTGCTACTCACTTTCCTGGAAATACCACTGAAATCAAAGGGGCATGCCTCTCAGGAGAATACACTATATATAATGACACTGCCAGTCAAAAAAATTAGAACAAAGTGTTATGGACATCTGTCATATTGAAAATCTGGGGTTGAATTCTGTTGCTAGGAAGTCAGGGGCACAAACAGGACATTTCACTCTGGAAGATTAGCTTGTCATTGGCACCAGTGTAGCCAAGGCTGAACTTGAACAATTCAGTATCACAGTACTATCTGCATGAGTGTGTAACTGTGTATGTGGACATATATTTGGGGTGGGGGGAGTTGTAAGGATTCTAGTGCTACCCTCTCCATCTCTCCTAAGAAGGAAGGAAGTTAGCACAAAACCAAAGAACAAACAAACAGGGCAAGTCCTACCTTCTCTCCCACTTTCTGAATCCTTTAAATCTGCGTTTTGAGCATAAGAAAAGCCATGAGGGACTCCACCCCCCCACACACACACATCCCAATAAAGCTGAATGAAGCCATGCAGATGGGCCTGCTGTAAAAGTCCTCAGCTGCAGCAATGTTGCCATCTGATTTCATTCCCACTTTTCAGGAGGTCATTTATCTATTTGTATCCCTTGATACCAAGCTGCTATTCTGGCTGTTAAGCACTAATCCACCTAACAAAGGTGGCAATCAAAATATGTGTATCTTCCGCCTGCATCAATTCTCCTCAGCCTTGCATCTTCTAAACATTTTATCAGTGTATTGCCAATCTTATCTAACAAGATTAAATGTGCTGGATGCTACTTACCTTATAAGATCTGGAGCTATTAGGTATTCGAACCGAGCAAATGATGGTATCAAATACATCCAAGAGTCTGTTCCCGGTGCAACACTGTTATTCATTTCCAAAACAGATCCATTCCAAATTTAACAACACTCCATAGGATCCATTCCAAATTTAACGGATTCATTCCAGATTTAACAACACTCCATAGTATTGCTACTTTTATCTTTATCAGAACTGGCAACCTTTTTAGGCACAAAAATTACACAAAAACACACTACATCCGATTGACTTGTTGACTTAAGATGTTCTTGGCACCTGTCACTATGACCCACACATCACACTTAAAAGCAGTTACTTTTAATTATGTTCCTAGGCACCAAAGCACTTCAGTCTGGACACTTCTGATGATGCTTCCTGTTGCTGATGCTGAATGCCAAGCTAAGATTGCTCCATCATGCCCTCACTATTCTAAAGCAGGGCTGTCCAACTTTGAACAGGCCGAGGTCTACTTTTTCTGGCCTAAAGTGCCTGAGGGCTACTACACTAATACCTCTACTTACGAATTTTAACCATTCCGAGCACATGCTCATGGCCCTTGAACTCCCCGCTCAGCTAAGACAGGGGCTGGCAGACCCAGAACTTTGCTGGGGCAGTAGTGATCCTTGGGATGGGGGAGGGAGGGGTGGAGAACTTATCCCCTCACATTTTTTTATTGATGCCTGGCGGGCTACTTTTGAACCCTTCACGGGCTACCAGTAGCCCGCGGTCTACCTGTTGGACAGCCCTGTTCTAAAGGATAGGCTAGATCTTCTTTTTTTAACTCCTAGCACACCCAGAATGCTGGGTTGTGGCAATCTTGCTGGGGGTGGGTGGGTGTAGCTAAATAATCGAAGTTGGCCTTAAAAACATCAGGACCCACCTGAGGATGCCCTGTTGGAAAAGGAGAACATGCAGGCCTTTCTCTTGAGTGAGAACTTGCACGTCTTTATTTTGGTGCAGTTTACAGCAAAGCTGGGGAAGTTACATTTTAAAAATAACAACTCCCACACACCCCCATCCAGTGGCTGAAGGAATGGAGGACTGTACCCAAAAAAAAAGGGGGGGGTCTAAACTCTTACTTAAATGTTGAAAAACCTCAGTTTTTCTTTTTCTAACAGTCCAAGATCTCTGTAGATTCAGGCAACTGGATTTTGTTTTACTTTCCTAAAGTTAAAAAAGAAGCTTGCTAATTAGAGTAACTGCTGTAGGCTGGATTTGCGTGGGAACCAGTATGTAAACCACAGTAATATAAATTTCCAGCCTTTGATTAGTCACTATGGGTGTAAAAGTTGGCCCTGCCTTTTGCTTGTTGTCTTTGGATATTTGTTACTTTGGTCCTAAATGCTTATTTCTGTGAGTCCTAGATTTCTGGCATGTAGGAGTCTTCTGCCTGTTCTGTATTCCAAAATGTTGCTCCAGTGCTCTATTGTTTTCTAATCCCTCTTCTTTGTAAATAATTCTATCTACTGATAGGCTTTGCTTATGTTATGTTCAGTTAAGCCTTTGTATGGAATCTGGCACCTGATCCCTTGGTTTGTAACCCTTCTCTGCTGTTTAATGGTTTCTGCCCAAAATATGATTAATTTGTTGTTTTTTTCTAGATTATTAAGGGCATTTGATAAAATCTGATAGTGTCCTGGTCTAGACCAGTTTGGACAGAAAGCATGGCGACACTATCTTTGGGGACCATGGAATGACCTAAGATACTTTGGTAGACCACCCCCGAGGGATTTGGTTTGCTTATCAAAGTACATTTCAGGCTCTTTTGCTCATAGCTTGCAAAACCCAGAGAATTCCAAAAACCAATAAGCTGGTCATCCCCATCCAGCAAGGTAACAAAAATCTGTGCGGTCTTAAACTGCTATTTCTCCTCAGTCCATGCTGTGATAAGGAAGGTGCTAACAAATGGTGTGATAAAACAATAGCAACAATGTCTCTGGCCACCCACTCTAAAACAAACTCATTCTACTTTGGCCATAGAACAGCATTTCTTCCAATCAGTTTTGAAATCTTTTTTTTGCCACATATGACGTTACTCATCTCACAGGATCCAGTGCTGTCCCACACAAAGACCTGAAAAGGCAGGATCAAATGAAAGCAACGCAGCAGGAGACCATTAAGAGTTTCACAATGGGATCACTGAGCTGACAAAAAGGCATACAAACATATTTCAAAACATGTCTATGATGGTGCTCGGAAAGGAAGGAAAAGAATAAATTGAGCTTACAGGTTAGGCCATAAGAGGTATTCAATACTGTACATTAACAGTTCACTCCTGTGTTTTCAGGCCAGGTTGGAGGACTGGCACACACCCCGGTAAAAGTTGCACCTTGTACTGGGCAGTTCAGGCAGCAAGAGTTTCCAGGGTCAGAAGTTTTCTGTGTCAGAGCTAATCCATTAGCAGAAAGACAGACAAAACCAGAATCTAGTGCAGGTAATTTTTAAAGGGTTTAAAAGGGCACCTTCTGTAGCATTAACATGCTTGCCCCCAGCCCTTTTATAGACTATTGACATACACTGCTTCTAATTTTTCTCTTTTGCTGCCACCAAGTAGCTTCGCTAGTAAATTAAAGCCTTCAGACTGCTTTAAATGGAATACAAATAAAAGAAGTTTATTGATTACAAGGTAGAATCAAAATCAAGGTAGTACAAACATAAAGAAGACTGCTCAAACCCACCTAAGTTTAGTTACTAAAAAAGTAGAACATATGCACACCCAGTTCCTAAGTTCACAAACTCTAGATACTTAATTTTCTTCACAAACACCCTAAAAGTCCCATCTCTTCCCTCTCTATCTTTTGTCCCGTAAGTGTGGGTCCCTATCTGTCCCTATCAGACTTTATCAGATTCCCTATCTGACTAAATCAGTGCTGTGCAGAGCCTTAAACCCCATCAGGCCACTCCCCAGACTCTCTCATTGGTCTACAAACCCACCAATCAGTACAGACACCTCATGAATTATTTATTACAACAGGTAAACACCACACCTTCACCACTGACAAAAGAATCTTTATGAAAGACAGCTGATTTGTCAAGAACATTAGCAGATGAGCATGCCTCTTGTGGAAAAGGCTCCCTCTTGTAAGCTTTCAGTAGTAGCACTAAACTACTTTAAACAAGCAAACAAACAAAACCACCACCAACGCTAAGGATTATTTTAAAAGTGCTGCTTCTAACTTTTTGCAAAATGTTTTTGTACCATGTCATTAAAGGAAGCTTATTTTCTTTTAAAAGAAAAGTAAAATGAAGCGTAGGGAAGAAATGTGGACAGAGATACTGGTAAGATTTGCCCAAATTCAGTGTTGAAAGCAGCACCAGCTGGAAGACAGGGCAAGGGGAGGAACAAATGTGCCATCTCTAAATAATTCAATAGTATCTATCTGGACTGCTGCTTTAAGCAGCCCTTCTAAAAATGGCTTTATTTGCTTACAGCAGGCCTGTCCAACAGGTAGACCGTGGGCTACTGGAAGTCCGCAAAGGGTTCAAAAGCTGCCCACTGGCCATCAATTTTTTAAAAAAACTGAGGGGATAAGTTCTCCACCCCTCCCTGCTCCATCCCAAGAACCACCACTGCCCCAGCAAAGTTCTGGGTCTGCCATCCCACTGTCTCAGCCAAGCAGGCCAGTTCAAGGGCCATGGCATGGTCCCCTGTTCCCCCCACTGAACAGATGATTGAGCGGGTGCAAGGGAAGTGTGTGCATGGTCAACCTTCCCATAGGAATGCATTGAAAATCAATCTGTTCCTATGGGAAACCGCTGTTCTACTTACATTTTTTTAACTTATGAGCATGTGCTTGGAATGGATAAAATTTGTAAGTAGAGGTATTAGTGTAGGAGCCCTCAGGCACTTTGGGCCAGAAAAAGTAGACCTCCGCCTGTTCAAAGTTAGACAGCCCTGGCTTACAGGAACACCGAACTCTCACATCCAGACTACACTTTTATACTTTTATTTATTCATTTACATTGCAACAGTTCCATGTACAACTAGATGTGAAAGACAATGATGACAAACCAAAAGAATTCTAAGTGTATCCATTAAAATCAATAAAGTTAAGCACTCTTCATTTGGTGTTACATCATGGGAATCCTGCTTAGGGTCCAAAGTCAGACAAAAGTGGGTGTTTAAGGATGGTGTGATCTATGCAATTTATTCTAGACTGAAAACTAAGCAACATTTTTATGCTTCCTTTCTTTGAGGTCATTTGCTGCTTCTACATTTTTGTTAAGAAAAACCTACTGGGATGCTTGTGAACCAACTATAGAGATGTCTGTAGCAAGTGTGATAAATGCATCTCTTTGTACTATCAATAACATTGATTTCTCAAATAATAAAGGATAGGCTAAAGCCAACTGTTAGTTCTAGCAGACCAATTCAAAGAATGAGATGTGTATAAGATGAACAAAACAGCACCCTTCTCCTCATGTTCTTCAGCAAACAGGATTCAGAGGCATACCTCTGATGACTGGGGGTTGCACAGAACCTTCATACTGTATCATTAAACCTCAAGAGATGCAAGTAGTTGTACCGATGAAGTGCCCGCAGCAAATAGTTTTGAGATGGATGTAACTGGCTGCTCTTCCTATATTACATCCGATTTTTCCTGTTATCCCTTGCTTGCAGCTACTCCCCCCTGGCAAAAAAAAAAAAAAAAAGATGATCTGAAATGAGCGAAAGCTGAGGGGAAGCTCAGGAGGCTGCTTCAGCTACAGAAATTGAAAGCAAAAGCTTGGTTTCTGAAATGTGAGAAGAACTCTTTGGAGAGAAGAGTCATTGACTACAACCATCTATTGCAGACAGTTGCTAAGGCAACCACTGCTTTTGGATTTATTATGCTCTCTGAAGTCAGTTCAATACAGTGTTCCAACAAACCCCACTGGTCTTAGCTGGCTTCATAGCAATACTTTGTTTTGTGTAGAGACTGGAGATCGTTATTTAATTGGTCCGCTGGAGAATCAAGCATCCAGCCAAAGCCCAATGAGATTTGTTTAGATTGTTATTCCATTTAAAAAGAGAGAGAGTAGTAACCTTGACATTTATGGCCAGAGAAAGACACCATACACTGTTTCCTCAAGTAAGGGAAACTCTATGCATATTTTTTAAAAAATATATACCCGTATATACTTGAGTATAAGTTGACCCGAGTATAAGTCGAGGCCCCTAATTTAACTCCCCCAAAACTGGGGAAATGTATTGACTTGAGTATAAGTCTAGGGTGGGAAATGCAGCAGGGCCTGGCAGCTCCTCCTTTGTGAGCTGGGGGAGTGGTGTGTGATGTTTAAAATGACTTTTAGCCACTGATGCAAGTGGCTAAAAGTCATTTTAAACATTGCGCACCGCTCCCCTGTGATGCAGGGGGGGGTCACGAGAAGCAGCACACAGTGTTTAAAATGACTAAAAGTATTGGCTAAAAGGGGAGGAAAGTAACAGTGGCTAAAAGTATTGACTCGCATATAAGTCGTCGGACCCTTTTTTCCAGCCCAAAATTAGGGCTGAAAAACTAGGCTTATATTCGAATATATACAGTAATTTATTTTTCCGGCAATGAGTCATTTCGATAGAAATGGCCAAATGTTTAAGAGCACACATCCTAACCCCAATAAATATAGAAACATACCAAGACTAAAAACAGGATTAAGCAATTGCTAGAGGTCTAGGGGGCACAGACATCCCTGGACCTAAGAAGGCTGTATCTGCTCTTTGACTCAGACCACCCCCCGCCCCCCCCCAAAAAAAATCCTTTTCATTTTGAAAGGTTTTTGTAATTGAAAAAGTTTCTGCATGTCCCCTAGTGGAGGTCATCAAGAGAGGCCTTTCTCTCCTTCCCGCCAACCTTCACAGGTTCATCTCATAAGAACACATGAAAGGGGCCTTCTCTGTTGCTGCTCCCAGACTTTGGAACTCCCTCCCACTGGAGGCCAGAACTTTCCTGTCTCTGCTGTCTTTCCGGAAGCAGGCAAAGACCTTCCTCTTCAGGAAAGCTTTCCCCGAATGAGGGACTACCTGCTATGTGACTTTTATATGGTTTACCATACATGACTGCATTGACTGATTACATAGGAACACCAGTGTTTTCCATGTTACTTTCCACCCCTCATAATGGAATTCTTTTTCTTTTCACATGCTCTTTGTAGCTTTAATGTTACCTTTTAATGTTGTAAGATGTCTCTTCCAATTCCCTGTTTTAACTTGAATATATATTAAATGTTCTGTGCTGTATATTGTTCCTCATTGTTGTAGCCCCCCTTGGGTCCTTTACCAAGGAGAAAGGTGGGGCAAAAATATTCTAAATAAATAAATAAATAAATAAATAAATAAATAAATAAATAAATAAATAAAAGATTGCATAGATTTCTTCTTCTTCTTCTTCTTCTTCTTCTTCTTCTTCTTCTCTCTGACTCAATTTCTTTTCCTTTAACAATGGTCTGACATGAAGAAATAGAGTATCTTTTCCCAATTCCACAAAAGGTCTGCAACAGGAAAAAGCTTCCACTAATTAATTCCAGCAAGTTACAGTACCCCAACCAAGCCATGTTTTTTAAAAGCTGGGAAACCTGCAGACCGTGTTCATGACTTAATGCCACAATCTCATTAGTGCTAAAAACCGCCTTTTTTCAGATAGATAAAACCTCCAATTATTGTGTTCCCATGAGAAGTCGCCTTAAAAAAAAAAAAACCTTTAGCCATGCCCACTTAAGCAGTTCAAACTGCATTTTCCTGAAACTACCACTGGGGGTTCCCTTTCTTAAAGTCGCATTTTTTAACTGAAGCAAAGGAAGGTGGGGACTAGATAAGCCGCTTTTTATATTTTTGCCTCCCATTTTACTGTTTTGTCCTCATGGTTGCCAGAGGCGCTTCCATGTTCAGGTGTTGCAGCTGCTGCAGCTGCCGCCGCCACCGCTCCTCACAGGACAAACCTGGCACAAGGGACACGGAACAAGCCCTGGTATTTGTTTGTTTTTTAACAAGGCCTAGCATGGCAAAGCTGAAAAATGGGACAGATCCCCCACAGGGGCTCCCTTCCCATTCCAGAGGGCCGCGGGGGCAAAGAAGGGGTGGCTACGTTGCCATGGCAGCAACAGCAGCAGCTACAGCCCGGAGCAACAGCATGTCACTCAAGGGCGGAGGCAGGGGCGAAAGAAGCAAGAGAGGCAGCAAGAGAGGCAAGATGTGGAAGGAGCCCGCACAGTCCTCAGGGTGACATTGTTTCACCCACTCTTCCTCAACCACTGCCGCCTCTGCCTCCCCCTCCCTTTGACCACACAGGTCCCTCAGGAGGCTGCAGCTGCCCTTCTGAGACCACCGAGCCCACACCAGCGAGCAGGGCGTGGGGGAGAGGGGGGGCAAACCACGAAGCCACTCTTGTTTTCTTTTTTCTTTGTAAAGGCAGGAACGGGAGCTCTCCTCAGCAACGCCGAGAGTGGAGCAGTTCCACTGCTGCAGCCTCGGCACAAAGACAAGAGAGGGGGAGGAGGAGGGCTTGGGTTGCCCTACAGCCTCAGCGGTAGGGTGGGGGTGGATGGCCCTTGAGTGGCATTACCTCAGCTCGGGCATGACCCCCTCCTGCCAACAAGCCTCCCCCCAGCCCCTCCCCCAAATCCTTCCGCAGCTAAGCCCAGGAGGAGCTCGGGCAGCCCCTTTGGCCGGCTTGCTTCTCTCCATTACTACAGGAGATATAAATCGGCATTGAAAAGTACCTTTAAAAGCGACATCCGGCTGTGGGGACATAGCCAATAACAGAAAGGCAGCCATGCATGTGGGGACCATTGAAACACTGTTTTGGTCACATAGTCAAGATTCTTTAAAAGCACCTCTTCAGAGATTAAGGATAGCGTTCTGTATCTCTTAAACTTGTTCCCCCACCACCACCACATACACTTTTTGCTAAAAAGCATTCACCAAGTGGGACTGAATTAGGATGAGGTATCAGTGATGTTGGGGGAGGTGTGGTATTCAGTCCTCCTACCTCCTCTCTTTTCCCAAATAGCAACCCCAACGATGCTATTGCTGGGAGCGGCTGAGGACAAAAACAAGATGGTGTCCTCTCCCATTCCATGTCAACTGGATCAGCAAGTTACTGAAGGCTGGGGAATCCCAGGAGTTGTCACTCCTGGGAGTAATCTTGCCAAGCTTCTGGATGAATTTTACTTCACCACTGGCAGTGGGAAAGCATTTACAGCCACGCCTGAAGGCAACAGCCTAGCCGGCCTCTGCTGTCCAACAATTTGCCACCTCTGCATCTGCTGCCTCGGGCAGTCATTTCATTCTGCCAAATGGTAGAGCCAGGCTGAGTTCTTAGTCTCACCACTCCTATACTACCCATCTTCCCACCCCTACCCCAGAAGAGTATAAGTAACAACAAGATAGTGATGGTGTCAGTTTAGCCCAAAACAAACAAACAAACAAACAAACAAACAAAAACAGTCTCAGGAGAAGAAAGCTAAACAATCCACAACCCACCCACTGGCATAACTAGGGAGGGGCAGAAGAGTGCCCCAGGGCATGCAGCAATCTGGAGGCACCTGGAGGGGGAGCAAGGAGAGGAAGCTATGCACCATCCCACCAGCAGTCCTCCTTTCACCCAGCTAAGGCTTGGTGATCCTTAGTCAGGAGAAAGGAGGAGAGGGAAGCAGGCAATTTTTTTCCAAGCAGCTCCTCTGTTGATTGCTCCCCCCCTCCTTCCCCCCACCCTCACTAACGCTAGGCGATCATTAGCCTGGGGAAAGGAGGAGAGGGAAGCAGGCAACGGCAGTGCTGCTTGGAAACGAAAATGCTTGTGGTATACCTTTCAAGCTCTAAATATCAAACCAGAAGAGGCTAGGCCAGTGTTGGCGAACCTTTCAGAGACCGAGTACCCAAACTGCAATTCAAAACCCACTTATTTTTCACAAACTGCCAATAGGGGTTACTAATGCTTCGGGTGCTACCCTTCTGGAAAGTGAGGGTTGAAGAGCAAGCTTTTGAATTTCCTGTAGCCACAGCACCCTCACTGTGGCCACAGCAAATTCAAAAACCTGCTCTTCGATCCTCATTTTTTTGAGGAGTGGCACTTTATCCACCTCTCTTCCCTGGACTGTGGGAATTTAGCTTCTATGTCTTATCAGCGTAGCTCTGAGGAGTCTCAGACAATCACTATGGGTTTATACATCACACCAATAAGCAGTCCCTGATTGGGTAACAGGCTGACTAATAAGAGCTGAGAACAGGGCTAGTTAAAGATGGCAACTGAAAAAGCGTGGGAGGTTGCATTCCAAAGAATATGAGATAATTCTAGGCCATTGCGCATGTTCAGAAAACACAAGATGTATAATCATTGGATGGGTCTCTGCTGATGTGTATGTGATTTGTGATAGCTAATAAATAGCCGAGCTCAGGAGGAGGAGAGAGGAAAGCTACCGACAAGCCTCTCTGCCTGTTCTCATCTGATGCTAAGGCACTAAAAGATCACTGTTTGTTCGAGTACTCATTGCATTCCTTCACTGTTAATCTCTCAGCTGATCTGGGAGATTATTCATATCTAAGGATATCCCAAGAAGGAATCCCAAGTGGTAGCGGTTTGTTGGCTCGTTCGTAGCCCCAGGTTACTCTCCAGCCACGCTGCTCTGGGCATCCCAAAAGCAGCATGGCTGGAGAGTAAACTGGGGCTACAGACAAACCCATAAGTCGTTGCCTCCCCTTTGTCCGGCTCTCTGCATGCAGCACAGTGGCGGGCTCCAAGGAGAGGGGAAAGTGCCATGGCTGTGAGAGGCCAATGTCACGTGCCCACAGAAAGGGCTCCGCGTGCCAACTTTGGCACCTATGGCATAGATTCGCCATCACTGGGCTAGGCTATGGACAGCTACAAACAAACAAATGAAAAGAAAAGCAACCCTGCCAAATGGATGCATGTTGAAGAAAGAGAATTCAAAAGGAACAGACTTGAAATAGTCAACCATGTTTTTTCAAAATGTCCTGACTGACATTTTCTGTGTCTCTGTTGAAGCCTACTCCTATAGCTCTTAAAGCCAGAGTCAGATAATGTATATCACTGAAAAGACTGGAAGAAATATATCTGCTGTGAAAAGAAAACATTATTTCAAGCAACTGGGCTCTTCCTATGAATTGCCATCAGCCCCTTCAGTACAGAGGAAAGCTGGAATTCATATCCTCCTTCAGTACAGAGGAAAGTTAGAAAATATTGGCATCCTTAGCACTGATTATTATCCTAAAGGCAGCGGGGGTGAACAACATATATAATATCAGTTCCATTGCTTGGTCAGAGTATCTAAACCACGAGACAGAAGCACAGCAAGCAACAGAATGTCCCGTAAAATTGCTTAACACTTCTAGCATGGAGCATTAAAACACTACTTATGTCTATTTCTGCTCCTCTGTTGTTTTCTCTCCAAATATGAACTGGAAGCATTATAAATAAACCATTACTAAATGCCATTGTTTGTCATCTGGTTTCCATTAGAACGGACAGAATTCATTTGCTGTCTGCTAAATGTGTCATGCAATGATCAAAGTGATCTCAAATTATTTAATAGGCAGCTACAGTGACTGTAATAATGGGTCAGAACCACATGAGTTTTGATAAATCATGCTAATGTGTTGTCCGAAGCAGCAGCTAGTTAACTCTTCATGATGCACAGCTTATTATTTATGTACCAGTGGAAAATAACAGAGAAGATTTTACTGTTTGTTTTTGGAACCAAAATATTTCCTTTTATCCAGAAATTGAGCAGCATTTTACCCTCCCACGCCCGAGTGAAGTCATTGCATAAGAGGCAATAATTTTCTCCAGAACACCTCATTATGGCTGAGGAGGCATTAGCTCTTAGAGTTAGGTCTTCAAAATATAGCCCAGCTTGTCTATTTCCGTGTAAGAGCTGACAGATTTAGTCATGTGGGACTTGACTCTTGTGACGGTAATGCTTATGCTCTCCCCTTTTTATCAAGGAAGGATGAGGTAACTACATCATATAATTCTCTGACTTCAACTCTACTTGGCCACATGAGAGCTGCATTTAGAGCAGGCCTGTTGAACCTATTGCACTTACATAGGTACTGATTCACCCCATTCCCCATTAAATCCATGGACTTCCTCTAATTCTGACCTACTACTGAAATTAAGTCACCAAATTGCTGACAGTTTGTTTCTTCCCCCATTAGTACTGTATATATGACTATGCAATCATTTACTTTCTTAATATAGAAGAGATGCCCATGTTAGTCTGTAAAAGCACTCTAGATTAAAATTAAAATTAATGAACAATAAAAAGACAAAAAATTTCGTGGCATCTTAAATACTTTTGCATTTTTTTAATGTGAGCTTTTATTGATAAGTCCACTTTGTGAGACCTAAGAGAGATATGACCACACAAATATTTATATCTGGCATCAGAATATAGATATCAAAATTTAGAGATAGTGGTTGGTTGGTAAGAAAGTCAGTGGGAGTTTAACATTCTGTAGATACCATCTTTGATACGCAGGCATTTCATGAAAGTATGTACTGTAAAGGGTGTGAGAACCTTTGTCATACAATAACAATAGTAGAGTAGCATGTATTTTCTAAAGCTACCACTTTCCAATCTCTCCCCAGCTGGTATGTTGCAGTTTCTGAACCCAGTAAGCACTTGCATTAAAAGGAACATTCTGAGACCAATAATGGTGTATAAAAGTTGTCAAAGAACCAGTGGTCACCTGGAGATGTAAGGAAAGCAACAGGCCTAATGACAACAAATAGGATTCCAACCTAGGCAGCTCAACAATATAACTCAGTAGCACGCTGCACGCTCACCCATTCCCAGCCGTTTCTCTCTTCTGTCACTGTTTAGGCTTTTATCTACAGTTATGGAGTTGAGTAAGGAAAGCTACAACTTATCTCTAGTGCCTTCTTCTGACTGTCTCTCTCTATGGTTGGACTCTTTTGGTCTCCTTTGTCACATGTCTTTCTGAAGGGACATTTGTGTTGGCAATGGAAGCTCCATTTTCTTTTCTATTGATGGGTTTAAAATCAATCAATTGCATCACATACTATTATCTTGGAGAACGCTTTAAAAGCTTTATGATTATGTCCACTGCAGGTTAACCTACCAATGTCAATAAGCCATGCTGATGAAATTAAACCTTTCCAAGGTCCTCTCAGAGCAAATAATCCTGTAACACACAGATGAAGTTGGTGACTTCTGGCTGCCCAGGTGTTGCTCATCTGCTATTCTCACCAGCCTATGTCACACCTATTCTGGCCAGGGTTGATTGATTCTACAATTCAACAGCACACAGAGATTGTCACGAAGCTGCCCACCACCGCCAGTTTAAAGACATTTATGACAACATTCTCCTTAATGTTTAAGTCTTTAGCCCAATCTGCTGTGATGACACCTGGCCGCAATGTGGAAGCTATGACAAGCTTATTTCAAAAGTCCAGGTTGCCCTACATTTCAGTGTTCCTACCAGCCCAGTCCTAAGAATGGAACAGCCCCAAGGGAGAGCAGGTACCATAAGATCAAAGGGTGTTGTTTCATTTGTATATGAAAGGTGGTCAGGCCAGCCTAGCCACTCAGGAACAATTTGCTAGCCTGACACAGACACAGGTGGGCAGCTGAGTAGGGTATCTAACTGTAGAACCAGAGGATGTAAGTTGGATTCTCCACTCTGCCTCCTAGGAGAAGAGCCCACCTGTATAGCCTTGGGCAAACTGCACCTACCAAAGCAACCCCCAAAACAAGAGAATGGTAAACCACTTCTGAATATCCTCTGCTTCCCATAAATGAGTTGTCATATTCTCCTTGGTTTCCTTTAGGGAGAGAGTAAAAGTTAAAATACAAGAAAAAATGCATTATAACCACTAAAATCAGGAGATGTGTGGCCCTTAGAAGATGCTAAGCTGAAATGCCCTTAATTCCGAGCCAGCAGAGCAGATAGTGAAGGACGATGGGAGTTACAGTCCAGATAATTCATCCATGTCATCCATTTTCAATGAGGTCCATATGGTCCCCTGGGGCCTCTGGCAGGTTTGAAAAGGGCCACAGACTGGAAACAATTCTTCACACACAAGTGGTATACGGATTTTTACGTGACTTACACAATCTTGATTCAGCCTACAGTATATTTCTTTCATAATGTGTTGATGGCAATGACCAAAAAAAATAATAATATTAAGAACAGCTGCCATAGATCTCCCTGACAATTACATTCAAATAAACAATGGTTTCACATAAGTGCTCTTATTATATAAAGAAAGGAACTTGGACTCAAGCCTATTTGAAAGCATTATCTCTTACTTCATTCGCTTCTCCACATACAAACCTCATATCTGGACCTCTCTATATCTCAGTATAAAGAGTATAAATACTAAAAGCAACAGATTTCCCCAGATGATAACCAGGTTCAAACTTTGGATAAACCAGTAGAAGACATCATTAACAGTCAACTGGAGTGTATGCAAGAATACAGCATATTGTGCACTAACCAGTATGTGCAACTGCAAAATAAATATAAAAAATACTACATCAGTCCTACTAACATTTACTTATTTGGTACATTTATAAGATCTTTTAATTAGATTTTAACTGTACATTATAAAACTGTATAATTTACATTATATATTTAGCTGGTACATTTATAAGATCTTTTAATTGGATTTTATTAACTGTATCTTAATTGGATCTTATTTATAGCTCTACTTTTTTTAGTATTTGTATTTTATGACTATTTTGTAAACCGCCCGAGTAGTGCAGTTTGCACTACAGGGGTCATATAGAAATATAATTTATTTAGTTTGATTTATTTTGATTTTTACCTCACCTTTCTCCTTACAAAGGGACCCAAGGTGGCTTACAATAATGAAGGACAATATACAGCCCAGAACATTTAAGACATATTTCAAGTTAAGAACATGGAATTAGAAGGCATCTTAGAACATTAAAAGGTAACATTAAAGCTACAAAGACCATGCCAAAAGAAAAAAAAAGTCTGCTATGAGGGGTGGAAAGTAAACATGCAGTCATGTATGGTAAACCATATAAAAGTCATATAGCAGGTAGTCCCTCATTTGGGAAAACCTTGCCTGAAGAGGAAGGTCTTTGCCTGTTTCTGGAAAGACAGCAGAAATGGGGCAGCCCTAGCCTCAGCGAGAGGGAGTTCCAGAGTCTGGGAGCATCAACAGAGAAGGCCCCTTTCATGTGTTCTTATGAGAGGGACCTGTGAAGGTGCCGGGATGGAGAGAAAGGCCTCTCCTGATGACCTTAGCACCTGAGCTGGTTTGAAGTAGCTTGGATCCAGGCCGTTTTGGGCTTTGTAGGTCAAGGTCAGCACCTTGAATGGTGCCCAATAGCTGATTGGCAGCCAGTGGAGCTGCTTTAGTAGGGGTGTAATATGGTCTCTGTAACCCGCCCCAGCCAGCAATTTAACAATTATTAGCCTTACCAGAAAAAAATAGAAAAATATCATCCATTACTTTGTTCCTTTTCCCACCTCCTTATTCCTTTCTTAACAAACAAACAAACAAATATGCCAACTTTCCTTCCAGTGAGTTCAAGGCAGTGTTCATGGCTGTCCTCCCTCTAGTTTGGTCTCAATGCTGGAGAGTAGAGGTGGGCATGAAAGAAAAAACCCATGGTTCGGGTTTGTCTGTTTCGGGTCCACCCTTGGTTCGGTTGGGTTCAGGTTCGTATGATTTTTTTAAAAAAAAAATCATACGAACCTGAACCGAGTCGAACTGGTTCGGGTCGACTTACTGGGTGGTGGCAGCAGCGGGCGATCCTGGCCCCGGCAGCAGGTGCCAGGACCCTTCCTGTCACAGAACCTGACTCTGAGGGGTTAAATGGCGAAGAGCAGCTGGAGGAGCCTTGCAGCTCAACTCAGCAGGCAGCTGGGTCTGATGACTCAGCTGAAAACATATCTCCTCCTCCTAGAAGGGCCATGAGCAGGATTCTGCAAAGACGTGCTACCAGGAGAGCTAGGGAAAGGGTCTTTGATGCTAGACGGGGAATCAGGTCGGGAAGCCCTGAGTACTAGCAGAAGCCTTTCCAGAAGTAAGGGTGTGTTCCCTGTTTTGGGATAAAGCTGGCAAGCTTACCTTGAGCTCTCTGTGGGAGCAACGCGTCATTTGAACTTGCAACCATGTTCCTGTCTGTGACCTTGGCTCTGTTTCCTGATTTCGGACTGGCTTGCTGGACAATGGCTTGATCTGTTCCCTTGGGTTTGGCATCTGGTTTCTGTGAGATATTGTGGTTTTGACTTGGACTAGTAATTGTTGGGAGTTGGATTCTGTTATTTATCTGGCAATTGATTGTTAGCAAAGGACTTGCTTTCCACTAAAGATCTTGGCAAAGAACTGAACTCTGCTTGTGTGTGTGCTCTGTGTGCGGGGCTTGACAGCAGGGGCTTTTTGAAGCACTGGCTTGGGGCCAGTGCCTCATTGTTGTTTTTCCTTCAAGCACCATCTGTGTAGCCCCTGGTGCTGGCTCGGTGCTGGGTTTATTTTTTCTATATTTTTTTCTACATTTTAGACCGCTGACCATGCAGTCCCTGGGGCTGGGTCGGCGCTCTATTATTTTTATTTTATTTTTTAACTTTTTGTTTTAAAAGTCCCCAGCTGGGAGCTTTTTGAGGTGCTGGCTTGGGGCCAGCACCAATCCACCCCCCTTCAAGCACTGACTGTGTGGCCTGGGACCGGCTCGGCACTGGTTTTATTTTTTTATTTTTGTTCTTCATTTTAGAGCACCAACCACATAGTCCCTGGGGCCAGGTCGGTGCTCTTTTTATTATTTTTATTTTTATTTTGCTATAAAAGTCCCTAGCTGGTGCCCCTTGGGCCGGTTTGGTGCTAGTTTCATTATTATTATTATTATTATTATTCATTTTAGAGTGCCGATCACACAGCCCCAGGGGCTGGGCTAGCACTGTTTGTTTGTTTGTTTTAAAGTGCTGACCACGCGCCCCCTGGGGCCGGGTCTGCACTTGCTTTCTTTTCTTTTATTTTTTCTTCATTTTTGAGCGCTGACCAGGCAGCACCTGGGGCCAGGTTGGCACTCCTGTTGTTGTTGTTGTTGTTGTTGTTGTTGTTGTTGTTGTTGTTGTTG
>JAHTLZ010000330.1:58807913-58826493 GCA_023846285.1 Phrynocephalus versicolor
TGTTGTTGTTGTTGTTGTTGTTGTTGTTGTTGTTGTTGTTGTTGTTGTTTTAAAAGTCCCCAGCCAGGGGCTTTTTGAGGCGCTGGCTTGGGGCCAACACCTCTACAGGCCTACCTTTCTCCACCAGGACTAGGAGGACTGCAGCGAGGGCAAGGTAGGAGGGGTAATGAAAAATGAAGTGAACAAAATGGAAATTTCCATTTTTTTTTTCGTTTTTCTTTGATGGGTTGGTTTGTTATTTGTTTTGTTAGCTAATGAAAGAAATAACAAAATGAACTAAAAGTTCATTTCGTGCCCATCTCTACTGGAGAGGTTGGTTAGGCTGAGACTATGACTGACTTCCCCAGCAAACTTCATGGCTGAGCAGAGATTAGAACCCTCCTCCTGAATCTTGGTACTAGAGATGGGCACGACCAGGAAAATTTTTTTTTCGAGTTGTCGTTTTTCGGGACGGGTCCGTTTCGGCTTGTTTCCATTTTTTGCGAATTTTTTCAAAAATTTGTCGTTTCGTGGTGTCGTTTTTTCGTCTGTCGTTAGTACTGGTTTAGGGGGGTAGCGGGCTCCTGGAGGCACCTCTGTGGGGTGGGTGCCTCCTCTGGCCCGCTATGAAGGGAAAGTGGGCTCCTGGAGGCACCTGTGGGTGCCTCCTCTCCTCACCTGCTACAAAATAGCATGCATAGCCAACTGGATATGCATACCAGTTGCAGACTTGCTTAGT
Organism: Phrynocephalus versicolor; assembly: GCA_023846285.1. NCBI lineage: Eukaryota > Metazoa > Chordata > Lepidosauria > Squamata > Agamidae > Phrynocephalus > Phrynocephalus versicolor. The sequence continues at coordinate 58,808,632 of JAHTLZ010000330.1, forward strand.
GGACTCTGGCAGAGGCACCCCTCTTGGGGGATGCCTTCCCTGCACCAGTCGGTCAGAGATGCGGGCTCTGACTGTGTCTCACTAAGAAGGGAAACGTACTTGCGTGTAGTGCAATGCGAGTACACAGATCTGGCTTTAGGGTTAGGGTTAGCGCAAGGGCTAGGCTTAGGGTTACAGGTAAGGTTAGGGTGAGTATTGGGGTGCACCTCTGGGTGCCTCTTTGACCCACTTAGAAGGACAGTGTACTGGCGTATGGGTTAGAGTTAGGGTTAGGGTTAGGGTTCGGGCTACGGTTAGTGGGCTTTTTATGCCCGATTGGCACATACCAGAAGTCTCTGTGGTCAACCTGGCCAAGTGGCCATGCGATTGGTGGAATGGCTCCAAAAATTTGCATGGTCCACTCCCATGGCCAGCCCATCATTGCGCAGGTGTAAAATAAAATAAAATAAAATAAAATAAAATCAATGGAGAGGAGGACAGGAGACATTTTGTTGCAAGAAAAACCCACTGCTACTGTAAAAAATCTGGCAGTTTTAAAATAGCAATTTTCGCATGTTTCTGTGGTGCTTTGGTGTGTTTTTGGACCACGATTTCAAAAAAACGATTGTGGTTGCCTGCCCCATTTTGGATCCCCTGCCCGCACCGCATGGCGTCAACGAGGATGCCCCACCAGAGCAGCCCAGGACAGGAGGGGGGAAGGCCGGGGACCCCCCCCCCCGAAACCACCCCTCTGGTAGGTGCCCTCACTCAGGCAGGCATATTTCTGCCTGCTTTTTTGGCAGGGAATCGGGGTTTTTAAAACTTTTTTTCTGTGCTGCTTGAATGGCAGAGGCGAGCCGGTGAGGCAGCAATGTTGGTGGGACGACGAGGATGCCCGCTGGCCGCCACTCCGCCAGAGCAGCCCAGGAAGGACAGGAGGAGAGGGGGGAGGCCAGGGACCCCCCCCCCGAAACCACCCCTCTGCACTCTCAGAGGTAGGCAGCCAGACATATTTCCGCCTGCTTTTTTTGGCCGGGAATCGGGGTTTTTAAAACTTTTTTTTCTGTGCCGCTTGAATGGCGGCGGCGAGGCGGCGACGTTGGTGGGATGACGAGGATGCCCGCCGGCCGCCACTCCACCAGAGCAGCCCAGGAAGGACAGGAGGAGAGGGGGGAGACCGGGGACCCCCCCCAGAAACCACCCCACTGGGGTAACGGAACGGAAACGAGGAACGGAAACGGAAACGAGAATTTCGTCGAGTCGTGCCCATGTCTACTTGGTACAATACACTTACAATAAATGCCATCTCTCTGGCAAATGAAATGCAATTAACTTAAGAAACTAACTATCCTGCAATGCACCCCCCTCCTCCATTTTTTGCTACCCCTCTTCTGAAGGTAGATAAGACCACCCTGGTGAAAAAGGTGTAAAGAGCCAAGCAATTACGAACTGTCCATCTGAAAACATTTATTATTCATGCAGGGAACACAAATTCCTCATGATTGAAAGCAAAATTGGGAATTGGAGCACAGGTGGGGCGGTGGGGGGTGGGGAGTTCAGAGTTATTTTTAAATTTAATCTTGGCCTTGGGAGGTTTGCAGGTTTCTTTTATGTTTTATGTCAGAGCACACACGTGCACACACAAGCAAATAGTGGTCTTGTGGACTGCTCTAGGAATCTAACTGTAGCTTGGCTTGTGACCCACTGACATTGTAGCAAATGAATGTCAGGGGGATTGGAATTTGCTTGTTTAATGATGCTGTGGTTGCATAATATCAGGTGAGAAGGAAAAGGAGCAAGGAGAAAATAGCATGTGGTTCTCTAGGGAACCATACAGCAAAAAGGAAAACACAACCTAGAAATATGCAAGGGAATGGCATTTGCAGAATAGGTACTGCATGTACATCTAGGAAAAATGAAAAGCAAAAAGGGTGGGTGGGGGGAAGACTTTTATGCTTGTGATTTTGTTTTCAAAAAATGGTGTGTTTGCTGTCTTGTTTTAATGTTTGTACTTTTCTGAATACTGTTAAGAAATGCTGGCATACAAGTTCTAGGAACTGATGAACCAAGAAACTCTAGTTACTGCAGCTGTGTTTTAGAACTATTCCAAACCAAAAAAAAAAAAAAAAAAAAAACCTCAATGCAGCTTTATTGTTCCTTTTTTGAGGAAAAAGAAAGTTGCATTGAATGTTTGTTTAAAATAATTTAAGCTATGGAAGACAGCTTTTTCTTTTGTAAATCTATTTTTGTTTTGTTAGCTAGATGATAATGGAGGATCGTAGAATAATTGAATTGCAAGAGGCCTAGAAGGCCGTTGAATCCAATCCCCGGCTCAAGGCAGGAATCCAATTCAAAGCAGATCATACAGATGGTTGAAAATTCTTCTCTTGAACGCCTCCAGCTTTGGAGTACTCACCACCTCCCAAGGGAATTGGTTCCATTGTCATACTTCTCTAGCAGATGTTTTTCCTGATATTCCGCCTACATCTGGCTTCCTGTATCTCAAACCTATAATGTGTTCTGCATTCTGGGTTGATTGAGAACAGAACCTGTCCCTCCTCTCTGTAACAGCCTTTCAAGTACAGTGGTACCTCTACTTACAAGTTTAATCCGTTCCGAATGCAAGTTCTTAAGTAGAACAACTCTTAAGTAGAGTAGCTCTATCTAAAAAAATTTTAAAAATGAAAAAACAGGAAAAAATGAAAAACTGTAAGCAGAGCAGACCACATCTAAAATTTGTAAGGCAGCAGTTAAAACGCCGAAGGTTTTCTGCTCTTAAGTCGAATTGCTCATAAGTAGAGCTGCTCGTATGTAGAGGTACCACTGTAGAGTATTTGAAAAGTGCTATTGTATTTCCCCCAGTCTCCTTTTTTCAAGATAGACATGCCCATTTATTTCAGTCTTTCCTCATAGGGTTTGGTTTCCATCCAGTCCTCTGATCATCCTTGTTGCCATCCTCTGAACTTGCTCATCTGTTGGCATCCTTCTTAAAGTGTGATGTCCAGAACTGGACACAGTACTCTAGATGAGGTCAAACCACTGCTGCTCATGGGATTTCAAGACGATCCTTCTGTTAATGCAGCACAAAATAGCATTTGCCTTTTTTTAGAAGCCACACCACACAGTTGGCTCTTATTCAGCTTGTGATCTACAACAATTCCAAGATCCTTCTCACTCATAGTATTACTGAGCTAGGTATTCCCCATCTTGTTATTCTGTCTATGGTTAATTTCCCCCCCCCCCCAGGTGCAGCACTTTGCATTTATCCCTGTTGAATTTCATTCTGTTGTTTTCAGCCAGGTGCTCAAACCTATCTAGATCATTTTGAATTTTGTTTCTTCAAGGTATTAACTAATTAGCTAATTTTGTGTCATTTGCAAATTTGATTAGCATTCCCTGGACCCACAATCAAGGTTATTAATAAAAAGGTTGAAGAGCACTGTGCCCAGAAATTAGTTCCTCTTTCTCTACTCTTTCCACCAAGTCTTTTTGTTAGGATCAAGATTGTTAGGATCTTTTTGTTAGGATCAAGTCCAGGATGGCCGCTTCTCTGGTTTCTTCTTCCACTTTTTGTAGCAGAAAATTATTACCACATAAGCCAGGAATTTCTTAGAAGGTTCCTGTTTGGCCGAATTTATCTCCCAACTGATAACAGGATAATCGAAGTCTCCCATTACTATTACCTCATGGTGTTTTCTAAAAACCCTTCAAAAGTTTCATCCACATCTTCTTCTTCATAGGGCTGTTGGTAGTAGACTCCAGCTACCATGTCCCTTTTGGTTTTTGCCCCAATTATATTAACTCAGATGCTCTCAATGAGACAACCAAGCTCATCCTCCTGTATTATTATGCAGGAATATGTGTTTTTGATATATAATGCCAGTCCACCTCCCTATCTATTATTTCTGGTCTTTTAAAATTACTATCCTTCAGTAGCTGTATTCCAGGCATGGGTATCATCCTGAGTTGTATTTACTCTCCTGAACAAGGATCTCCAGTTCTTGTTCATTTCCCATACTCCTGGTATTCACGTTTGGAAGATCCACGTAGTATGAAATGGATGAAAAAAAGGCTCTCCTCTAGGACTGACATGCTCAGCCTCCATGTCTAAGAAGAGATACCAGCTGTCAAAGGCTGATACTTTATATTTGTGCAATGAACTCCATACAGCACTTTCTTTAACATTATTTATGCATCAAGTGGATTTTTGTTAATAAATCTTTGGTAGGTTTTGCATGAAATAAATAGAATATTATTTATTTGCTAGATGTAATATTGCACTTGACTGTCATTCCTTTATTCCCACCCCACCCCCCTCTGTCTCAGAACATTGGTATCCTCATCCAGACAGACACAATTTTCAGGATGGGAATTAATCACTCTTGAAGCCTTCCCCAGTTACCAACTTGAACCATGTAAGTCAGATTTTATATTACCTTAAAAGCTACAGAAGGCCAGTTACTTCTTTAAATTTTAAGGCTGGGTTATAGTTCCACAGGGGGAACTGTAGTTCCATAGTCTCACCGTGGCACTACAGGTTAAACCGCTCAGCCAGTGGGCTTGTTGATTAAAAGCTCAGTAGTTAGAAGCTTCATGACATGGTGAGCTCCCATAGCTTGTCCCAGCTCCTGCCAACCTAGCAGTTTGAAAACATGTAAAAAGCAAAGTGTTTTCCTGATGTACCACCCCATAACACTTAAAACACTCTCTGGGTGCTTTACACTTATTTATTCAAGCTACACATTACTAAACATGCAACTCGATAAACAGATACCACGTTGGTAGGGAGGTAACAACATTCCTTGCACTTGTGCATTTAGTCATGTTGGCCACATGGCAACATAAATATATCTATGGACAAATGCCAGCATTTCGGGTTACAATCGGGGAAGTGCACCAGCCTCCAGAGTCAGAAAAGAATGGTCTTAATGGTCAAGAAAACCTTTACCTTTCACTCCGACAAGTGCCTTGTGCTTCTAAAGATGTAGTATGAGAAAGTGTGTAAATGATTTTTGCATCAGTTTACATCCACAGTACTTGTTGATTTGTTTGAATCCCAGACTGCCGGAGGCAATGCAGTCTAACCCAGCTGAGTCAGTTCACAATGATGATAAACTATCAGGAGCATTAAATGGGTCTTGAATAATGCTTAAATTGCTGAGAGATTAATTTGGATTCGCTCCAAACTATGGATATGCTGCGAGTATGGTTCAGGAAACAGCTGGTTGTCTGAGAAATTATATTTTAAAAATCTGTATGGCCCATTTAAGTCAATGCAATGCCAAGCAAAGCAAAATAAACAAAGCATATTGTTGTAATGGCACCCATACACAACCTTCATATAAAAGGCCTCTTTTAAATACACTGAAACCTATATTTTTGTGTAATGTGGAGGAAACACCCTGAGCCATATCTGGAAAGAAGCCTTTAAGCTTTTTTTTAAAAAAAGTGTTAAAGTTGAAAAATAACTACTACAACAGAAAACAAGAAACAAGAAAAAAATATAACATACAAAAACTGTATCCCAAAAAAATTAAAAAACTAACAGCATAACATACAACAGGCCTGTCCAACCCGTCGACCGCGGGGCCCTGGGAGGTCGCTCAGCAGGTCCCTGCCTGCCTCCTGACCCACCGTCATTTTTGGCAGGAGATAATTTTCCCCCCATCACTTTGTGGGTGTGTGGGTGGGCGGCTGAGCCTCCGCTGCCTCCGCCAGCAACACACCGTGTACCTTGGGGGGGGGGGTGGAGGGACAGGGCAGGGAAAGCGCACCTGCAATGCCGGGAGCTCTGCTGCCGCGTGCCAGCAGTGAGTGCCATAGACCTGGGGGGTGGAGGGGCGGGGCGGGTGCACGTGAAGTGCGGGGACCTCCACTGCCGCTGGGGACCTTGGGGGTGGAAGGGGGGTGAGGAGAGAACGCGTGCAACCCCAGGGATCTCCGCTGCCGCCACTGCCAGCAATGTGCGCCATGGACTTTGGGAGGGATGGAGGGGGGGAAAGTGTGTGCAATGCCCTGGACCTGTGCTGGTAGCGGCGGTGGTGGCGGCAGCATGCGAGGGGAACCTTGGTGTTCGAGTGAGCGGCTTGGGCTGTGCTGCCGTTCTCGGCAGCGTGCATCGGGGGCCTTGGGGGAGGGGCGGGGACAAGAACCAGGTGGAGAAGCGGCAGGAGGGAGGGTGGGAGGCGGAGAAGTCACCCATGCACCTCCCTCTCCAGCCAGATAAGCGCCCTGGCGGCCGCGCGGGGCAAAGAAGCAGCCTGGAGGGTGCTCAAATGGTGCCAAATTAAAAAGGGCCTTTTGAATTTGGTGTGTAACGAACTCATGCGAAAGGAAGACGTCCCGGGGGTCCTAGAGCCCCCACCCCTGAGCTCCAGATTTGTGCATGCACGTCCGCAATTGAGCATATGCGCCCGTGATTTACATGCGCGCACACCCCCCAAGAGTCGACCACGGCAGACTTTCGGAAATGTCAGGTAGGCCGCCGGTTGTTCAAAGTTGGACAGCCCTGACATACAATAAGCATTCTGGATATCACCATCAACAGATAACCACAATTGGTGTGATACTTCTTTTGTGGTAGACTGAGGATCAGGAATAAGGAATCTGGCTGAATTCCAGAATGCCAGGCTGAAACATTCTGATTCTCCAAGGAGTAAAGAACAAAGACCAAGCTGTGTACCCATGACACAATACAACATGGGTTTAAATTGCTTCCATTTTAATCTAACAAGACTTTAGAAGTACACTTAATGTTTCATCTCATTGGCCAGGAAGAAAAATTATACTAACTTTGCTTGGGGGAAGACAAGAAGTTAATTGTTGTGAGTTTTTTGGGCTGTTTGGCCGTGTTCTGGAAGTTTTTCTCCCTGACGTTTTGCCAGGCTCTGTGCCCAGATTCACCCATACCTGGACGTGGATTTCCTTAGGACTGTTGTGCAGGCGGGAGTGATCTCAAGGATAGAGTACTGTAATGGGGCTTCCCTTGACCCTTGTTCGGTGACCGCAGCGAGTGCCGAATGCAGCAGCCAGGTTGGTGGTTGGTGCAGGCAAGTTTGACCACATCACCCCCTTCCTGGCTCACCTGCACTGGTTACCCGTTGCCTCCCGAATAAGGTTCAAGGTACTGGTTTTGATTTACAAAACCCTCCATGGCTTGGGACCTTTCTATCTAGCAGAGCGGATCTCCCAGAGGTCAGCTCTGTCTCGACCGGCCAGAGCCTTGCTCTCCCAGTCTCTCTGGGTGTTCACTCCAAGGGAGGCCCAAAAGGTTTCTACCAGGAAACAGACCTTTTTGGTGGCTGCCCTGGCACTTTGGAACACTCTGACCATGGAGATCAGGCTGGCAGAGTCTCTGCCGGCCTTCAGGAGAAGACTAAAAACCTGGCTCTTTAGGGAAAGCTTCGGCTTGCCTGAGTGCACCATGGTATGTTAGTTTGTTTGTATTGTTTTCCCAGACTTTTCTTGCCGGACTTCTTTCTGGTGTAGATGCAGTTATATGTTTTATCGTTATCTTTGTTGTTGCCTTATTGGATTTTTAGTGTTGTCTGATTTCCTTTTTGGATAGGTTGTTTTGTTATAATTTGTTGTAAACCGCCCAGAGTTCCCGCGGGAAAGTCAGGTGATAAATAAGCATAAATATAAATAAATAAATAAATAAATAAAAAGTTCAAAGATAAACAACCCACCCACAGAGTCTTGCCTGCTTCACATCTGTGACATCGTAAGTGCCCTGTAATCTCACAGGGATCCATCCCACACACACCAGCCTCCAGTTTTGGCCCTGACACTTTAGGTAATCGAGTGATGTTGCCCTGGCAACCTTAGGCAATTAGACCGAGGAAGAAAGTGTTTCTAAAACTAATTGCTTTTCAGGCAAGTAAGGAAGACTTTGCTGAGATCATACCTGCGGGGGAAGGTTTAAATGCTACCTCTCATACATTCCAGTCTTGATGAAAATGGGATACCTTGCAGGCTATTAAATTTCTGAAGATATGCAAGACTGCATAGCGCACAAGTAACCAAACTCAGTGAGGCTTCTAGAATCAAAATATTCTTAGCTGTGAATTCGCTGTCTCTGGTAATTAGAATACTGTATGTGTCTGAACATGTTTGTCATTTTATATTGCATCCCGGGCCAGTAAAAAACAAAATGGTTCACAGAAGCTTCTCAAGATTGGCAGTGATATAATTGAGAGCGTATCATCTTATAAATACTTGGGATGCTTTGTCAAAGATAACTGGGATCCTTCATATGAAATGTGCAGTAGAATTGAACAAGCTAGAAATTCCTTCCAGAAAATGAGGAAAGTCTTGACAGACTGGGACTTATCTATCAGACTTTGTACTCAAATACTGTACTTTGATCCTATGTATTCAGCATACTTCTCTATGGTGTTGAAATTTAGACCCTTACAGACACATTATGCAAAAAGCTGGAAGCATTCGAAAGGTGGATGTACAGACGAATTCTGAAGATACCTTGGACAGCCAGAGTCATTAATATGGCTGTATTATGTGTGTGTGTGTTGTGTCATTATAGTCGTGACCGACTCTTTGTATGTAACCCCATGTCCATGGGGTTTTCTTAGCAGGAATACTGGAGTGGTTTGCCAGTTCCTACTCCAGGCGCCTGCAACCCTTGGTATTCCCTGGTGGTCTCCCATCCAAGTACTAACCAGGGCCGACCCTGCTTAGCTTCCGAAATCAGGTGAGATCAGATATGCTTAAGGCATCTAGGCAGCTTATGTGGCTGTATTATAGCGCATGAACGAATAAAAAGTTAGAAATCATCAATACTGTAAGAAGAAAATTGCGATATTTCAGACACATAACGCGCAATAAGAAATACCATCTGCTGTAAGTTATCCTTCAAGGAAAAATAGATGGGACGCGTGGCCCGGAGCATAGAAGAACATTTTGCTGAAGAACTTAAGTCAGTGGTCTGCAGTGAGCACAGCTGCTCTGTTTAGAATAGCCTTAGATAGAAACCAGTTCAGGCTACTGATCACCAATATTCTACGAGGACATGGCACTTGAAGAAGAAGATCCCAGAACACCAAAGGTGATGCTGCTCACTGATTAAGTGACTCTGAGTCAATGTACAAGAATCATGAGCACTGAAGCATTGCAAGGTTTTTGAAGAGCATCTGAAGACCTAATAAGCATTTCTCAAGTGCAGAGCTTGGGATAGGGCGACATTGTGACTGAGAAAAAAGATGCACAAAATGCTGGAGAATTGTTTCATAATCTTCATGGACTATTCAAATTTGCAGCTAACCTCAATGCAAAGCAGATTTTGATTCTTTTTAAATAAAATGTTTCCCATATCATTTTCATGTCTAGAGTGGGTAAGAATGGGTGTGTGTGAACAGTGCTGCAGTGGTAGTAAATAACAGTGCCACAGATCCACAGAAATAGTGGCTGGGGAAAATAACCTGCAGACCATAGGAGACTCACATGCAGGCCACAAGTGGCCAACTCAACTTTTCAAGGGAGAGTTCGCCAACAAGGACAGATAAATTGAAATACTTGACATCCCAGTACCTGTTGCACTGTTCTACTCACTTACCTTCTTTCCCAGAATGGGCCTCTTGATTGTTGATGTTGGGAGTAGCTCTCAGAGCCTCAAGATGAAACAGGAGAGGGGGAGGAGAAGGAGAGCACTGATGGGTGAATATGAAGGGACTGGACTGGGTATCTCAAGGGGTTAAGAATCTGGCTCTGGAGCCAGAGGTTGGGAGTTCAGTTCCCAACTGTGCCTCCTAGAAGAGCCAACCTTTATGGCCTCGGACAAGCTGCCGAGTCATGCAGAGGAAGGGAATGGTAAACCATTTCTGAGTGCTCTCTACCTAATGAACTCAGAAAAGTGTCTCCATAAGTCAGAGTTGGCTTGAAAGCACATTATTATTATTTTTTTAAAAAAACTTGCCCTCTTCACAGCATAGATTGCTTATTCAGTTGTATGTTTTTGGTGAGAAAGCAAGGAATGGCAACCTCTGGCCCTGACTGCACCTTCCATGTGCATAGCAATACATATGGGTAGTATTTTATTTTATTTTTGTTTATGGCTCTACAGACAAGCCAGCTGTACAAATGAATAGAATATAGTGTAAATAGAAGCAGCAGCAGTGAGAACAGTAATGGTCAGGTAGAAACACCTGAAATGGAAAATACTAAAATAATCATGACAATAATAAAATAATAATAATAATATTTTTAAATGGTCAGTATAACATGATTGCTATGAAGCGTACTTAAGCATACAGTATATGAATTGCTTTGAAAATTCTCTCCACCCCCTTATACAAAATAAAAGGGAACGGAACAGATAGGGGGAAAGTGTGGGGAAGAGGAAAGGGAAAGGGAAAAGGAACTAGGAGGGTGAAGAGTACAATAACTATATTTGTTCTTGACATATTTAGGAATAATACAATTATAATGATTTAGCCCTGCTACCAGCTATTTGTACCAACAAACAAGTACTTTGAATATTCTTAAAAGGCATACAAATGATACATGCTATAGGTGCAGCAGTAGAAAACTTAAGACTGACCTACCAGCTTTTACTTGATTCTTCATCTCCTTCAACTGTTTCATTTCAAGTTGGCATTTCAAGAATAATGGAAGAAGGGGGGGGGGAGATTCTGGTTGCTTTTAATTTTTTACCGTCTTCCTTAGCTTTTCCCCACTCCACCATCTCTCATCATCACAAATTCTCTTTCCGATGTATTCTTCAGACAGCAATCCTACAGTCAGGATCTGTCTTTTTTAAATCTTGGAGAAAATAATTTGGTGCTTGACAAACGACGAATGTCATCGACAAAATGAGATGTTAAAATAGGTGTGTTGAACATAATTTTTGTTGTTGTTAGAAGCTATGAGTTACAAGATTATGATACAGTACCTTCATTTTGTATGCTAAGTGGTAAGTAAAGCTTTCAACAGAAAAAGATATCATTTGTCAGTGAAACCAAAACGCCACTAGGCGACAGCACTAACCCAGATATATTTACCCTTGAACTAGGGCCAGATCAGGAAAAAGAACAAAAACCATTTGGCAGGCCTCATTTTAAAAAAATGTACAGCAAGAACACAAACACATTTATCATACTTGAAGCATTTTATAAAAGTATTACAGTACTATTATATTAAGCCTGGTTTTCATAGATTATATTGAACTAAAACTGCCAGGGCAATTGCTCTATATTTTATGTAAGTTCTCACTTGATCAGATATCCCATGTGGTGGGGTGGACAGAGTATAGACTATTAATTCAGGAAGGCTAGATTCAAATCCCTGTTGAACTATGGAAATTCACTGGGTTTGTGGAACCAGCAAAGTCATGCCTTAAATATCTCACTTAACATGAAGCCCCAATTAAGTTTGTTTTAATTTGGTTCTGACCTGACAGACCATCACCACAAAAAATAGATAAACCTCCTTCTTGGATGCATACTACAACATGATCAAAAGGGTTGAGTTTGTCAACGAAGCAAAGAAGTATGCTGTCAGGAGACCAGACTCCGCTAAGAATGTGGACTCCTAACAGAGTCACCCAAGGCCAAAATGGTCACACCTGAGAGAGCAGACTAAGATGCATCCAATTCCACTGGGCAGCAGCAGTAACTGAAGGTGACAGTGGGGAATAACAGTTACATTCAAGCTACTTTTGTTTGCACTGCACAGAAAGTAGCATTGGTAAACCCTTGAAGAACTGTTCTTATTATGAAAACCCTATGATGATTCAGTCCAAAATGAAATAAATGATAATGCTGGAAGACACGACTCCCAGGTTGGAAGGCACTCAATCGGCCCCTGGAGAAGAGAAAGGACAAGTACAAATAGCAACGCCACTAAGAACGCAACTACTGTAATGTAAAGCCAAAATGATGTCTAGCAGTGGATGTGCCCAGAAGTGAAAGGATAGTCTGATTTTGAACCCCCAATACAATTGTGAGAAAAATGAACCAAGGTAAAGTGGAAACAGTCGAGCAAGAAATGGAGTGGAGGGTGGGGGGAAGCAGGGCACATTCCCCAAGTGCTGTGCAGGGGGGGGGGGCACAAAAATGACAAAATAGTATTTGACATTGCCCCAGGGGGCACAGACCCTAGTTGTGGGCCTGATTATGGGCACCTTTTGCTCTGAACAAGGGGAAGTATTGTTAATCAATTCTTAGGTTTTCAATCCATGGTGGAAGGCCAAGAAGGAGACTTAGTGTGGTGCAACACACTTTTATTGAATACAAGCCAACACACGCTAAGCTAGGGTCTTCCTCTAAGGGTAAGCAAAGACCTTGAACAAAAGAAAGGCCAGGCCTTTATAGCTTAGGAGGAGGGCATCTTGGTAGGGTCAAGCAACTGGGCAACCGGCTGATACCAGTTCCTTGATACATTATGAGCCACTGCTGATAAGGACTTCCTTCCTTAGGATGTGTATTGTCCACACCCTGCAAGCAGCACCCCTTGGAAAGCCTTGAGATGTCCTGACTCTATTTGCTGCTTATACAGACATGACCAAAAAACAAACAAACAAAAAACAGAGGAAGACTCTGCAAACAGTGGAAACCTAAACCAGTTAATCAACAAGAGAAATTCTATAGTTATATATATTCTGGGTTACATCATATGGGTTAAAATATTAATCTTTAAGAAACTCTAAGAAAACCCTTAACAATATCACCCTAAAATGAGCTGGCTTGTCTACTCCAGTCATGAATAGGTTATGCTGATAGCACAGGTGGCATTGTGTTTGGCCTGCCTTTCAAGCTTAGCAAGCAACCGCCTCCTTCTTTATATTATTCTTTAAACTATGAAGGCTCAAAGCTGTTGTGAGATTTTCAGGCTGTTTGGCTGTGTTCTGGAAGTTTTTCTTCCTTGATATTTTACAAATACAAAAAACTTCCAGAACACGGACAAACAGCCCAAAAATCTCACAACAGCTATCAGATCCCGGTCGTGAAAGCCTTTGATAATACATATGAAGGCTCAGTCCATTCATAATTATAAATGGGCTTGGAAACACAGGTCTTGCCAGAGGTGAGTCATTTGTAAGAGAAAGAGTGAAGAAATTACCCAGTAGTGACTGAAATTCTACTTGGTAACTTGTACTTGCATGTCATCTGCAGGGGCAATTATTCAGAAGTTAAATATTCCCAACCTTTGTCCTGAGGTGAGCCAAGGGAGCCTCAGAAGTAGGAAATGCTGAATCAATTTTACAATAGCATAACTTATGGAACAGGATTTAAGTCCATGAGTCCAAACATTTAATTCAGATAAAGTGGAGGTGAGAAATATGTATGTGTTTATTTATTTATTTATTTTGAATATTTTCCCCCACCTTTTTCCTTGGAAAAGGACCCAAGGTGGCTTACAATATTGAGGGACAATATACAACTCAGAACATTTAAGACGTATTCAAGGTAAGAACAGGAAATTAAAAGAGGCATCTTGGAACATTAAAAGGTAACATTAACGCTACAAAGAGCATGTCAAAAGAAAAAAACAATATGAGGGGTGGAAAGTAAACATGGAAACACTGGTGTTCTTAGGATATCAGTCAATGCAATCATGTATGGTAAACCATATTAAAGTCACATAGTAGGTAGTCCCTCATTCAGGGAAAGCTTGCCAGAAGAAGGTATTTGCCTGCTTCCAGAAAGACAGCAGAGACGGGGCAGTCCTAGCTTCCAGCAGGAGGGAGTTCCAGAGTCTGGGAGCAGCAACAGAGAAGATCCTTTCATGTGTTCTTATGAGATTCACCTGTTAAGGTGGTGGGATGGAGAGAAAGGCCTCTCCTGATGACCTTAGCACTCAAGCTGGTTCATACCGCAAGATTTGATCCTTGAGGTAGCTTGGACCCAGGCCATTTTGGGCTTTGTAGGTCAAGGTCAGCACCTTGAATGGTGCCCGATAGCTGATTGGCAGCCAGTGGAGCTGCTTTAGTAGGGGTGTAATGTCGTCTCTGTAACCCACGCCAGTCAGCAATTTAACAATTATTAGCCTTACCAGAAAAAAATAGAAAAATATAATCCACTATTTTGCTCCTTTTCCCACCTCTTTATTCCTGTGACCCTGTCTTGAGTTTTAAAGAGACAGAACCCTTCTGAAAGCTCTGAAACTAGTGGAGATCACAGCAGGACCACCATGTTGGTTGAAGAACAGCACTATCTGTTCCAAGGCCTTCTTACTGTCTAATGTTTTAAAACCTTCTATCTTTGTACAGTGTGGTGTGGTGGATAGTACAATGGACTAGAACTCAGGAGACCCACATTTAAATCCTTGTCTGGAGAAGTTGTGTGATTGTGTGTGGAACTGGTAAAACCAAGCCTTAAATATCACACCTACTCAAAATAAAACCAACTATTATGGCTTCAATATGTTAGTTCTGATTTGATGGTACATAACAACCTTGTATAGTAACACTAGTTAAATAATGAAAGTTTTCACTCGTGCAAAGTAATTTATTTATTTTATTTATTTTAGAGTATTTTACCCCACCTTTCTCCTTGGAAAAGGACCCAAGGCGGCTTACAGTAATGAGGGATAATATACAGTCCAGTACAATTAAGACATGTGCAAGTATTTGAGAACAAGGAATTGAGGGATGTCTTACAGCATTAATAGACAACAATTCATTAAAGCTACAAGGTTATAAGTAGTTATAAACACAAAGTCTATGTGAACCTATAGATTCATATGAAATACACATGGTAATCCATCATTCATGGGAAGCTTGCCTGAAGAGAAAGGTCTTTGCCTGTTTGCGGAAGGACAACAGAGATGAGGCAGTCATCTAAGTGCCAAGTGATCCACTTCAGAGTTCAATGACGATCTTTCCCAGGAAAAGTATTAATAGGATTGTTGTGGTCTAACAATACAAGCCAAGGGAGATTTACCCAGAAATAAATCCTCTTTGTTCTTACTCCTAATATAGAGCTTTATTTATTTATTACAGTATGTGTGTGCATGTATATTATATGCAGAATCAGTCATGATACTGAGAAAGGAAAGGGCACTGATTTACCTCTTAGAAAATGGCCAGGCTTATGGTTGTTGTAGAGCCTGTGAACTTAAATGTTTTGAGTTGTAACAGTCAATGCTGTGCTACCTCTCGTTTGTAACAAAATCCAAATAGCACAGGACACAGAAATAAAGTAATGAGATGCTGTGCAACTTAATGCTTCAGTTTATATAGCAGGTCCATTTTTTCCTATGGCTTAAAAAAACTCTAACCATGCATTCCCTTGCACATCTTTTCAGAGGTGATTTCTAATATACCTACGGGGTTTGCTCCCAAGTATGTGGGTAAAGGATTGCAGCTTAAATATCTTCTAATTACACTTCCCTTCCCTTCAAATATAACATTTCTAGAAGTATTATTTTACTGAAGAATAAAATGTATCTACTAAAACATCAATCAAATATTTGGAGAAAAGAAAACTGTACATTAATATATACAGTATCAGGGGATGCACCATCTATAGTCAACCATGAGCATTAGCAAAATGTCAAGTGGTCTCATGACAATTCTCAAGTATCAGATTTAATAGGTGAAATCCAGTCGACACAACTGCACCATGCAAATATGAAAATTTATATCAAGCAAACTGGAAAATTTATATCAAGTCAAATTTAAAGTTTCCTATTATCCCTCCTTCAGGCTCCAAGAATCGCTAGAGACTAATTTTGTTGTAGGGAAGCCTTTGGGAGCCTCAGCTGGAGAAGACTTTAACATCTGAAAATTGCTTCTTCTGCCACTGAATTGAGATGGCCAACAATGATACGGCAGCAATAATTTGATATTAAAGGTTTCTGTGTCTTGTCCTGAGGCTCCCAAAAACTTTCCCAAAACATAAGGGATCCCTAGGGGCATTTGGAACCCAAGGAGGGGCATAGGAAGTTTTAATTTTAAATAAAGATTTCCGTCACTAAGTGATGACATAATCACATGGTACAGTTGCACCAATGGGATTTCAGTCAAGTTTTAAAAGAAAAAGTGTCATCACTTCTTTGCTGCCTAAAAAGACCTCTCCCTGGTGAGGGATACGAGTCTACAGTGGAACTTGGACTTATGTCATTAATCCGTTCCAGAGGTCTAGACATAAGTCAAACATGCCTTAAGTCAAACGAACTTTTCCCATAGAAAGTAATGGGAAAGTGGATTAATCTGTTCCAGACTATGAAAAAGACCCCCAAAACAGCAATTTAACACAAATTTGACTGGGATAGGAGATTCCTTACAGGGATGTAAATGAAATGTCTCTTCAAAGAGAGGAGGAGGCAGTGGAATTATAGTCCACAAGTTATACGCCTCCACTTTTTAATGATCATAGCAACAATGTCTAACATTTAAATTTTACTGATTTTTAACCTGACGTTCCAAGTTCTGAACAACCTTATGCTTACCATTAGAGTCCCATAACTGTACACCTCCCCAACTAAAATGCTTCCTTTGTGGACCAGAATTCTGCAGCCAGATTTTTTACAAGGCTGAGCCGACTGTCTAACCAGCGAGGCCAGCCCCGAGCTCCCAGCCCTTCTTTTCCTCCAGCGGCAGCAGATGCTTCGGTGAGGCCGAGGACCAGCTCCAGGTACTCAGAGCTGGCCTCGCCGAAGCCGCCACTGCCAGAGGAGAGGAAGAAGGAAGGAGCAGTTTGGAGGTGGCAGCTGCGATGCTGGGTCATGGCTGCTGCCCGATTCCGGGGCCTTGCACCGGGGCTCCGAGCTGTAAGTCAGAGCCTGTGGCGTAAGTCAAACAGGCCCCTTCTTGCTGCAAGGTTAATATGCTGTAAGTCAAGTGGCATGTAAGTCAAGATTCCACTGTATTTTGCAAATTCTCAGAGGCACTTGTGATGGTTAATCATGGTAACAATAACCTCAAATTATAGCAGAACTCCTGGTATTTGAACGACCCTGATTCCTGGTGTTACATGAGCACTGTGACTCCTTTTCACCCTTGTTAAGCACTCATAATTAATTTAGCCAATTAATCTGTATGGCAAAGCATTTCATTCACTTGCAGGGAACAGGAGGAAGCCTTCAATTTCCCCATATCAGGAAGTGGTTTAAGCAAAGCGGGAGCTTGATATTGGCTTGGGTCCAATCCTAGTAAACCAGGTGTGCTGGAACCAAGTGATCGAGTGATCTTGCCCACACCAAAGAAATAATAGCTTTTAACAGGGAGCCAAAAGGATGCACATGGGCAAGAATCAGGGACACAGATTCACTGTTTCCTATATGTCATGGGGCCGCTAGGAAAAATGAGTGAACCAACCTGCCCCAAGACTGGACCAAACAATAGGACTGATTGCACCCTGAGAACTCCTCCTTTTACCACCAAAACTAAGTCAGTTGGCCCTCAATTTCCTTTATATCTCTCTTGATCTCCAAGTCCCACGTGGCCATTCTCCCTGACCCCATTTAGGTCTCTGACTGAATGTGGTGCATCTACAGGCCTGCTGTGGATGTATGTTTTCCTGCTGCTTTCAGTTGTCAACTTTTGCTGGCAGCATGACATCAACATAAATACATGGCCTTCTACCTCTGTAGGGTTTATTACTGGGAGAGCTTCCTTGCTTGTGAGCTTATTTGCTTATTCAAAACAATGATGTTCTCTCTCATTTTTAAATTGACTCCAATAAATATTTCAAAAGATTCAGTACAATATAACTGAAATGATTTTGTCTTCTTACTTCAAAAGTAAAATATTCATTTTTTTTTCGTTATTGTTAACTTTATTTTACAAGTTTAATAATATAAGTCTATGCCATTGAGGGAGAAATCAATGATCCAGCCAACCAACCCAGTAACCAACCAAACCAACCAACCAACCAACCTATCTATCTATCTATCTATCTATCTATCTATCTATCTATCTATCTA
>JAHTLZ010000330.1:58826503-58903344 GCA_023846285.1 Phrynocephalus versicolor
TATCTATCTATCTATCTATCTATCTATCTATCTATCTATCTATCTATGCAGAATTTGATATAATAGAAACAAAATTTAAATTTATTTATTTAAATTCTTTGTACGTCACCAAGCAAATAATCAATATATAATAACAAATAATCAAAATCAATCAAAATATAGGGCATAAATATAACTTGAAACCAAATCTAAACCAAACAATGGCATGACAGGCATCATAAATATAATGAAATATTAAAGTAGGTTGTCTTTAAAGGCTTTAGCAAACAACCATGTCTTGAGCATTCTCTTAAGAATACTTTGCATTTCTGGTGCTTTTTTCAACCTGAGGTTAGAAGAGTTCCTTCTCCCCCCACCCCCACCCCACAACTCCCACAACTTCCAAGCCAGTATGGGCAAGTTGTGGTCCAATAAAGGAACCTACCGATTTCCAGTTTTAGTGCAGGAGAGGAATCTGATGGGCTCATCCAGTTTTTGAAAGTGGGTGAGGCTCAGGAGACAACACATACCTCTGACAAAGTGAACTGTAGTCCTCAAAAAGTTGTTCCAATAGGTTTAAACATGCCATTCCAGCTGGACAGCTTAGTCAGTTACTATTGGGAGTTTGATTCCTCAGAGTGTGTCCCAGGAAAACAGCTAGCCTGTGTAACCTTTGGCAACCTGCACACTCCTAGGGAGCTCCAATTGGGAATTCCAGTCTTCTTCTGAGTACAGCAGTACCTCGACTTACGAATTTAATCCATTCCGAATGCATGCTCTTAAATCAAACTACTCTTAAGTCGGGGTACCTATCTAAAAAAAATTAAAAATAAGTTAACAAATTTTTAAAAATGAAAAAAAAATATTTGTAAGTCGAACAGACTGTATCTAAAATGTGTAAGGCAGCAGTTAAAATGCCAACAGTTTTCCACTCTTAAGTCGAATTTCTCTTAAATAGAGCTGCTATTAAGTCAGGGTACCACTGTACTCTCTAAGTAGAAAAAAATGGTCCCCATGAGTTAGAGTCAACTTGATGGAACATAATTATTATATATATTATACTGAATAGAGAGTTTTATTGTCCAGATACCGAATCAAACTAGAATGACCGCAAGATACTTGTGAATATGATGCTGAGCATTCCAACTCTGGATAGTGCAAACCCGTAATAGGATAGTAACTAAAAACTCAGAACTACTGTAGGTTATGGTCTTTAAGGCACAACAACCCCACCGGTCATTTGGCTGTAACAGAGTGACATTGGGAGCCTTCTGCAAATGGGGGAAATTAGAAAGACATGGAGAATAGAACCACCAATAGCTATGAGCAGGAACATAAATTCCTCCATTCTACACTTCCATATCCCTTTTCCCTTAATGCTTCTCAGAAAGTGGCTGAAATCTTAAACACATTTATTAGGTAGGAAACCCTGCTGCACATGGTGAAATGCAATTCTGAATACACAGGCACAGAATTACACTCCTCAATGTAATAGGGTACAGCTATTATTTCCTAGATAAAACATGTTTAGTTTTCCTATAACTGCATGGTTCTAATAAAATGTGTTTTATGAGTTTCAGCTGTGATTCAAACACTTAGGAGAGAAAAAAAGCAAAAACACTCTGATAGTGTAACTATCATTGCTGCAATAAAAGCATACTTACCACCACCATTCAGTTCCTGCTGTGCCCTGAACACTTTTTAGTGTTTTTCTTAACACATCTGAGTACATAGCTTCTAGCATAATGGAAAGTAGAGAGAAGGTGGTAAGTTGAGGCTTTTGTGGTGTGTTAGCAGGGATTTATTCATGTATGCTTTCAGGTAGCTTTTTCATGATGTTTTGTAATTCCTTTTGGTATTTGGTGGTTGGGTCTGTGGTGAGGCGCTGGTAAAATTTAGTGTTGGACAATTGTGTCTCAGTTTATTTAAAAAAAATATTTCTACCCCACCATTCTCCCCAAAAGGGCCCAAAGTGGCTCAGTTTTTTGTTTGTTTGTTTTTAGCTTAATTTGTCCATGACAAGAACAACATCATGTAACTCTACCAAAAGAAAAAGGTCTGTGGGGGGGAGTGGTTAGCACTAGTTAAACTACAGTGGGGAACCTTGGCCCTATAGATTTGCCAGACTCCAAGAGCTATCATCCCCAATCAGTACTTCTAGCAGGTTGGCAACATATACTCCTTTGTAAGGGATAGTCCTCTATTCCAAAGGTTGCCAGAGGCTAATTCTCTTTCTTTGAAAGCACCCTCTATCTGAAGAGTATACAATCCAAGTCTGGTGTAAGTCTGGGGCCTACATTTGGTAATTGACAGTTAGCATCTAAGACCAGGGATGGCAAAACTTTTTGACACCAAGTGCCAGCGGGGGGGGGGGGGGGTCGGAACCGGCAGCAGGGGGGGGCAGGGGTGGGGACAAGGGCGGCAAGGGCGGCAGGGGCAGTGTTGTCAGGGACATAGGCGGCTGCGGGTGGGTAGGGATGGCGGCAGAGGCGGAGTCGGTCAGGTAAAAAAATGAAAAATGAATTCCACAGATATAGGATGGGAGACACCTGGCTGGAAAATAGTACAGTGGCCGCTCGTATAACAAATGGTTTGTATGACATAAAATCTGTGCAACATAAAAAATTCTGGAGATGGGGGAAATTTGCTTAACATAATTGTCTATGGGGCGAATCTGTACAACATAAAAAGGTTGCGAATAGGGATTACTGTTTTCAGTACATTCCTATCACAAATTTGTATAAAGGAAAATTTGCTTAACATAATTTTATTTGGAATGAATTAATTCCTTTATACAAGGTGAAAGGGATCTGGGAGTCTGAGTGGACCACAAATTGAACATGAGTCAGCAGTGTGATGCAGCGGCCAGGAAAGCCAATGTGATTGTTGGTTGCATCAACAGAAGCACATAGTGTCTAGATCAGTGGTTCTCAACCTGGGGGTCCCCAGGTGTTCCTGGACTGCAACTCCCAGAAGCCTCTACCACTCACTGTGCAGGAAGAGGTTTCTGGGAGTTGCAGTCCAGGAACATCTGGGGACCCCCCAGGTTGAGAACAACTGGTCTAGATCAATGGAAGTGGTAGTACCACTCCATTCTGCTCTGGTCAGACCCCACCTGGAGTACTGTGTCCAGTTCTGTGCACCTCAGTTTAAACAGGTTTAGGACTCAGGGCAATAGTCTCAAACTACAGGAAAAGAGATTCCATTTGAACATTAGGAAGAACTTCCTGACAGTTAGAGATCTTCAGCAGTGGAATCTGCTGCCATGGAGGGCGGTGGAGTCTCCTTCTTTGGAGGAGATGCTGGGTGGCCATCTGTGACAGGTACTTTGATGGGGGTTCCTGCATAGCAGGGGGTTGGGCTGGGTGGCCCTTGAGGTCTCTTCCAACTCTATGATTCTAATTCTTTTTCATTCCTTTTACTCAAGACCCAATCCGATTAGAGCAGAAACTGCTCAGAATCTTGCGCTATGTAAGACGAAAGCAGGGGTAGGCAACAGGTGGCCCACACAGTTTTCAAAAGCCTGGTGTGCCCTCCCCTGCCCTCCAAGGCCCACACCCCGGGAGCTATGGATCCCTGGGCGAGGGAAATGGCTGGTGTTCGGTACTAGGAAAGGCCTGTCTTTCCTTTACCAAACAACTGGCCACAAGAAATGTGCAAAAAAAAAAAAAAATACTGGTTTGACTGGGAGCTGCTATAGAAAACAAAAACTTTTTTTCCAAACTCTGCTTTATGCATGTGCTATGTATTCAGATCAAGGATAATACCAGGAAGATGCATTAAAGACCAAGCTTCATGTTTTCTCCCTGTAGATTCATCATCTGTCTTCTTCATTGTAGATTTGCTGGACAGAGAGCACATGGGATTGATCAAGTCACTTCCAAATGACACACTTCTGCCCCTGTTACGGGCACGATCCAAACTGGCACACACAGTGTTTTGTTTGCACACAGGGATTGTTCAGCTACGTTGTCAGCGACAAACAGCAACAGCTCCCAGACAATGCAAAAAAAAAAAAAAAAGAACACCCCCCTCCCACAAAGCCAAGGGGCTCTCTGGGGGGCAGCACCCCATGACATTCAAGAAACCAATGAGAACGTAAAAGTCCTCCCTACCCCACCTCCCCACCCCCCCACTGCTCTGAGTTGTTCTTTGTTCATCATTTTACCCAGTGCTGATCAGAACTAGGACATGTCATAAATAATTCTTTATCACCTAAAATATGAAATGAATCCCTCTTGCGTGCTCGTTTCTCTCTAAACTCTACAAGCATCTGGTTTATTCTTGTGGTTCCTGTGAAACAAGCACAATATGCCAAGTAAGCCATTTTTTTTGCCAGATTATTAAGTAAACTTTGTTTCGAAAACACTGTGCAAAAAATAAATATGCCACTGCCAACATGTGGCAGAATTGGCATTCTGTAGCTTTAGCAGGACACAAGGCCCATGTCCCATGTTTTAAAGGCTTGGCAGGAACACAGCAAAAATTGGATAAAGACTACAGCACAAGGCTCACAAACACAACAAGTTTAAACAGGATTCAAGCAGATGGGTGGTTTTGTATTGCATAAGCATCTTTTATAACCAAGGGAAGAAACTGTAGAGACTCAAACCCAATAAACAACACTAGCCCTTCTGTGAAAAGGAAGACACAAACAACGATTCATCAGCCATGGCAAAAACCATCATATTTTTAATGGTGGGTTATTCATTAGTAAACATGAAGATAATTGGCTGAGGTTTCAGAAGCAGTTATATAACCACGATGCTAACAGGGAAGATGCCTTCTCGGATTAATATGCTGGCACAGAATGGAAGTCTAACCCACTCCAAAGAGGGAGATGAAACTATCCCTCCACAGGGGCCAGTAATCTTTAGGAATGCTACTCTGCAAAGCACCTGGTGAAACAGAAGGGGGAGGGGGAGAGAGATGATCTGGTGCCCTGAACAGTAATATAAACCAAGTCAGGCCTGTCTTCCATCAGTGGAAGAGCAAGGTGAAAAGAGGCAAAAGGGAGGGAGGATAAGAACAGATAGAAAGAAAATCATGGGGCAGAGAATCCAAGCATGCTGGGTTCAAACCCCAGGATGTTCTGAGTAGCAGGGACTCTGGCACCATCCACCACCTCCAGTGTTCAAATATCCCCTCGCCTGTTTCTTGTAATGCTGCAGGCCTTACAATAGGTGGGACAGAAATGGATTTTCCCAGGCACAGAGTATCACTGCAAGCTGTTTCTGTTACAAGGTAAAATCATTGAGGGTGATTTGCTGTTGAAGAGGCAATCAAGAATTGTTTCCGTGATGTGCACTGATCCCGCTGCCTGCATTTTTATTTTTATTTTTACTTGCTCAGAGGTGGGGAGCTAGAAGGGGGATTGTCGCCTGTTCACCCCAAGTTACCACTACAGTGCTGAATGTAAGTATTAAAAGCTAATCTGTGGGACAGCTGTGTGTACCTCTTGGACTGTTCTCTAATGCAGTCTTCTGCCTGCCTGGGTCACTCACTAATGGTAACACGGCCCAGCTGCTGGGAAGCTGTTTAAAAGAAGAGGACAGAGGAGGTATAATGATGAAGGAGGAAGTCTGGTTTCTTTTCTTTCTTTCTTCTCAACAGTTAGTGTGGGCAGAATGGATTGTGTCCAGAACTAGCCCTTACACAGAGTGAGGCAGCAGTGTTCATGGCAGAAAACAGCTGTTTCATTTGCCTCTTTATAAATCTATGGTGAAGCCCTATCTGGAGTAGTGTGTATAGTTCGGGTCACCATACCTCCAGGAGGATATTATGGAAATGGAAAAAGTGCAGAGGAGGGCAACCAGAATGATTAGAGGACTGGAACACCTTTCTAACCATCTGAGGCTGCAATGGCTGGGCCTCTTCACTCTTGAATGACGGTGCCTAAGAGGTGAACTGATTGAAGTTTATAAAATCATACACGGTGTAGACAAAGTAGATAAGGAAAAGCTGTTTTCCCTATTGCACAACACTAAAACTAGGGGGCACTCCATGAAACTTTTGGGTGCTAGATCTCAAACAAATAAGAGAAAGTACTTTTTCACCTAGAGGATCACTGGTCTGTGGAACTCCCTGCCAGAAGAAGTGGTGACAGCTGTCAGCCTTGACAGCTTTAAGAACGGATGGGACAAGTTCGTGGAGAACATAGATGTTATGCTTCAGATGCCTAGAAAACCTAAAGAGTCCTTAGCACTGCTAGGGCCCTTGATTTCCCAGGCAGAATTCTGGCACAGTTTCAACCCACAGAACCATACCTACAGACTCCCATTTCTATCCAGGGCCTTCTGGCTTCCACTGGCCCTTGCGGAAGAGCCTCCAGGCAAGAATCCAATGGGTTCCAGCCAGGTTTGGTCACCCATGGTAGCTTTTCCTAAGGCACAGAGTCATTTCTTTCTTCATGAATTACATTAGAGAGGGGCAGAATATACTCATATTTTTGTACTGTTGCTCCCAGAAGATCTGCGCACCTCTACTTGTAAGTCTCACTTACAGCCTTGTAAGTTATAGTCTACTTGTAAGGCCCAAGCACTTACAGACTTGTAAGTGAGAGCCTTATTTACACTCTATTCTAGGTGTCCCTTTCAGTGTTATGAATTGGGTTTTGCAATATGACCTCTGCTAGTAAATAAGAGGAAATGGGACTGGCAATTAAAAAGGGCAGCACAAGCAAAATTAACACTCACATGGTAAAAATGACGAGACACTGATGATACCAGCCCTTTTTTTCTTTTGTTCACCACTTTTTATTACTGTTCTTATTTTAAAGAAGGCGGATGAGCATGAAAAGAATCATCATTTGGCTCGTGGCTCCATTGATCACATCTTTAAAAGGGGGATAAGTGAAGATGTCTTTGGGATTTTTTAAAAATGCTATAATGTTTTAACTGGGTATTGGAAGTGGGGGTGGGAGTGGAATAAAATTTTCTCAGGAGCATTTTACTCCAGCCCAAACACTGGGAGATGTTATAAACAGCACCACACAGTAGCGCCTCAAAGGAAGGCAACTGAATGCCACACGGCAAATGAGCTACAATTCAACATTGCATTGCATGAAAAAACAAATAGATCACCTGCCAGGGAAAGAGAAGTTCAAGGAACAACCCCTGTCCTCTAATTTATTTCTGTGCCACTGCTGTAGTCTCTGACTTTATTAGCCTGCCCACCTTTTGCACTCAGCGTGTGGAAAGGATTATACCCATAAACCAATTAAAGGATTGGAAGTGTGGGACAGATGCTAAATGAGCTAAATGGGTGGTAACAGAGCAGTGGGCTTTTTATATACGGCTGGAACAGAGTAAGTCAGGCACAAATTCTCTAATCTATTACATAAGCATTATACAAGAGATGTGAACTAGTTATTTTCCTCTGGTGGTGCCAAATGAAACTCAAATGTACTGTGGCTTTCGTTTCCCCCTCACTGAGTTAGACCCTTTATCAAAACATTTGGTCTCATAGCATGCTTGCCAGAATCAAACAGTTTAATTAGACTGTTGAAGCTCACATTGTAACCTAAAGCTATGTCCCTAAATGTAATAAATGAATCTTCAGTTGGTTCACTATTATCCAGTCTGGCGTCCGAAGTAAATGTGCATTATGACACTCCCCACAGCTATTCTGCACGGAGTCCAAAGCTGTAGGCAACGGTGTTGATCTGGGTATGTGTAATAATTTGTTGCTGGGAGGTTACAGGGAATCAGAAAGGAAACAGGGAACCCTGAGGGCACCACTGATGATGACAGTGTGATCACCGATAATCCAACTGTGTGAGCACTTGGAGTCTTGGCTCCACTATTTATTTACATAACCAAATTTCTGTGCCACTTCCCACATGTAAACCACTAACTCACTGCTCCAGGCCAGGGTATTTCCTAGTGTCCTGCAAATCAGAAGTACCCCGGATTAAATCTGGTGCCTACTGAAGAAAAAATCCTTTCCCCTTCCTAAACTATGGAATCTACTGATGGAATCAAAGGAGCAAAATTCAGGGATGCAGGACGATTCTAAGGAGGCAATTCTTACGCTGAGTTCAGCAGAATGTAATGCTAAGCAACATTCGTAGAAGTGGGCTGCAAGTTTGTGATACAAAGGAAGCATCTCAATATACATTTGGATGGTAGGTTCAATTTCCCTTTCCCTTTCTTCTTCTCCCTCAGCATTAGCTTTTATATTTTAACTTTCGCTAAAAGAATAAAGGGAGAATGATAAGGTTGAGAAAAGTCAAATTATCATCTGATATAAGCATTATGTTATTAAAATATTAACAGATCCTGACTGTGACTATTTATCAGATACACTTCCCTGGGAAAACAGGAGGTCTCATTGACCCATCTTCTCTGCAGCTAAGGGTTGGCATGACCGCAGAAGATAAGTTGCAGGGGTGTCAGTTTCCTGAAAGTGAATATTTTGTGGTTAGCTAGGAGTGGGAGGCAAGCCTAAGGTCAGGTCGTTCTGGCTTTTGACGGTCAACTGGGTATGAGCGAAGAAAATGTGCGAGGGATGGCATGTCTAGGATACGTAAGTTTGATGTCATAGGGAAGGGTATATAAGATGCTGGTGAAGACATTGAAGTCTGTCCAGGACAGCAGGCTTATGCTGTCTCGAACCCTTATGGGACCCTTGGTCCCTTGAGCTGGGGAGGGGCTTGGGATTTCTGCCACTGATTCTGCTAACCTTTATCTGTGCTCTTTGTTTTCAAATACTTTCCGTACTGCTGCAAGTCTATCTTTTAATAAGCCTTTTACTGTTTCGCTATTTCTGAGTGTGGCATTGGCACCAAGAACAAGATGATGCAGAGAGAGTCATTTTAAAACAAATCTCACCTTATCAAGATATGTAGAGGACAGGGAAATGATGGACTGCAGATCAAAAATCAGTTCATCTGTTCCAGTCTAGTTAATTAACAAACATTAATCAAAATATTGTGAAGTTTCTACAATGAGAATCATAGAACAATGAATTTGGAAGGGGTTTACAAGGTCATAAAGTCCAGCTTACTGAATATCAACTTACTGAACTGATAACAGGGCTGATGTCAGAGTCCCCTCGGCTCATCATTATGGAGGACATTAATATCCATGCTGGGGCAGCTCTGTCAGAGGTGTCAGAAGACTTCAGGAAGAGCGACAAGCCCCTAAGATCTCTGGTCCGAATTTAAGTGGCCAGCGGATCTTAGGGGTCGTGTGAAAAGGCTCTATAGGAGGATGAACAAAATGAAAGGAAACCCAGACAAGACAGAGGTGCTTCTGGTCAGTCGAAACGGAGAACAAGGGATAGGGGTGCAACTAGATGCACAGCTTGGGGGTGCTCTTGGACTCATCCGTGAGCCTGGATGCCCAGGTCATGGCTGTGGCCAGGAAGACATTTGCACAATTAAGGCTAGTATGCAAGTTACGCCTGTTTGTTGAGAAACCAGCTCTGGCCACAATGATTAGAGATGGGCACGAAACAAAAAAATGGTGTTTCGGTTTTTCATTTGTCGTTGAGAGGTCTGTTTTGGTTCGTTTTCGTTTGTCGTGAAATTTTCGAAAAATTTCGTTACCGTTTTTCGTTTTTTCATTTGTCGTTTCTACCCGCTTTTTGTGCGATTTTTTTAAAGCATTTCCATGCGCAGGCATCCCCCAATGCCCCAGACCAGAGGGAAAACACTAAAAAAATGGATGCTGGCAGAGACACAGTATAGACTAGGTATGCAGGGAGACTGCAAAGGCAGTGGCGCGCGTTGCCCAGGGTGCAAGGCAGCCGCAGAGTGACTGCACTGTGGGGCAGGGGAGGGTACTCACCAAGAGGTACGCAGCACGCATGCACACAGGAAGGCTGCAGGACTGAAGCTAGAGTCGCAGAGACAGCAATCCCACCCTAACTCCCACCAGAGACTGCAAGGAGGACGGGGGCTGCCAGAGCTTTTTATGCCCTCTTTGGCTGCCAGACCTGCCCGCCCAGTCTGCAACCTGGGCATGCTATTGGTTGAACATGATCTCACATCACATGGCTTACCTCCATTTTGTGGCTGGTGGCGACATCCATTTTAAAGGGAAAAGAAAAATACATCACGATGGCAGAAGACAAAAACAAACGTTTTAAGGACCCCAACCCCCCTGGTAGGTATTATCAGACAATATAAATAATTATCGCTGCGTTTTTACGGATGTCCAGGGCGTTTTTTTAACATTTAAAACAGCTCATTTCATTGCGCATCGCCATTAACGGAAATGAAACGTAACAACCACAATTTTCGCGGTTCTGTTCATTTCGTTTCATTTTCACCACAATTTTCATTTGTCGTTTCGTTACGTAACAGAAACGACAAACGGTAATGGAAACGAAAAAATGTTCGTTCAGTGCCCATCTCTAACAGTGATTCATGCCCTAGTGACGTCCCAACTAGACTACTGTAATGCACTCTATGTGGGACTACCGATCAAAAGTCTCACAAAGGGTCCAAAATGCAGCAGCCAGACTGCAGACTGGGGTGGGGTAAAGAGATCACATTACACCCCTATTAAAGCAGCTCCACTGGGTACCAATCCGCTATTGGGGACAATTCAAAGTGCTGACCTTAAGCTACAAAGCACTGTATGGCCTGGGTCTGAGCTACCTCAAAGATCAAATCTCACAGTATGAACCGACTCGGGTGTTAAGGTCATCAGTAGAGAAGTTTCTCTCCATCTCATCCCCTTCACAGGCACATCTCGTGGGAACACATGAAAGGGCCTTCTCGGCTGCTGTGCCCAGTCACTGGAACTCCCTCCAACTAGAGGCAAGGACTGCCCCATTTCTTATGTCTTTCTGGAAACAGGCAAAGACCTTTCTCTTCAGGCAACCTTTCCCTGAATGGTGGACTACCTATTATGTGTCTTTTATATGAACCTACCATACATGATCACACAGACTTTGTTTTTATAACCGCTTATAACCATGTTTTCAATGTTAGTTTCCAACACTCTTAACTTTTACATGGAATTTTAACTCTCTTGTTAACTGCTCATGTTCTCTTGTAGCTTTAATGCAATGTTGTCTTTTAATGCTGTAAGTGATTCCCTCAATTCCCTGTTCTCAGTACTTGAATATGTCTTAATTGTACTGGACTGTATATTGTCCCTCATTATTGTAAGCTACCTTGGATCCTTTTCCAAGGAGAAAGGAAGGGTAAAACTGTAAAGCCTTGGCTTAACCAGTGCCAAATAGAGGAGGAACTAGTACCTCACAGGGTTTGGAGTCTATGCTTCTATTAATGCAACCTAAAATAGCATTTGGCATTTTTGTAGCCGCAAAAAAGTTTCAATGGTCATTAAAAGTTGTATGGGAGAAAGAGGTGGCTGCACTTTAAAGGCTAAATCTATAGCAGATATCTTGAAATCAATGATCCCAATATTTGCTTTATCTAAAAATTCTCACATGCCTCTTTAGGATTTCTTTTGAGAAACAACTGTTCCTGGACCCTTTCATTCAATGGCCCCAGATTTTATGTCTTATTTTATTTACAACATGTAGATTTGGGCTTATTCAATCGATAGGTTGATATATTCATTACCTTCAAACAAATTACTGTATCTCCAGGGATGCAAAGGGTGATTCACTGTGGAGTGTAACTGCATACGCCAATAAACATTTATAAGCAGCAACCAAGCAATGCAATAATATAACACCAGCAATACATCAATACATCAATACCTTTTTGCCTAGGTAAGCAAAATAGGTATTGATGTGGTGTCTGGAACTCATCGGTGAAAATGATACCCGAGCATCCCTAAACAGAAAGCATTCTGCAGTCAAAGTGCCACTGCTAAAATATTCATCTCCATGGCTGACAAATTAAAGGAGGGGAAAGGATGAAAGGGAGGGGGAGCATAGGTCAAAATGTTGCAGCTCCTGAAAGGCACAGATCAGTTTCAGTGAGAGTTTTCATGCAGCACAGAAAAAAAAGAATTTAGCTTGGACACCTGGAATACTATTTGTAGAATGCTATCTGTATTTACATATTCTCATGGTGAGGGTCATGACTGGGTGAAGATACAGAGAATAGACACAGTGACAAGGCATCATCAAAACAGGAATGGGGGTTACTGAAATTTTAACTACAGAGGTACCTTGTATAAAGGAATTAATTTGTTCCAAATGAAATTCTGTTAAGCAAATGTTCCTTTATACAAATTTCCCACAGGAATGCATTGAAAACCAAGTAATCCCTAATTGCGACCATGTTTATGTTCTACAGATTCGCACCGGAGACGATTCTGTTAAGCAAATTTCCCCTATCTCTGGAATTTTTTTATGTTGTACAGATTTTATGTTATACAAAACATTTGTTATACGAGGGTCCACTGTACTTTTAATTTAAAGCTATAGAAACAGAAGTCTGCTAGTAGGCTCTATTGGATGAGCCTGAAAGAAGGAAAATAAGGTGGCCAACCCTATAAGCTTCTTCCCAGTGCTTTCCCACAGGTCTGGGTCTGCTTTTTGGATCCTGAAATGGCACCTTGCCTTATTTGCATCTTCAGGGCTCATGCCAATGATTCACATGCCCTTAGTGATTTGTAGGCAAACCCTATGTGAGGATCGCAAGGCCCCGAAGAACACGCTCAATGTGGCGTGCCGTCCTCCCTCATCAGTGCAACTGAAGACCAAGAGATGCGAGTCCTGGTGCAAGAACTCAAAGACATGGGGATGAAGAGAGAAGATATGGGGAGTGTGGAGGCAGGCATAAGTTGTGCATAAAGCGGGGAGGAAACAATGGAAGGTTTCTTCCTGACTGAGGAAGGGAGAGAGAAGGAACATTGGGGAGGCAGAGTCAAGAGAGCGGGAAATATAAAAAGGAGCAAAAAGTCAGGAAGGAGGCAGGCAAAGGAGGAAGGATGGATGAAAGACGTGGAGGAGTGGAAGGTATGTGTATTCAGGAGCCCCATGGGTCCCTGGAAGACAACCCCTTCGGAGAGTCATGGCCGGGCAGATTTTTTGGAGATGGCAGCGGACTGGGCACGCCAGCCATGCTGCAGGACCCTGTGTGCTGTGCAAGGACCACACCTGAGACCCCCTCAGGACCGAGAAGAGGTTCCAGAAGCACCTGTGTCCCCAAGATCCTCAGAGTTAAAGTTAAATCACTGGACTCCACCTACAGACTTGGAGGATCCTTATGATGGTTTTTAAGTTGTTCACCAACCCAAAAATGTTCAGAATAAAGTTGAAGTTTGTTCTATTCCATCTCCAATCCTTGAAGTAGGGGGGGATCGCGGAAAAGACACACCAAACCCAATCACGCCCTACTACCACTACCTGAAAAAGGCACATCCCCGACTCCCTCATCAGCCAACATAAGAATGCACCAGCACATTGCAGATGTAAATACAGTGGACCCTTGTATAACAAATGGTTTGTATAACATAAAAATTGTATAACATAAAAAATTCCAGAGATAAGGAAATTTGCTTACAACATAAAAATGGGATCTGTTTTCAATGCATTCCTATAGGAAATTTGTATAAAGGAAACTTTGCTTAACATAATTTTATTTGGAACAAATTACTTCCTTTATACAAGGTACCACTGCACACTGCAGTGGTGAGACAAATCTTCCCAGAGCTATCCCATTTTCTTATCATGTAAATCTGGTGTACCTATGCTCGGCTATATGTGTGGTGCTTCTGTTATCTTCATTCGGGGGTGGGGGTGGTCATAAAATCACTTCTACTGAATCACTGCAACATAAAGATACGATCTCCAAGCTTGGTGACTTGCAAACTCTGTTCCAGAAAGCACTGAAAGTCCTTGGCAGCTCTGTCAGGATTGCCAAGATCAGAAATAGCAGATAAGCCAGAAAAGGGTTGTCCCTAATATGCATTGTTAGTGATAAGTGGCATAAGGCACTGTAGACATAAAAACAATAAGCCCAGCGGCCAAGCGGCCACTATGATGTAAACTCACATCCTAGAACAATCCCTGGATTAATATGCATACTTGGCATACTGCAGATAATTGTCTGCAATATACGTTTCTGTGTAGATCACCATCATCACCATTGTGGAACTGCAGGAGGGACTCTATTGATCACTGAGCACCATGGGGAGCCAGAGACATAAACCACTGAGTTGTGGCTTTCATTTTTCCCTTATTGAGTTTGATTCTCTGATAAAACAAGTGGTTTTATAGTATGCTTCCCAGAATAAAAGTTGAAGTAGAATGTTAAAGCTCACATTGCAATCTAAGGCTGCAGCCCTAAGCGTAATTAAATGAATCCTCATTTAGTTCCGCATTATCTACTCAGTAAATAAATAAAAATAAATCTATTCTGAAGGCTTAAACAGCACTGAACTACCTCATCCATCCATATAATACCATACCCAACATCCACTGACCACAGATGTTTTCTTATAAAGCGCACCTGGAGGTAGAAGTCTAAAACTGACCTCCTTCATTTTGATTTGTTATTGAAGACCATTGGATTCACCATGATTTACTGGGGGGTTGTATCCATAACCTTGTGAAGCAAAAGCCCCAAGAGAAGGTTGCTGCTACAGCACTTCCCTCTTATCTATAGTCAGGGTCTAGAGAAAAGGCAAAGCAGTGGCCTTGCACCCAGTTCTTCTGCCTAATCCTTATTGGCCAAATAGTAGAGGGAGGGAGAAAATATGGAAGTGACCAAGACAATGGTCTCATAGTAGGTGCAGCATTTGTTTGGAAGGAGGAGTGGGCCGGCTACAGACCTTACAGATTTTGCTTGCTCCTGTTTGGGAGTTCTTCTTTTCTGTCCGTTGAATTTAGTAATGCAAATCTTGCTATCGTTGAATGGTTCGGGTTGTAAGTAGAGCTTGGGCTGCAGCACAGCAGCTTAAGCACTGCACCTCAAAGTTCTTTAAGAATATATTTTTTTTCTTTCAGTCCTATCTCAGGAAGGGTAAACCTCAAGAAAAGAAAAATAACTACAAAGATCGACCACATTCTTGGGCTGAGGGTGAAAAGCATCCACGATGAAATAAGGGGAAGTGTAGTAGTGGAAGGTTCAGCCATACATATGTGGGGCACTTGATGTAATATTTAGAACCTGCAACTCTCCTGCATTTTATGTTAATGGATACTACATAAAAACAAGCACACGTGGCTTCTCTTGTGTTGTAGTTTGGCTCATTCTGATCTGTCACTTTAGAGATGAATACAGGGGACCCTCGTATAACAAGTGGTTTGCTTAACAGGAAATCTGCTTAAAGGAAAAAAATTCCGGAGATGGGGGAAATCGCTTAAAATCGGTCCCGTTTTCAATGCATTCCTATGGGAAATTTGTACAAAGGAAAATTTGCTTAACATAATTTCATTTGGAATGAATTAATTCGTTCATACAAGGTACCACTGTATATTGAAAAGCTAACACTTGAAATGCTCAGCTATTAATGCTGTAAGATGTCCCTTAATTCTTTGTTCTCAATACTTGAACATGTCTTATTACTGGACTGTTTATTATCCCTCATTACTATAAGCTGCCTTGGGTCCTTTTTCAAGGAGAGAGGCGGGGTAAAAATAAAATAAATAAACACACTTTGAGCCTATAGCAGTGATGGCAAACCTATGGCATGGGTGCCAAAGGTGGCACTCGGAGCCCTTTCTGTGAGCACCCGACATCGCCCCTTCATAGCCACCTGTATACAGGTTAAATTACTGTATTGGCACTTTGCAAAAAAAAAAAAAAATTAGTGGGTTTTGAATCAAAGTTTGGGCAGTCAGTCTCTAAAAGATTCGCCATCACTGGCCTCTAGTATGCAGTAGCTTATAGAGGCTAAAATCCGGCTAGGCAAATTACATAAATGCATTATGTGTTGCACATTGAGTCATGTGATTCAGTAGGCAACAGATGTCTACAGAATTTTTTTAGGCATAACCATTCACTTCCAAATGTTATCTCACTTAACTGTAGGTGTGCAGTCCTATTTCAGATGATGTGTTGTTTCTTATATTAACTGACTTTCGCTCAAAATTTGAAATATAATTTTTTAGACTACTGCTCCTAGAAGCCACCAGTCAGTTGCTGTTTTTAAGAATGCTAACTTGTCCAAGTTCTTCTTTCACCTATCTTATTCTTTTTATCTTACCTACACACCGGTTGAAGCCTTGGAAGGAGACCTGCTTTGATTCAAAGGCAAAACATCCAAGAAGCCTTGTGGGAATGGCAAGGTTTTTTCGGGTGTTTCTCGTTTAAACTAGCAAGCCTACATCTTGCAATGCTTTTAACTGTCAACAGCTTATATCATTTATTGTACAGTATTGATGAATCACCTCACCATTAAAATGTGTTCAGCCTCTTAGTGTATTTATGACGTGAGTGCATGTAGCACTAGGGTTTAAAAACTGTTTAGAGCTGTTGTCTTCCAAGCTTGTCAGAAGTTGACTGATGTGTTTAAAACAAGCTAACCTAAATCCATGTTTCAGTCTTCAATCAGATTACCTGACAAGCTTTTCAATCTTCTTTTTTCTCACCTTAAGGCAAGAGAGTTCTTATAAGTAGCCTGTATAGCAGACATGTCTTCCCTGAAAACATCAGGAAATCTCAGTGAATAAATAAATTTTTGATCCAACCAAGGGGTAAAGAAAGACATGAAGGAGCTGAAGCAGCCCAAAGCAGCACTGCAAGTTACTAAGTCCCCCCCACACACACACATTATTAGATCACGAGGAAAGGAACTTAAGATACTGAACAAAAAAGACAGTACAGTAGGACCTCGGTATCCGCTGGGGACTGGTTCCAGGCCTTCCCGTGGATAATGAAAACCGTGGATAAGAGAGAATGCCTGCCCACCCACCTCCAAACTGCTGTTTCCTGACAGTAGCTTGCTTTATGACTGCTGTTTTGAGACAGTAGCTTGTTTTATGGCCGCTGTTTGTGACAATAGCTTGCTTTGTGGCTGCTGAATTATTTATTTATTTTTTCCTCTGCCCACCGTGGATAACTGAAACAGTTGATAATGAATCAGTGGATACGGGGGTCCTACTGTAATACTGAACCCATCAACCTTCTGCCTTAGTCATTGGCTAAACTCTATATGCAGCTACACCATGGAAGGATGACAATGTCATCAAGTGCAATTATTTTTCGGAAATGAAACATTACAAGTGTCCTCCCCAAGGACTGTGAGGCTACTTTGGAATCCCTTTCATCATCAGGACGTCATTGCAGGCCATGTGAGTCGAGGGGGTGGGGATGTTAAATTACCAAACATCACCTAAGACAATGGTGGTAAAGCTTCAGCACTCCAGATGTTTTGGACCACAACTCCCCCAGCCCTTTGCCTTTGGCCGCCACTGACCTAGGGACCTTGGAGAAGGGAGGGATCATAAATTTTTAATTTCTGAAAAGCCATCATGGCAAATGTATTTATTTATTTATTTATTTATTTATTTACCAGATTTTTTTAGCTGCCCCACTACCAAGAGGTCTCTGGGCGGCATACAACAAGTATTAAAAACTATAAAATAATAAAATTATTAAAACTATAAAATACAATACAATTAAAACAACATACAATACCAATTTAAATTGTACAACTCTGCTGCTCATGTGTCCACCTGAGTTATCTAATTAAAATGCTGGCCAAACAGGGAAGTCTTTGCCTGGCGCCAAAAAGCCAAAAGTGTTGGCGCCAGGCAGATCTCCGTAGGGAGGGCATTCCAGAGTTGGGGGGCAATCGCCAAGAAGGCCCTGCTTCGACATGCCACCCCTTTATCTCTTTGAGGGATGGCACCTTCAGCAGGGCCTCCTGGCCTGATCTTAGAGTACGGGCAGGCTCATATGGAAGAACGCGGTCCTTTAGGCAGCCAGGTCCTAAGCCGTTTAGGGCTTTATATGTAAGCATAAGCACTTTGAATTGGGCCCGGGCAGCAACTGGCAGCCAGTGTAAGCACTGGACACAACTGTGGACTCACTATCAACAGTAGAGTCTAACTCCCTGCGGAGCTGAGTGAATTTTCCCTCGAAGTGGGTGGCAAATTCATCACAGCGAGCCACTGAGTGGGCGGGACCGCCACAGGATTACCTGATTGAAGAAGATCTCAGACCAATCGAAATAACTCTGCTGGGTGGCAGAGTGTCATCAACCTTATGGGTGTTATCAACCTTATGCAGCGAAACAGAGGGAACTTGGCAGCTTCTACTCTTCAAGGAACATTTCTACTCAGGTAGCTCTGCTTCCGGTGAGTCAGTGTGGTATAGTGCATGGAGTAATGGACTAAGTCTCCAAAGACCTTTTTTCAAATCCTTGCTCAGCCATGGAAATTCATGGCTGAGCAGTGTCCGTACTGTATATGGGGAAGTGGGTGAAATGGCAAAAATACTCATTAAATATTTCAAAAACCCTACGAGGGTTGTTCGATTGCAATATAATTTGACAAGACATAAGATCAACAATCTCTGCTCTTAATCTATAGTTCTAATAATGGATTGAAAGTATGACGGAAAACTTGCCTCTGTTTAATAAATGCCCTCTTGCATAGATAATTAGCATGACAAGGACAAAGCTAAGCTACACCCATGTTGTCTCTGACACTCTTGCATTCCATGGAAAAGTTATATGCCTGCATGTTTGATGAAGGAGGCAAGAATTTAATCATACAATCTCCTGTGTGCACCCTGAAATGACTGCAGTCTCCAGCGGGTTGTGTAGTATACTTTTTTTTCTGAATGTGTTTGTAACCTTTCTAAAACCTAAAATTTTAATTGTCTAGCTAAAGGTATACCCCCCCCCGCACATGTGTGCTAGTCATGTCCGACTTTAGGGACGGTGCTCATCAAGGGGGTTGATTTATTCTATGCGTAGTAGGGAATAGAGAGCCAGTGTTATGCAAGTCCATGGCCATGTGGGTGGTATGGCTGAACACATTTCTGTGCACGGAACACTGTTTACCTTCCCGCTTTTTACGGTGGTACCCATTTATCTACATGCATTTACATGCTTTCGAACTGTGAGGTTGGCAGGAGCTGGGATTAACAGTGGGAGCTCACTCCGCTGCGTGGCACCTGGAAATCAAACCACTGAGCTGCTGACTTTGCAGCCAACAGTTTCAGAGCTCTACCCTGCTAAGCCACCATGCCTTTAATTGTCTACTTAACCATATATAAAATAATAGTACAAATGGTACTGCAATCACATCCTGCTGTGGGCTTCCCACAGGCATCTGATATATCAGGACATGTTATGTTCTTAACAGTTGAGTTCGTTATCTAATGAATTCAAAGCATTTGGATTTTCTTGGAAAACTTACAATTTTCAGATATTACTTAAAAGGCAGAACAGCCTGCCAGTTAGTGATAACTCGGCAGGTTTCTAATGCAGCATTAAATGTTTAACTAGTTTGGGAACTGGATTGGCTTTTTATAACAAAATTTCTTCAACTGACAATATAAAAAGCAAAAATGTGTTTTGTACATAGAAAATGCTGCTATAGATCATTTATATCATACTTACAATGGTTATCGTCTGTTATTGTAGGTTTAATCCGGAGAGCCAAAAGGCCATAGCAAAAACAAGTCTGTTTTAAAAAAATACAGCAACAAAAACCTTATGTAAGTGACTGGACAAGATCCAATTCTCCCCTTCTAATGCATGCCTGAGTCAGCAGTGCAACAGATATCTGGGTAATTTATAAGAAAATATTTTAGAAGTACAAACCTCTTCTCATCTTTACTCCTGGGGACGGAGAGAAATTATTTTTTGCGGGTATTTTTCCAACATGAAGCCAATTTAGCCCACTTCCTAAACTTTTCAAGTAGGAAGCTTTCCCCAAAGGTCCATCTGATTGTTATTTACTTACTTATCTCTCTATTTATTTATTTATTTTATATTTCTGATGAACATCAGACTGCGACTCAAGATGGGTCAAAAGACTGAGTAACAAATGACAGTTGGAATCACAGAAGCTAACAGAAGCTAAAAGGACATTTGAACATTTGAACACAGAAGAATTAAAATTTTAAAGTTTAACAACTGACAATACAGCTTGCAAGCATTAAAAACCCTGTATTCAATGACACAATAGCCAGAAGCCCTCTAAATAAAAAGTTCTTGCAGAAGGACACGGTGTACACAGAAGGTATGCACCATCTGGAATAAATCTGAATCTGAGCACAATTTGGAAGTGCTCAGACAAATGGCTGAACCAACATACAATTTGTTGAATGGGGTTTGTTTTATGCACTGTCTACAAAGAAACAATTGTACCCATGCCATGTAGAAACTGTAGAAGGGTGTGGCAGACTAGGAGGTGGCCTGGGAACAGTAAATGGCGAAGGACCAAAGCAGGAGAACAAAGAGACCAGCTCCTGGCCTTCTAAAAAAGTAACTTTATAATGGATAAAGTTTTGTTCATCCAATGCCTTCACATGTTCAGATGTGGGGGGCAGATAGGACCCCCTCCCCAAAGGCTGGTCCAACCCACAGTGGGCCTCAGCCTCACAGCTGCCTCCTAAGCACTTCCCCACCTGCAGTCCCTGGTGGACTGGGGTATGCTGAGGATGGGGCAAAATCACCCATGGGCAGATGCCGGTGGCCATCTTACCCCCTTGCTGCAACATGCCCCGCTGGGCACACCCCTGTGGAATCCTCAGCCTCCTGGAGGGAGCAGATGGACTCAGTCCCCCCACCCTCACTGGAAAGATGGCAAAGAGAACTGAACAACGCACTGTCCACTCGGAGCAAGTTAGCATAGGGAGTCCCTGTTTCAGGGGCATTATATTCCATTTGTTTCTGTGATTGTTCCAAGTAATTTAGCAATAAATCCTCTCTTTAACAGCAACCTTGTCTGCATGACATGGAGGGAGCCACATACACTACACATTACACTTCACGACACCATTAACCTGAGGAAATTATAGTATGCTACCCCCCTTGCTGTAGGTGCCTGGAGTAGGAATTGGTAAGCCACTTCAGTATTCCTGCCAAGAAAACTCCATGGTCGTGGGGTCACGAAGAGTCGGTCATGACTGTAAGGACACAACAACAGCCCCTTTGACATTGCTACTTCCCACACATTACCTGTGTGACTTGCTCCACTCACGATCCCCTTGTACATCCTTCCTCACCATGTCCCTTGTGAAACAACGTGTCTCAAAATTGCCAGGAACCCTCATGCTGCTTGACAGAAGTCTCAGTAGAGTCGTCTTCTGTCATGGTTCTCTTCCAAAGAAACAGTAAAAAAAAAAAAAAAATCAGTGGTACAATTGCTGAATTGCTTGCTTGGCAGACTTTCACTTGAATTATAGCCATGCTATCTTGAATCTATTTACATAATCTGCTAGTTTTCATTGTTTTGAAAAACTCTCTGTGCCTGCAGAGAATAAGATCTGAGACAAAACATGTAGCCAATCTGCTACACAGTTGTTTTGTAAGAAACGAACCTATTATTGACTTTCAGTGCAGTTAGCTTAAGAGTGAAATCGTCGCTGTGAATGAAACATACTGAAGCTCTAAAAGATTTAAAACTGTAGAATCCACCAGCAACTTCTGCCGCTAATGGCCTTCAGCCGTTAAACCTGGGACTGCCCAAGCTCCTCAAAAAGTTTCTGTCTTCTCTTCTCTGGACGTACAGTAGATTTTTGTATTTTGCAACTGTGTTTTGCTTATAAAAGGGCTAAACTTAAAGGTTAGGTTATATTTAAGATATAATTAGTTAACAGTGTAGTTCAAAACAAGCTGCCTAGATGCCCTAAGTCAGTGTTGGCGAACCTATGGCACGGGCGCCAAAGGTGGCACTCGGAGCCCTTTCTGTGGGCACCCGACATCGCCCCTTCACAGCCACTTGTATTCAGGTTAAATTGCTGTATTGGCACTTTGTGAAACAATTAGTGGGTTTTGAATCAAAGTTTGGGTCCTCGGTCTCTAAAAGGTTTACCATCACTGCCCTAAGCACATCCGATCTCCCCTGATTTTGGAAGCTAAGCAGGGTCAGCCCTGGTTAATACTTGGATGGGCAACCACCAGGGAATACCAGGTGCTGTAGGCGCCTGGAGTAGGAACTGGCAAAGCACTCCAGTATTCCTGCCAAGAAAACTCCATGGACATGGGGTCATGATCAACGCAACACACACATACACACACATAGTTCTAAAGCCAGTAAAATGCCATTTTAGCAAGAATTTTAAAATATACAATTATTTTCTTTTCCATTTCTCAAAAGATAACCAAAATATTGTAATTACATTTTGGTTATTTAAATTTTAAAGCATTCCATCCTCAGAATCCACTACATGAACCATGTGCTTCTGTTGGGAACCTTTAGCTGTAAATACCCCAGTCAAATGTGTTACAAACCCTCTCCTTACCCCTTGTGTCTGTGTGTCCTTTATCCACATGCTGAGACAAAGGCAGACATCAGAGAGTCACATCTTCGCTGTCTGATAACAAAACGCGTAATGGCTTCTAGCCAAAACTTTCTATGTGGGAAGAAAGGAAGTAGAAAGGTATGGTTAGTAAGCCCGGGAAAATACAAATCCCTCCAGTTGGTCATTGTGCAAATAGATCAGGTTAAGTTGTGACATGCATTACCTCTCCCATATGTGGTGAAATGAAACATGATAGATTGATTTGTCCAACACAAGATGCATTTATTCCTTTAAGAGGTGCTGCTATTGTCACAAGAAAAAGAAAAAGGTTTCACTTGTTTTTGCATGTGGGCGGGTGGGTGTTCGGTTCTGTTCTGTCCTCTTCACTAGAAGAAAATACAGCGCAACAAAAATAATTCTGATTAAATTTCATGTCCATTCATTGAAACTTAGTCCCACTTCCTTCTATACCAGGCCTGCCCAAAGTCCAGCCCAGGGGGCCAAATCCGGCCCGTCAGGCCATTCTGACTGGCCCATGGCTGGCTGGCCCGCCCCTCCCTCCCCATCCTTCGCCCCCTCCTTCTGCCAACACTGCCACCGCTGGGAAGCTTGGGCGGCTGGGCGGACGGGTGGTCTGCCTCCACCGGCACCGCAGGGGAAAGTGCGGGGGTGGGCAGGCCAGCGGGCCTCTGCCACTGCCAAGGAGCTTTGGGGTGGGCTGGCGGGCGAGCCGTCGCCACCAATGGGGAGCTTGGGGGGTGCAAGGTCACACAGATCACCTCTTCCAAGGGGCGACCTGTGGCCACGGCTCCCGGTGCTTCCTTTGATCCCCACCTTCCTTCTTTCCTCCCTCCCTTCGTCCCCACCTCCCTCCCTCCCTCCCTCCCTTGTTCCCCACCTTCCTTCCTTCCTCTCTTGGTTTCCACCTTCCTCCCTCCCTCCCTTGTTCCCCGCCTTCCTTCCTGCGGATGGGGTTGCAAGGGGTCAGTGGGTAGGGCTTGTAGTGGGGTGGCAGGGTCGGGGAGCAACCGGCCCCTGACACATTCTCAGCCACCAAATCTGGCCCGCCTTACAAAAAGTTTGGGCACCCCTGTTCTATACATTTCCCCCCTTTTCAAATATTTTTATGAGAATGAGGTTTTTCTTTTATTTTTACTTTATACTGTTGAGAGGAAATATGAATGGTTAATTCTGGATTTTTAAGTATAGTTTTACAAAAAGTAATAAACAGTTCAGCGGATTGTTACTCCATTTGTTACTTACAATTACAAATAAATATAATTGAAAAAGCAAATTCTGTTTGTAATAATTGTTTGGATACACTATATTTTTATATGCTGGTAACATATATTTTTATATGTGGTAATTTTATGCCAAGTCAAATTGTCCATAGTCATATTTTATGTTCCTAAAGTAACAGAATGACTTTCAAGCTGTAAAAGGGGGTGGGGAGTGCTAATGTAGCATATTCTTTTTCAAATTTTCCAATAATTTCAGGGTTTTTTTTCCTGAAGGAAAAATGGAAAAAAAGCCAAGTTTTTTTCCGAGCTTCAAACATTGATAGAAATTTTACATCTCGACACATAACAAGAGGTGGTGGTTCAGTGGGCTAGAATACTGAAAACTGTCAGCTGCAAAGTTGGCAGCTCAGCGGTTCAAATCCCGGGTGCCAAGCAGCGGAGTGAGCTCCTGCTATTAACCCCAGCTCCTGCCAACCTAAGAGTTTGAAAGCACGTAAATGCAAGTAGATAAACAGGTATTACCATAAAAAGCGAGAGCTGAGAAGGTAAAACAGTGTTTCTTTGCAGCCATGCCGGCCACATGGCCATGGACTCACACAACACTGGCTTTTCAGCTTGAATACGGAGATGAGCACCACCTCTAGAGTCAGACACAACTAGCATGGATGTGCAGGAGGGGACCTTTACCTTTACACATAACAAACTGTTTTTTCATAGCCTGTACTTCCTCATTATGCTGCAGCTCTGACATGACTTCTGTAATGCTTCAAAAGACATTTGCTCAGTAAGAAAAGAATCGTTCACTGGATGTATCTCTGAAGCTTGCATATCCTTCATGTGAACTCGACTCTTCAAATATTAGGTAGCAACAACACAAACAGTGCTCATCATAAATTCATCTGGTAATACATGCAGTAAGGTAGACTCTCTAGCTTCCTTAAGAAAGACACAATGCTGCCTTCTGTGTGCATTCCACAGTCCTTGTTGAGATCTTGTTTTAACACCCAGCCTAAAGCTGTTTTTAAACCTTCTGTGTTTGGATGTTCACTTTTCTATGGTTTCGTAAGTGTTCTTATTATATAATATATTGGATTGGAATATGCTTATACTAAAATGGTAATGAGAATGTATGAAATTCATTCCATGCCTATTCTAATAAGGAACCACCCTTGACTACATTTTCAGTTATGTGAGAGTGCCCTGTACATTATGCAACTCTGCTTCACAGGAAATAAACAAGTTGTATAGTTTACATAACTGAGAAAAACTGCAGTCTCAGTCAACAGATCTCCATAAATAAATAGTGTGCTGACTAATAGGATGAAATGGTTAGAAACTTGGCATTATTGTTTTTGTTTGTTACATATACAATAATCATAATTCTTCAGATGCTTTGTAAAAGAAGTTTACTCTTGAGTGGCAGGCAATATCAGCAAAACTAGTTTAGTGAATGTACATGATTTTAATTCAGGAGTGGGAAAGCATTCTAATACACTATATTTGAATACTGTACTGTCTTGCCAAGAACAATAAAAAGTAATAATGGATCTAGTTCTGGTTTAATTCAGCAGTTCTGTCATTGGAAAATCTGTTTTAACTTCTGACAAGTGTTAAGTGATTTGCCACACCATGACTAAAACATCTCTTCATAATTTCCTACTACACCAGTCACTACACCATAATTTTCTACTATACTAGTCACCATGACATTTTCAAATTATGTGCCTAGGGTTCCCCCCCTCCTCAGAAGGACTTAATATTTTCTTGTTGACTCCAAAGTTCCAGTATTATTATTTTCTTGCAAAAGTGTTCTTAAATTCAGCACACTAAGTGCAATTCAGTTAGTTTTCCTTGATAAAGCAAGCATCCTGAAACTATTGTATTGCACACTGAAGGCACTTTAAGGACTGTGTGTTGTAATGTCACAGCGCAAATGCAAGGAAAACATTAACTACAGTTTTATAATAAAAAGTGTTTCATTTGGGATAATCATGAATATAGACACAGTTTCACAAATTTATTCCACAAACCTCAAAGCCATTTGGAACAGTGCTGGATTGTACTGTTTATGTACCACCCTCCTTCCCTGCTGTTTATTATTGTTTTAGCTTTTAAAGATTGACCTAGAACAAAAAGTTATCTGGACAACATTAAGTAAACAAGTGATCACTGGCAGTAAATAAAATATAATACAGATTAAAACAAAAGGAGTATTGAGTATAACCCTATGGGGGGCAGGCTAGTTTCTAAAGACTGGCTTCATAGATTTGTCTTTGTTCCATAAAAAATGATAGTACCAGCCAACCTTATCTAGAGAGGGCTTTCCATAACTGGAATCTCACTTTCACTACCTGCCACTTTGTGCACCTCAGCCACTCAGGACAATGAAAGAACCACCTCTGAGGTTCTCAAGGGCTGTGTAGGTACATATGGAGATAGGTAAGCTGTGAGGTTTTCAGGAAGTTATAAAAACAAATGAGCAACTTCTAGAGGTCAAGGATGGGGTTGCAATTAGGGAGGTACCGGCTGGGCATGTGTTCTGGTACCCCATTTGGGGGGGGGGGCATGCCAAAATGACAACAAAGTACTTGTACCCTGTACTATTCTGCAGAATCCATGTTTGCCCCTGGTGTCACAGACCCAGTTGTGAGCCTGGTCAAGGGAGTTTTTTATACACGACCCGTAAACTCCGAGGCAAATGGCTCCCAGCTCCGGAGCTTAAAAATGTTTCCCCACCAGCTCCGGAGTTTACAGGAAAATAAGTGTGATCACGCCCACTTTAGCGCGTCCCAGCGCACCTTTCAAGTACCTGCTCTCTGGAGGTGAAAATTCCTTGATGCGGTGTAACGATAGTGAGTGCGGGGCTCTCCTTGCTTCTGTTTGTTGTTTTTTTGGCTCCCGCCCCTTTAAGAGCTACTTAAGAGACTGGAATGCTGCCATGGCAAGAGCAAAAGGCAGAATGGAGGTGAGCCACGTTCTTTTCTTCCTTTTTTTTCTCCCTCCCCTCACGCAGACAGGAGCAAGGAAGTGCGGAGGGGTGGGGACACAGGAAGAGCGACAAGCCCCTAAGATCTCTGGTCCGAATTTAAGTGGCCAGCGGATCTTAGGGGTCGTGTGAAAAGGCTAACTTCACAAGGTGCTGCTGAAACTTTATAGTGAAGCAGTGGAATTACCTACATAGGGAAGATGCATCTTATTCTGAAGCTCATCAGCTCTTCCAGGAGGCTGCAGCAAAACTGAAGAAAAAGCTGCACTTTAGGTGCTGCTACCATACATTTGCTGAATGGGTCCAAAGCAATAAACTGTTAAGACATCCAGAGTGGGGCCT
Organism: Phrynocephalus versicolor; assembly: GCA_023846285.1. Lineage (NCBI taxonomy): Eukaryota > Metazoa > Chordata > Lepidosauria > Squamata > Agamidae > Phrynocephalus > Phrynocephalus versicolor. The sequence goes on from JAHTLZ010000330.1 coordinate 58,853,355, forward strand.
AATGGAAGACTATTGGGCTCTATGATGTTGCATATAAAGCTCAGGGGAGTACCTTGCACCTTGATGGAACATAGGCACAAAGCCAAACTAAAGCAGTTGGTTCTCTGAGGGCCCTCACGTAAAAGCAGCAGCAAATGGAGATGGCAGTTGAGAGATGAGGATACAGTACAAGTTGCCCCCAATTAGCAGCATTGAGTGCTAATAAATCTGAAACTGAGCTCCTCAGAAGTCAAGTTGTTTGTCTGCATCCAACATATGTGTAACTATGATTTGGCAAAATCATTTCAGTCATGGGCTTTCACAAATAGAGGCAGCCGCTGTAGATTCCAGTGTTTATAGAAAGTTTATAGAAAGCTGTAAGTGATTGAAGTTATCAAGACAAATAGAATCGCTCATCTATCGTCCCAAAACAGAATGGCAACCATCCTACTGAGCCCCTCGAAAAGATTCTATCTGAAAAATTTATAGGAATAGTCATCTTATTCTCAAGCTTATCGGCCCAATTGTGTGTGTGTGTGTGTGTGTGTGTGTGTGTGTGTGTGTTGCATTGTTGCAGTCGTTGCTGTCGTGATTGACTCTTTGTGACCCCATGCCCATGGAGTTTTATTGGCAGGAATACTCCAAAATTCTGGAATTCTGAAACAGTCAGAGATCAGGTAGAGGCAGTGTATACAGTATCTGTGAACTGGGAAGCCTGGCTTACTGACTGGGGTGGTTTCAAACAGCAGTTTTCACAGGCCTAGAGGGTAATGCCAGAGAATTTTGGGCCATGCCAAGGACACGCCCAACCACTCAATTAGGGCTGATCTCATGATACAGCATGATGTGAAATAGGGAGAGGGGGGAAAAATAAGTGCATGCAGTGGGGGAGGAGGAGCAATGACTTGCTGATATAAAAATCTGTAGCAACTATTTTGCAGCAGGGTTAGAATTGGGAGGATGAATGGCATGATTTCGTTTTAAAAAAAGAAAACCTTTCTGTTGCACCATAAAGAGATGTTTCAGGGGTAAAAGGAAATAAGTCTCCCTGCACTCTAGCCCCACAATACTGATATAACATCCCGTCTTTGAAGATGGTAACTAGATTCAAATCTAAATCCTCTAACACTATGGAAAGGAAGTTGATTTTATTTGTTACTGCTTTCTGAAATTCTCCTCACCCTCTAAGCTGGAGCCTTCAGCCACTAAGTTTCAAATTTAATGAAGCTATTTTGGACAGGTGGCTGAAATAGGGTGGAAGGGAGTTACATATGTGTAATCCATTGGTCTCTATTAAATTATTTGACAAGTTAAAAAGTCCAGTAGCCATGACTCAACTTCCAGATAAACTCACCTGGATGACTGAGAATCTTCACAGACATACTGACAAGTTAAAGGTTGAGTTCTCAAAATATCAACAATATTCTTACTTTCTCTGATGGATTGGGGGGAAATTGAAAGTAAGAAGTAGGAATAAGAACACCGTGCACTACATATTTGTCTAAGTAAAATATTGTGTAATATCAATAAGTAGCTTCAATGCCTTACATAAGGAACATTTTTAAAAATAAGTTTCCAAGTTTCTGATTCTTTCTACTGGGGCAGTTCGTCTCACATGGCTGACACAAGGAGTGGCAGAGAATTCAGGCAATCCTGAAATGCATAAGAGAGGCAGCCGGCAGCCACTTTAGGAAGGAGAGAAAGGTCATTCTTCTCTAAATACACTGGGGTATTTGGGTCACAGAATTGTTGCTCTACGGACCGAGGGCAATCCTATAAACCTTTTATATTGTGGTAGTTCACTTTCAAAACAAGAGTAAATATGAAATTTTAAAATACCAGAAAGATAAATATCAGCAAGCCAAAAATGTTTGATATTTGCTTTAAAAGTTTTCGCCCTCCCCCAGCTATATTTTTACACTTGTCGCTTTCCGTCTGGAAGGACATATTAGAAAAACATCTTCCCACAATTTCTACTAATCAACTCTCCTTCCTCTTCTTCCCCCTCCCCTATCCACCCCCAACTCTATATACTACAGCCAATGAATATCTGGTATGAAATATATATCCCATCCCATATTATATTGCACAGCTCATTCTGGTGCTATTATGTCTGAAGAAGTGGACGTGTAGTCCACGAAATGTTACATTAAAATATGAAAGTCAGTCTTTAAGCTGCCACATGTTTGGTGTCTTTTTGTTTTTTGTTTTGTTTTCTTTGAGTTTTGCCTGAAATTCTTGAAAAGAATTTCTCTCTGAAACTTGGAAAGCATGCTTCACACTCTGCCACAGCTTTTGGGGGGACTATTAGGAGCCCTCTTCGGAACACAGCTCATTTCTCAAGTGCCTGTCACCCATCATGTCATACAAGGAGAAGAGGGGCAGCTCAACAGAGAAACAAGTTCAAAAGTGGCCTTGGCTCTTCTGTTGCTTGAGTTGTTTCCAGCTCCTTGTAACAGGAATACCATGGCTTTCTCCCCCCCCCCCCTAAAGTTCATCATACTAGCTTTTAAATTTTGTCTTTTAAATGATGCAAGCCACCTGCAGTCCCTTTTAAGGAGAATTTATTTATATTTATTTTTGGATGTATATACTGTACATTCAGAGGGGTAGAAAATAGTTTAAAGCAAAGACCTTGGTAACATTAGGAACTGGTGCTTGGGTATTGCCATTTTATTTGCTCTCATTACTTTTAGCCCCACCTCATCTTATTTATGATTTTGTGCAAACAATCCCAGGACCTTTCCGGCTGAACAAAAGCAACACCCGAACGCTTCAAATGTGTAGTATTCCTGAGGACTGCAGAAGAAATTCAGCAGGGAGAGTGTTAACAAAACTCCTTAAAAATCAGCATAGGCATTTTCCTTGTCTAGCAGTTTCACCAGCACCAGCCCAACCCCCGCCGGAGACTCCCGGGCAAGCCCAAGAGCGCCGAAAGGAACATTCAAGAAGGCAAGGGTGGAGGCCACGGGGCGCCCGCATTCTTGCAAGCCAGCAAACTCCAAGCCACGCGGGCTCCACCCACCCTCCCCACACCTTTTCCAAGGCTTTCCCCTCCGAATAGAAGTTAACGGAGGAGGGGCGGGACGGGCGGAGGGGTGGGGGGGATGGAAGAAGGAAAAAGCGAGCACGTGGTCTTGTTTTATAATTTCCCCGCCACGCCCCCTTCTCTTTCTCGCGCTCCTCGCGGCGGCCCGTCCGGGCCAATGGGAAGTAAGGCTGCGTGGACAAGTCAGATGACGCGCCGTTTTATGTAAGCCTGTGGCGTTGTTCGGATCTTGTCTCGCGGCGCAGAGAGAGAGAGAGAGGCGGGGAGAATTAGTCTTGTGACTGAAGAGCGAGGCGACCTGCTCGATCTGACGGCTGGCTACCTGTCCGAAGAGGTGGTGGGCGGGCTTTAGATATAAAAGAAGACAATGAGGAGGAGCGAAGGGAGGGGGGGAGAGGAGAAGAAGAGTGTGGCGGCGGCGGCGCGCGAGGGGGGGGTGTAAGTGGGTGGAGCCTGGCGCCAGGGCGCGAAAGGGAGAATAACGACTGAACCAAAAGGGGCTTTCCCTCCCCTCCCCTCCCCAGCCGCCCCTCCCGGGAGTGCGCACGCGCGCCTAGGCCAACTGCCTGCTGGTCCCTTTCTCATTCCAGCGACAGCCGTTGAGCGGCGGCGGCGGCGGTTGTCGGAGTCGCGTGCCACACCCCCCTCCGTTCCGGACGGGCGCGCGGACGGAGGAGGAGGGGGGGACTCACGAAATGGCGTCGTCTCCGCCAGGGGCCGTGAGCCTCGAGCCGGGCGGCGGCGGCGGCGTCCCCCCGTCGGAGCAGGAGCGGCTGCTGAGGCAAGGCGAGCGGCTGGCGCTGGGCAACCACCTGAAAGAAGCGCTGGAGGCTTACTCGGCGGCGCTGCGCCTCGGCCCGCCGCCCGCCGCCCCTTCCCGGCGCCGCTTGGGCACGCTGGTGGACTGCCTGGTGCTCCGCTACCGGCTCCGGCAGCGCGGCGAGGCGGCGGCTGGCGATGGACCGGGCCAGGAGGAAGAGGAAGACGACGAAGAAGACGACGACGAAGACCCAAAGGGGACGCTTGCTGGCGGCCGGGAAGGCAAGAAGAAGAAGAAGAAGGACCGGCCGGCGGGGCTCTGGCTCTGCTCGGGCTGCCGGGGCTTCCTGGGCGAGCCGGTGACTCCGCCGTGCGGGCACACGCACTGCCGCCGGTGCCTGCGGGAAGGGCTGCGCGCCCGGTGCCGTCGCTGCGGGGAGACCCTCGGAGGAGGAGCCGCTGCTGCTGTCTCTTCTGTCGCGGCCGCCGCCGCCGCCTCCTCCTCCCCGGTCACCGTCGTCCTCAGCCACTTGGCCGAGAAGTGGTTCCCGGCGGAGTGCGAGCGGGCTCGGACGTGGCGCCGCCTGGCCGACCTCCTCGGGCAAGGGCGCCTCCGGGAGGCCCAGGAAGACGCCAGCCGGGCCCTGGCCGAAGGTGAGCACCGGAATCCGGGATCCTCGGGCGGGGGGGGGTGTCCTTGGCAGAGTGGGATGGATGGAGGGGAAGGGACTTGCGGTTAATAATCCTGTTAAATACCTCCTTCCCCCCGGGCATGCATGGTCTGCCGCTTCGCTGGGAAAGGGAAGCCCCTGCTTGAATCGCAGTGCCCAAACTGCGATTCAAAACCCACCCATTTTTCGCCAAGTGCCCATACAGCCATTTAACCTGCATACAGGTGGCTGTGAAGGGGGCGATGTCGGGTGCCCACAGAGAGAGGGCTCCGAGTGCCACCCCTTTGGCACCTGTGCCACCGGTTCGCCCACACTGCCCCTAAGCCAACTTTCGGCATCTTTTGTCAGTCAGTTCCCTGGAGTTCAGGAGGTCTTGCCAAAGAATTACCACCACCACCCCATCTTTCGGTTTGAGGGCAGCCCTATTGTTGGACTCAGTGTAGGCCCTAGGGGTATCTGAGCTCCGGGGAGCCACCCCACATGTCAAAACTTTTACGCCAAAGGCTCGCCTGCGAAGGGATCTCGACCTTCTGCCTCTAGATTGCCATGTCCAGGCACGGTGTGTCTCCATGGAGTTCACCCATTTCGGTGGATGCAGTGACCTCCGCCGAACCTTTGCCGACCAAATGTGCCGTGCGGCCACAAGCAGAATAATACTCTTGGATGAAACGACTTCTCTTTCAGTTGGGAATGTGTGTTTCATAATCCACCAAGCTGCATCCTCTTTTGCGGCAGCCCTCGACGAAAACTGCCTGTAGGTTTTCAGTGAAAGAATGCCCAACAAGCATTCCATTGACTTTTGTGCAGAAATTGCCTGCCTGGAACTCTTATTGTAGGTATTTTTTGCAGGGTAACTCTGAAAGTTAAATGAGAACTAGGCAGTTAGAAGATCATTACTTACTATGAGCAGGAGTGTAAAGGTATTCTGGTGAATGACCTGTAAAAAGAAAAAGATCACTCTATCATGGGACTGTGAATGTTTCTTCATCCTGTTTTGCAGATAATCAAATGTATTTATATATCTGTTTCTGTTTAAATGGCTCAATTCCTCAAAACAGGCAGCAGGCATACAAGTAGGGAGTAATCTTTGTCACATGCAGCTTTTTTAGTTTTTGTAAGGTCAGCCTTTTAGCTGACACAACAGCCCTGAAGAGGTAGCTGCCAATGGATTGACTATAAAATTCCTGAGCTGTGTTTCATAATTCATCTCCATATTAAATGAAATACCTACACACTGCCCTTCATAAATGTGATTTGCTATTACAATAAAGGTCCAAAATACAAGTGAACTATTTCGGTAGTTATGGCAGCTGTGATCTGGATGTGGTGGTAAGAAGAGGGGTGTTACTGTAAAACATTTCTGGGACACTTATAGCAAGAATTAGAAGACTAGTAAGCTCAATGTATCTAACAGAAGCTTATTTTCAGTCTCCTTAAGTGTTACTGAGACAATTCACAGGAGACTGGCTGGTTGCATAAGCTGATGGGGCATTACACAACCTGAAAAGGTTGTATAATGCTGCTGACATCACAGATGGGCGTGTTGGGCCTTTCAAAACACATTGCTGGGAAAAGATATGGAGCATGGTGAGGTCAAGAGTTAAATGAGTACTTTCTCGCAGCATGCTCATCACCAAGTAATTCCTTGTAATACTGTGAAAGAAATTCAGTGTATTCTAATCACACCTATTCTTGTGTCTTGTAAAAATCCTGGATCTAGACTGCAAACATTTTCCACTTTTTTCTTATGCTTTTGTTGTAGCTTTCTGACTATTGTGCTTAAGGTGGAGTCTTGATTTATTTATTCTTTTACAAGCATTACAGAATTATTATCTTGCACATATGTTTCATGCTTCTGGCATTTCAATCTCTTAGCACCAGAGACAGATATTGCGTAGTTAAACAAACTAAATAACCAGGCTGCCTAGTTTTAAATGTTTAAAGTCCATTCTTGGAATTATTATACTGTAATCTTTTTGAGAGAAGATTTATTTCTCCTTGAAAACTAAAATAATTTGTTCAACTAACTTTGTGAAGTTGATTGTTCTCAACGATACATGTACCCTGGAAGGCACTGAAACAGGCAAATAATCTTGTATGTTATGGCATGTGAAATGTCAAATAGAATGATATTAGTAGAAACAGGTAGTTTTTACTGTGAAATGAAAGCTTTTGGGGTGTATATTTAGAAGTACGGTATGTATTGTGCAGTAAATATTTGTAAATAGAACCAGCAAGTACAGAATGATTCAAAATAATTAGGATTTTAAAGCCTAGTACAGGATCCTCTCTCCCAATAATATAGCCTTTCAGATGTTTTCTTTATTTTTATAATTTTTAAAATAACAAATGAAATAAACAGTGAACTTACCATGCAATTACATTAACACAAGAGGAAAAAAGGGAGGAAAAGACCTACCCATACTTATATAACCTTGTATTCCTACTCAGGACTGTAGATTCGTATTAATATTCACTTCCTTGTTTTTAGTATTTGTGTTATTTCCCCACTTCTCTCCAGAAATAGAGTCTAAACCAAGAGTGAAAACTTTTGTTTCCTCAAATGTACATAACAAAAATGGTTTCCATATGTCTTTAAAATTGTTAGTGCTTGACACTCCTTTTCTTATTTTGAGCTCAAGTTAGTTTACCATTAAAAGCCGTATTCTTATAACAATCATCTATTCTAAATTGGCCAATGTATTTCTAGGTCTTTGTAATAATTATGAACATTGCCACAGACAGCTACTAATTGTTATTCTTCCCAACTTAGTTGGATTTTGCTAATCATATTCAACAAGGCTATAACTAGATTTGTACATCCTTGCACAGTATGTCATTTAAAAACTCAACACTACTCCTTTTTTGTTTTCATAAACCAGCACACATGTGAATATGTCCCATTTTCTTTTTATATCCCCAGCATTAAAGATGATATTTTCATTTAATAAATTCATTTTTGTAGGCATTAAGTACCATCTCCATGCAACTTGATAACAAGTTTCTTTAATCCTTATTGACATACAGCCTTGGACTAGAAGACCTCCAAGGTCCCTTCCAATCCGATGCTGAGTCTATGACATATTTTTAGTATCCTCTTAATCCACATTCTATTCTCATCTCCCCACTTGATTTCCTTAGCTAAATCTTCTTGGCATACTGCTTTTGAAGTTATTTTATTATCTGCCTGTGTCAACATGCTGTATATTATACTTCTAGAACATCTTGTATTCTCATACTTTTGTCTCCTTTTTTCTCTCTCTATTATTTTCTCAGAATTTGTTCATAGTCTTCCCACCTTGCTTTTACCTTTCCATTCTTTTGTCCAGTTGTAAAATATTTAACGAAGAAACTCCCACTCCTAATACTGTATATCTTACTTGCTCCCTGTTGTACATCCTCTTTGTCCAATCTTTTCATTTTATAATTCTCTTCTAAACACATTATTTATTTTCCTCAAATTCTGAGGGAAATTCTTTAACTCTACCCTCCAGATGCATTAGATTTCATTTCTCATCCTCCCCAGACAACATGGTCCAACATTTCTGGGAGGTGAGATACCACGTTATGCAAGGCTGAGCTATTACTTACTGATAGCTTTCATGTTTATGCTAAGAAAAGCTTTTGTTTTCACACTTCTTCCTCAGTAACTATGTAACTACCTTGGGTGAAACCTTGTTGCACATGCTTCGATGTGCAACAGGGTTTTGGCCAGTATGAGGCAGGATTTTGTAAGTGGTTTTCTAGGTTGTCATAAAGGTGTTATCTGCTGTGGCCCATTGGTAATAATGACAAATAGAGATGGGCACTTTGTGCTTTGTATGCACCACATAATTATGTTACTGGCCAGCGGTGGCCAGTCATCCGCCACCCAGCTACCTGGATCACTCACTGGGTTCTGCAAAGGGTGGATGAAAATCAATGATTTAAAAATAACTATATTAAAAAATTGAATTTTTAAAATTAAATCTGATTTTTTTTAAATTTAAGTGCTTTTTGAGGGGAAATCTCTCTAAAATCGTGTTCTAGTTAAGATACATTATAGTCCAAAGGTTATTCATCATGAAATCAGTTTTTAATTATGTATCATAAGGCTGTATTAATCCATTCACAGTGTCATGCTCTTCCAGAGGTTTTTGATTATTTGGGGCAATTTTTCTATCTAAAAGATATTATCAAAGATGCTTGGTTTTGCTATTTTCAAAACTGTGCATTTGGGTCTGCAATGATAACATGCAGACCCCTTCATAGCAAAAAATGTTATAAAATAAACATCAGAATTGAGAAAAAGACCTTAATCCCATTGTTTCTTTGCAAATCTATGCACACAGAATCAACCCCCTTAAGTGATACATTTCAAGAAGTTCAATGAATATAAGGTTTGGAATTGATTAGGTCTGGACAAGGAGCAAAGTTTGAGGATGGAGGGGCAAGCTGTAAAATGAAAGTGAAACCCTTTGAGCACAGTACTCCACATTAGAGATGGGCACGACTTAGCGGTATTTTGTTTTCGTTTTTCGTTTCCGTTACGTAACGAAACAAAAAACGAAAAACGGCTCAGAACTGGAACGGAAACGAAATGACTAATTTCGAGCCAATTTTCGTTTTTTGTTACTGGAAAAACATAATGGAGCTAAATGGGAAGAAACGAAAATTTTTTCGTTTTCATTACGTAACGAAACGAAAATGAACAATTTTGAAATTAGCTCACAAAAACAAACGAGCTGAAACGGACCCCTAGCCGAAAACGAAAACGAACAATTTTTCTGAGTCGTGCCCATCTCTACTCCACATCTTGAGATCTTTATGTGTATAGAGGCCTGAGGATTATATTATTCCCACTCTCTTCCCTGAGGAGAAAAACCTGTAATGGCAGCAGGCTGTAAAAGAGACCCAGTTTGGGAATATTTTAATGAAGTTCCTCTACCTATGGGCAAGGCAGGTATGCATGCAAAATGCAAACACTGCAGCAAAGAAATGCAAGGCCTTGTGGCCTGAATGAAACAACATCAGTCATGAGAAGTGCAGTGATAAATATGTATACATAATGCATACATAATGCTATATAATGTAATTATTTTGGTTAAATAAAACTATTTAAGTAGTTATTAAGGTAATGATTATTTTTCTTCCAATAAAGTACAGCATAACAATTAAACTGGAGGTAGTTCACCTTGCAATAATGCTATAATTGTGTATGTATTTCTAATAGTATATAATCACCAAATCAGGACTTTTCTGATATAACTGTAAAACTAAACTGAAAAGTTATTATTCTAAAAATGAAACCTTCATTTGGTTGTAAATATTAAGATTAAAACGACTCCAGCAAAAATGAGTCTTTATGTAGAAAATCATGATTTAAATTGAGCCTTACTGACTAGTGATTTAAATTGTGATTTAAATCAAGATTTTAATCAAAGTGATTTAAATCAAATCCACCCTGGTTCTGCACACTTTGAGGGTCTTTGCGTCGGCACCCCCGCTGGCTCTTCCTGCCTTTGTGCACAGCCGACTGCTTGTCTCCTCTGCACGGAGACTGTTCTGTTTTTCCCGCCTCCCCAGTGGAGTGGTCAGCTGTGCACAGAGGCAAGAAGACCCAGCTAGGGCACCAGAGATTAGCACACTGCTATTTCCATTTCTCATTTGGCCATGCTCTTTTCTTGTTCCCTTCCATTATTCCCAGCATGATTGTCTCTTCCACTGAATCTTGTTTTCTCAAATGCTCCCAAAATATGATAGCCTCATTTTGCTTCTAAGAAAAGGTCTGGCTTGTTATCATATAGAACCCATTTATTTGTCTTTCTCGTGGCCCATGGTATGTGTAAAGTTCTCCCAACACCATATTTACCGGTAATTGTCAGATTTCTTCACTATCCCAGATTTCACATTTGTATGTGGTAATTAAGAATAACATAGTTTAGATCACTGGTTCCCAACTTGGGGCAACCCTCATGTTCTTGGACAGCAGCTCCCAGAAGTGTACACTACTACCGGTAGCTGTGCTGGCCAAAGTTGTGGGGATTTGCAGTCCAAGAACACCTGGGTTGCTCAAGATTGGGAACTATTGGCCTTAGTCTCCAGTGTCATATGTCTGCACTTGAGAATTTTTTGTAATTTCTTCATTATTGCCCATTCAGCCTGGATCTTTTGACTTCTTCGCTGCAACCTGTTTGGATTGATGATTGAACTGTAGATAATGTTTAGCAATCTTGATTTCTTCTATGACAATATAATTCTTCTGCATGCATGACTTTCATCCTTTTAATATCCAACTGTTTCTGTGTTTTCTTTCACCTTCATCAGGAGCCATTTCAGATCTTTGTTGCTTTCTGTGAGCAATGATGTCAATTGCATTTCTTAAATTAGAGATACTTTTTGCATCAGTGTTCATTTCTCCTTCATCTGAAGGAGCTATTCTGTCTCGTTGGTAGCTTCTTTAGCATATAGGTTACACATTACAACAATGATCTGTTGAGAAACCTTCATTTCTTTCAGACAAATCAATCATTTTTCATGAGCCACACTTTGCTGTAATGATAAATCTCTCTCTCTCTCTCTCTCTCTTGGTAAAATCTTGTGCCTCACTTTGCTTCCATTGAGAAATCAATGGACTAATTCATAATATTATTGATATGGGCTTTAAATTCATTGGATGCATATATTTTGATTCTATGGTTTTCTTGTGCTGTATTAGCTTTTTTCTACTGATCAATATTATTAATTATAGAATCATAGAGTTGGAAGAGACCTCAAGGGCCGTCTAGTCCAACCCCCTGCCATGCAGGCACCCCCTTCACAGTGCTTCCAACGTATATCCATCCAGCTTCTGCTTAAAAACCTCCAAAGAAGGAGACTCCACCACCCTCCGTGGTAGCATATTCCACTGCCGAACACCTCTAACTGTCATGAAGTCCTTTCTAATGCTTAAATTGAATCTCTTCTTTGTGTTTTGGTAAGGAAATAAACAGCTTCTCCATTTACTACTCTCATTAATATAGTCAGTATGGTTTCTGTATTGGCCATCTGATTATGTCCATGTATAGAATCATTCAGAATCAGCTGATTAAAGACTTCCTTATCTGATTTCAGAGTGCACATGTCTTACACACGACGTGTTGAAGTAATGTGCATCTCAAAAGTGCCAAAAACCTCAAAAAACCAAAAACCAACAAACAAAGCCTTTAATCTAAGTTTGATGCCTTTGGCACCATCCCCATTGTGTAGCTAGACTCTACCAAACAGGATTTTGGCTAGAATAATATATAGTGCCACCTTTGAGAGTAAGTTTCTTACAAGGATAATTGTTCAGATTTTCTTCTGAATATTTTAGTGTAAATATAAATTAAAAAATGGATTTAGAAACTAGTGGGGTGGGGGCTACCCCACAGAAAGGACCTTACCTGTCAGATTTGTCCCAGCACCTGCCGGGACGGGAGGAGAGAGGCGCAAACACACACACAGATGCCCCACCAGCTGCCAAAGTGCACGTAAGCATACCCACCTGCCCTTCACACACGTGCACGACCCTGCCACCCCGCTGAGCTGCACCCCACTCTACTGCTGACAACTGTCGCCACCCTGGGACATTTCCGGGAAAATAAATGTTCCGGGGCTGCCCCGGGACACAGCTTGAAAACTGGAAGTGTCCCGGTTAAACACAACATCTTGAACCAGTTGATTTTGCTTTATTTTTGCATGTGTCTAGGTTCATGTCAGAGAATTGTCAAACTGTTTCTACACTTTTTGGAATCTTAAAAAAGTTCATTCGATATCTAAAAGTATTTTAGCATCTGTTATACTTGACATTTGAGGATCTGAATTGGAATTCTACATTAAAATTAGTGTGGAGCAGTACTTACTACAGAACTTCACATTTCTGTGCTTTCTTGCTTTTAAGTAAACTTGCCAGTGCAGGGCTAAAAAACAAATTGGAGGAAATTCTACTCTCGTTGCTTCTTAGATTTCTAGGCTTTTTTTTTTTTTTCCTACCCGTTGATATTCACACAAATTGGATATTATAGAAAACCTAGAATGTTTTATTTGCATACTTATGGAAATACTATAATTATGCAGTTTCAGAAATATGTTTCAGCGATTTTACTGTATCTCTATTAAATGACAGAGCAACCTTAGGGGTTGCTGAGAAATCATAACTAACCTGCCTGTTTCCCATAAAAGGTAGACCTTGTGCAGGAGTGGTGGCACTGGTAAAACCACACCTTAAATAACTCATACACAATAATATCTTGGCTTATGAGTACATTGGTAGGAGAGTGTTTTGCAAGACAAGCAAACATTTCTGATCAGTTTTGTCTTGATCAACGAGCAATGTCTTGCAGTACGAGCACTGAGGCAGGTCATCTGATCACAAGTGAACCAATGGTGGCTTTCTCTCTCCCTGCTGGATTGTGTGTGTGTGGGGGGGTTGTCTGGAAGGTTCTATCTGGTGCAAGTTTCAAAAGCAGAGGGGAGGAGAGAGGAATGGAGTCTCCCTTGCACCAGCCAGGAATGTTTTCAAATAAGAGTGCAGGTTAGAGTTTTATTTTTATTTAATTTGTTTTTAACATACCTATTTTTCAAACAGCTTTGAGTCATGGGACAGCTAGTCAAGTGTGTATAGCGCTATAAATTGGACTTTATTATTGTCACATTTAAAACAGAGTAAAATCCAGTTGTTAGTCCCAAGCAGAGCAGGTTCCACAGCCAGGTACCTAAACCATGGTGAGGACATGGACTTCTAGCCAACTTCTTTTGTGTTTTGGGCATTTTGTGTGTACAGTGAATAGTCTATGGGGCCCTAAAATGAGTCATCTGAGTTTCCATTATTTCATATGGGGAAAATTGCTTTGATATACAAGTGCTTTGGTTTACGAGCATGATTCTGGAATGGATTGAGCTCATAAACCAAGCTATTACTGTACCTTGAAAACCCTGCTGGGATCAGAGTATGTTGTAAGTCACATGATTGCATGTCATGTAAAAATTCAGTAATGGTAGGCAGCAGCTCTGCAGGGTTACAGACATCACTATTCTGTGGACCGGGAGACATCAGGATTGAACTCAAAACATTCTGACTTTATCTAAACCAGCCTGTATGTTCCTGTACGGCTTGGGACCTGAATACCTGTTGGAGCGTATCTCCCAGAGGTTAACTGAGGCCAGGCCCAGTAGAATGTCCCAGGCACGCTCTCTTAGGGTGGCCACACCCAGGGAGGTGCAGAAGTTGCTCATGCGCAACCGTGCCTTCTCTGTGGTTGGCCCTACGTTGTGGAACCATCTTCCTAGTGAGCTGCGCCTAGCACAGTCCCTGCCCGCCTTCAAAAAAGCTCTCAAAACTTTTTAGGGAGGCATTTGACAACCTTTGAATTTCATTCTCCATCATTGAGTGTTAATGTAGAAAGCCTGTAAATGAGGTGCATTTTGAACAATAGAGAATTATCCATATGCTCCCAAAATATGATACATGTTTGAAATTTACATGATGATTTTCTTAGAGAAAGTTATCTAATTTAAGTTTGAGATTTACATATAATTTTATTGGTCTGTTTTAGATCCTTGTGATCTGATGTTACGAATTTATAGAGCTGAATCTTTTGCCGGACTTCAAGAATTTAAACTGGCCCTTGATGACCTAAATGCTGTTACTTCTAAAATGCCAAATTGGCCTGAGGTAAGTGTAATAGTAGCTTCATAGTAGGTTATGAAAATGCAGAAAAAATGTGCTAGATATTGTACCTAGATGTTTTTATGAGCCCATGATACCTTAGTAAGATTGCTTTGAAAAATGAATGGGATATTTTTAGTAAGTATACTAGAGGGTCTTGAAAAGTTCTGTTCAGATTATGGGTGCATTCTCAAGCAATATTATGACTTTCAGGTGTGTTCTGAGTGGATTGTACACATTTCAAACAAATGGTTAGTTATACACATACACAACTCAAGTTTTACTAGAGTAATATTGTGAGGAAGCCCAATAAACAAAGGGTTAGTTGGAATATTTTGAGGCTGCTTTGCTTTTCCCCATTTTTCTTTTTTTAGGAGGAAAATGGGTCTTTATTGGTGGAAAAATAGTTCAGGACCAGAGAAACAGATGATCTGTGCCAGTACTTGTAATTGAGGCTGTAGAAGTACAAAGCAATTAAGGAAGAGAGTTCTGAAATAAGACATGGATGAACATATTCTTGTTCTGCTCTGATGTTTCCTGCTGGTTTCATCTTACATACAAAATGTTTAATTACCAGTTTAATCTTGGAAGAATGTCGTTTTTTAATACAGTGGTTGTGTTCTATACCATATCATTTAGATAATTTTTTTGAAATTGTCACCTAAGTTGTTGTTCTTAGAAACTTATACAATCCCTTTTAAATTAGGCAGTCCTGAATATAGCCCTAAAAATGACTTGCACTGAAAACATTGGGACTGATCTCATAGTAAACATGCTTATGTTCAGAATATAAAATTCTTTTGGAATACAAATGGAATCATTATCGTAACACATTTATATTTAACATGTTTTAGGTCTACTACAGAAGAGCAAAAATACTCCATAATGCTGGTTCAGTAGACGATGCCTTACAGCTTTTTCTTCACTGCCTAGCAATTGATGAATCATTTCTTCCTGCAAAGCTGGAAGTGGAGAAGGTACTTATGCAATTTCTTTCAAATGCATCAGCTCCGTCTAAGAGAAGGTTGCTGCCGGCATTCAAATAGAAATCTAAACTAGTAGCTGATTTCTTGGAAGTCTGAACCTTGAGCTGCTTAAAAACTCAGTTGCTTAAGTAGATAATGGTTTATGATGCCAGCTGTCTTCATCATCAGTGTCTTTAAGTTAACCCAGGTTTTGTTCACAGTTGTCAGCGTGATACTCTACGGAGTAATGCTCATACCAGTAAAAGATCTCCCATTCATATTGAAGACATGTGGCAACATTTGAGGGGGAGGGGAGGAGATGCAAGGGGCCGATGTGCCTTTTTTCTCTCTCAATTTGCCACCTTACCTACTTTCAGGATTGTAATAGTAAGCAACTTTTAAAATCCTTCCTTGCTGAAAAGAAAGTTTTAGACCTCCAAATGTAAATAGTGTTGGCTTCATTGGATATAAAAAGGATGATTGAAGCAGTAAGCTTTGGAAGATTTGAGGCCTCTAGTATTGTGTGAGATAATGAAGGCAGAAGTTTATTCTTAAGCACAGTACATCTAGAATAGATGGTATCTATACGGTAATAGTATTAATTAAATTTATGACCATTGTATAGGATAGGAAATGAAGTTTATTCTTTTATTTGGCTGTAAATAATTGTTCTTTGTATGGGCACTATAGTGTTGGATTTAACTGAATTTTATTCCTTAATATTTTTTCTTTTACAGATGCTGTGTGATTTACTGTCACCAGAAAATGTGCGGGAAAGCCTGAAGGAATCCGGTTTGAGTTCTTCTCATGTTCGAAGTAAACCATTCATACATGGTTCTGAGTTGGAAAGGGAAGAATCTTCTGGTAACTTACAGCTTGCTTCAGAGTCAGTAAGTAATTAACATTTTTACCCTTTGATTCTCCAGATGGTTAGACTCTGGTGTTTCTGTGCTTTTGCTATTGTCTGCTTTTATTATTTATTTATTTATTGGATTTTTATGCCACCCACCTGGCAGCGAGGTCACTCTGGGCAGTTATATGTGATAAACTTAAAAATAAAATTTCAGAAATGGCTAGAATTCAGTTCAGTTAACTGATGGAATTAATTTTTACAAGCTTAAAGGTTTCCCAAATAGATCACTGTGATGGTTTGTAATTACTGATTTGGTATGGATTCTCTAACCCCTCCACATTACAATTCAATGACTAACACCTATTCTCCTGAACAGGACAAGTTTCCCCCTTTCCCACAACCTTAAAAACCTACAGTCTCTCTCACTCTATACCCCAGAGCACAGAGAGAACTCCTAGTTCCCTGAGCTCCTTGCCCTCTGAATATGCCGGCCACAGAGACTGGCAAAACGTCAGGAAGAAAAACTTCCAGAACACAGCCCAACAGCTTGAAAAACTCACAACAGCTGTTAGTGATTTGGTATTTTAATGAAGTATTTAATCTCTGTTATTTAATGAGGTTAAAATCAACATTGAATAATTTTTTTGCATTCTAATGAAACTTACAAGCTGTGCATTGGGTATCTGGCTATGGAGCCAGAGACTGGGAGTTCAGTTCTTCACTGTGCCTCCTGGGAGAAGAGGTAGACTGTGTAGCTTTGAGCAGGCTGCACAGTCCCAGGTGATTCCCAGAAGAAGGGAATGGTGAACTGTTTCTGGGTACTCTACTTAGAAAACTCTGGAAAGGGTCACCATAAGACACAAGTGATATGATGGCACATCATTATTAATGAAAAATACAGAAGCTTTTTCTCTTAAAAATGCTAATAGTTATACAGCAGTGCTTCAAAAACAAAAGAACATTTGTTAGCTGCTGCTTTTGCTATATAGACTCAAATCTGGATGTCCAGGTTGATGACAATTAATATCAGGTTAAGCAATCAGCAAGGGGGGATTTTTAGATTCACAAACCAAGTTTTAAGTTATGTATTCCAGGGTGTTTTGTGCATTATTGTTATGAAGTTCTTTTTTTAGTGTTTCACAACACTGAGAGATGCTGTTTTTTAGGATAATGCTTATTGCACTTCCGAGATTGCAATGAACTGAAGTAGCAAGTGAATTTTTAAAAAAGTACAGAATGATTGCTAGTATTCAACGAGAGACAGATTTTTGTTCAGTTTTATTCAGATTATATTTGATGTTTAATTTTCTGGAGTAGGCCATATATTTTCAGTGTTGGTCCTTGGTGCCAAGGCATCTGCCCACATAAGAACAAGGAATTCTTTAATACGAAAGTGTGAATATACTTGTGGAATATTTGTTGCTAATTCATTAAATGGAATTTGATAAACTGTACTTCGTTTCCCTCCCTTCACTGTCTTGTGATAGGATTTGGAAACATCACAGGTTACATCAGCGCCTCTTGGAGGAAACTTGCATCGTGCACAGTCTGCCCATTCTCTTAACTCAGCAGAAAAATTTGCCAAAGATGATGGATTAAAAAGGGTTTCTTCTGAACCTTTGCTTTCTAGCCAAGAGAAAGGTGCTTTATTAAAAAGGAAGTTGTCTCTGTCAGAACAAGATACTACTGTTTCTGAAGATGGAAGGAATAAACATAAAAAACAAGGAGGTAAATGTGTAGTTGTGTTTGTGTTCTGATTTATTTATGTATATTCTTCTAAAACTTTCTTTTAATAATAAAAATCTTGTTTTGTAGAAACTGCAAAAAGGGATGCCATGTTTTCATTCAGTTATGGAACAATTCCAGAGGAGTTGGTGGATGCGTCAGACTTTGAGTGCTCACTGTGTATGAGGTAGTACAAGAGTTTTTAATATTAATTTGTATGATCTTTCTGTTCATAGTATTATATGGACAGCTTTTGTGTTCAGGTCTTTATGCAACAACTGATGATTATTTCTGTGTACAACCTCTGTGCTATGCAAGCAAGAGACAAGGATCTTAATGTGTGCAAAGGCCTGTTGTATAGGTAGTATCGTTGTCATTGTCATGTTGTTCAAGGTAATAGGAATTGCTGTGTTCATTTGACTTCTGGTATTACCAGAGTGAAATAGAAGTCTGATTAACAGAACCTAATCAGAGGGTTTGGACCTGTGTGACTATGAGTCATGGGAAGCATTTATTCCATTTGTTCACTCTACTCATATCTTCAAGACATCTTTATAGGAAATTTTAGAAGGCTGCAATATGCCTTCCCAATACTGTGCTTCTACTAAAAACGTTTCAACAGTGGCAACCCCATATGTGATAAATGTGATCTTTTAAGTCCTTTAATACAGATACCTGACTTATTTTAAAAAAGTTAAGGAAGAGTTTTCATATTTGCCTTTTTAAAATTTTGTTTAAGAAAAACAAATAGCGGATCAGAAACACTCCATTGATTTTCCTTATCAGATTTGGCAATATTCATGATCTCCATAACAAATTAAAGTGAAGCTTATTTAAAAACTTAACTATAACTGGTATCACAGGTTGAGTTTAATTATTTATCCAATTTAATTTTAATCAATGTGGCTCCAAGTCACATACAGCTCTATTATCAGGTGGTTAAACCACAGTTTTCAAAGAATCAACAGTTGTTAATGTAATTGCTATAATCAGAACTTTTGTGCATTTAATTTCCTTGTACTTCACTGTATACACCCATCCCCAACAATGTGAACTGGAAGTATCTATCAGTCAGTCAGTGAGTCAAAGGATACTTGAAATACAGTATACTGAAGTTCTAGCTAATATTCATGCAATTAGTAAAGTGGGCTATAGTTCTGAAAATATTATTATACAATATAACTACTAGCTTTTAGTGAGCGAGAGTAAAATAGTACAACGGAAACGAATAAATGACTACTGTATATTTTAACTTGAACTTTCCCTTCAACTGGTTTATTTTTTCTATATATGTTATTAATATGCTAGCTTTTACTGTGTTATAGTATTCTTGCTTTCTTCTAAAATAGCAAGGAGGTAATAAATGATAAACAATGCTCTACCGAAAAGCTTGTGCTCTAGTTAAAGATGGGCATGTTGGGTAGGAATGGAAAAGAGTGATTAGAGAGAATTAGTGTAAAAAGATTATCTTGACGTGTCTTTTGAATGTAGTGTGGGGAGAGAGAATTGGTTGTTAATTGATACATTTATGAAGAGCTCATAAAGTATGTATGTGTGTGTGTATGTGTGTGTGTATGTATGTATGTATATATATATATACTGTATAAAGAATAGTTTGCTCTTCAGTAATCATATTACTTTCTGTAGGCTTAAGACTATCTCTCTCCTTCCCCTCTTGGGTTTACTTTGCAATGAAATGATCTTCGTATCATTGTGAGCCACCCAGAGACCTTTGGGTAGTGGGCGGCATACAAGCTATATAAATAAATAGATAAATTTGTTAACATTTGTGTTTCAGGCTTTTCTTTCATCCTGTGACAACACCTTGCGGACATACTTTTTGTAGAAACTGTTTAGAGCGTTGCTTAGACCATGCCCCCCAGTGTCCTCTCTGTAAAGAAAGCCTAAAAGAGGTAAAATATTTCAAGTACACTTGTGATAAAGAACAGCCACCATTCATGCATATTTGAGCAGATTGTAAACACCTAGTGGAAACAAAGTTGCTTGGTTACTGTGATGTTTTCAGCATACTGTGGTAACTAATAACAAATTTAATTCATTCTCCAAGGCAGTTTCTTATCTTAAAAATTTGTTATCCAAAACACGATTTCCCATTGAAATGAATGGGAAACATTATCCTGTTCCAAAGGTCCGAAAAAAGGCAAAAAGGCTGGGGGTTTTCCCAAACCTCTTTATAAAGTACACTTTAAAGGCATGCAGTGCTGGAATCCCATCCCCAGAACACTCCGCCCTGCAGTGCAATGCAAACATGGAGAAAAGAAAGCAGCAAGACGACCCCAGCCTGTTCCCACCAAAAATGCAATGGGGAGAAATGCAAACATATACAAACGCAAGCCGCAAGAAAACCCCAGCCCGTTCTTGCCTGCAGAACAATGGAAAAGATTGCAAACATGGAGAAAAGAAAGCATCACGACTCCCCCAGCTTGTTCCCATTAAAAAAAACGCAAAGAAAAGCAGTGCAAAGATTAATAAAGGATAGCGCCCTACCTTTCTAATTTTGAAAGGTCCAAATCTTTCAGCAAAAAATGCCCAGAATGGCTCCAAAATACCATGAAAAAATGCTCTAAGTCCTCCCACCCCTCCACAAACTATAGGGCGGTGTAATGCATCCTGGGTACACTTTTTTTGCAAGGCATTATGAAAAATTCTTTATCTGAGGCAGCCCATAGGCAACATTAATTGTCCGAGGCAGCTGTATACCCAGAAATTTCCATTAGCCATCCAAATTATTTTCAGAGGCATTTGTTATCCAAGGTATTATTGTATATGAAAATAGTTTTCAGCTATCTTATTATGGAAGCTTGTTAGTTTAGAAATACATTTGCTCACATATGGTCTTTTAAATTTCTCCACTGTCTTTGTGGGCAGAGCAATTTGGGAGACAATTTCACTGTATTTCTCCAGGGGATGGAGCAGTTCTCCAATAATTTCTCAATTGTTGGGTTCACCATTAGCAGTGAACAGCTTTCTTTTTGTTTTTCTCTAAAGGATTTTCTTGTAAAGAACTTTGGTTTGGTTTAGTTGTGCATTGCCATTAACATTTACAACAGCAGCATTGGAAGCCTGGGTATTATACTTCTTCCTCCCACTGTCCTGAGTTTTATGTTGTTGTAGCACAGTGCTTCCCAACCATGGATCCCCAGATGGGCTACATACAACTCCCAGAAATTCTGGCCAGATGAAGACATCTGGGAATTTTACTTCTAGTGCATGGTGGTGATGAGAGAAAGTTGCCTCACCATATAGTAGAGATATGTTACGATTAATTATGTGAAGTGACTATTTCTGCTGGATGCCACAGAGATTAACAAACAGTTTTCAGCCACATAACAAGTAAATTTATGATAAGCATCTCAAGACCTGTTCTTGAAAAATTTTTCTGAAAATTCTAATTCTTTGAAATCATTTTCAATCAGTTTTGCAGTTTGCTACTAAATAGATGAGAATGATCGACATTTGCAAAGGAACGTGTATTTATAGCACATTGCTATTAAAAATGTCAGTAAGAATTAAGGTTACTTTTGGGTTGAATTTTAATAATCAGAATTTTAATATACTAACCTGTTGTATGTGCCTAAAAGACATTTATACGGCCCCCTCCCTTCTTTAGGTGCATGGTGGATCACCTTGTATTTCACAATCCATATGCAGTATATAACTCACACCCACAAAAGTGTAATATAATATTAGATTACTGGGGGAAGGGGCTTAAATACATGAATTTTATGAGTATCATAATCATCTGTTTTTAGATGCCCCTAAAGAAGCAGTGAGCCTTTTTAAAGGCAACTTAATGGCAGAAAAAGCATCTAGCAGAGGGGGGAAATGGAGTCTTACATTCAGGCCAAAATTGCCAGATTGCCTGTTGTGCTTGTCACTCTGAAATCATGATGATTTCAAAGCTCAATACTTTGTAATATATTTATAGTTACTTTAATTTTTAATTTCATGTTTCCTCCTAGTATCTGGCAAGTAGAAAATACAACATCACACAGTTAGTGGAAGAATTAATAGTGAAATATTTGCCTACAGAACTGTCTGAAAGAAAAAGAATTAATGATGAAGAAACAGCTGAACACTCAAGGTATTTTTTTTAAATATAAAGCAACATGTTGATCATGATTATGATCAATGATTATGTGTGAGTGTGTGTGCATGTACAAATGCCTGTTTTTTAAAAAAAAATCTAAGAGAATTAAAAATATGAATATAGTAGGACCCCTGTATCTGCTGAGTCACCATCTGCGGATTCAGTTTTCCGTGGTTGGTGATCAGTGTTGGGGGCTGCCGGGGACAAAAGCAGTACCATGGGGCCCAGCCCTTTTGCCCCCGGCAAGCCACCCCTCCTGCTGCTGGGTAGCATGGCAGACAGGCTGTCGTGAAGACACTCTCCTGCACTGCTCGGTCTGCCGCCCGGTCAGCCCGAATAGTGGTCCCTAGGGTAAGTCGGGGTGGTGGCAATGGTGGTGTGTGACTCACCATTGCAGCACTTCTTCAGGCTGGCTAGGAGGCCATGGAGGAGAGCCTGTGGGCATGCTGGGTGCGGGGAGTGAGATGGGGCTACCAGGATCCTGCTGAAGTGCGAGCTCGGCCTGGTGGTGGGGCTCGCTAGTGGGGGCTGAGGAATGAATTCTGTCAGCCCTCCACTGTGGCAAGGCAAGCCGGGGCGCTCTGGTGCTGGGCTCCGCTCCTTCCCTCTCGCCTCCTTGGTGAGAATGCTGATTGCGGTTGAGAACACTGATGGCGGTCAGAACTCATGCCTCGGCCCCCGTTGCCAAGCGCCACCACCAGGCTGACCTAACAGCTCAGTGGGATCTCGGCAGCCCAGCTCTTTCCCCATGCCTGGCCTGCCTGTGGTCTTTCCCCCAGGGTCTTCTAGCCATCCTGGACAAGTGCTGAACTGGTAAGTCACATACCATCATCACCACCACCCTAGGGCCACTGTTTGACCTGACCAGGAGGTAGACCGGGCAGTGCAGGAGTGTGCCTTCGCACCACCCAATCCGCCATGCTGCCCAATGGCAGGGGGTGGTGGGGCATCCGGGGTGAAAGCTTTTGCTCCCAACACCCCTGCACTGCTGTTGCCGCCATCACCCTCTGATAAGAGTGTTCTTATTTACGGATTTCAGTATGCACGCGGCACCTGGAACCAATCCTCTGCTGATACGGAGGTCCTACTGTATTGAAGGAACCAAGATTTTAACAATGTATAGTTTCACTTTATATGGTCTTTCTTACTACTGTATATATCTTATTGAAGAGAAAACAACACTGTTACATAGGATAAAACTAATTGAGGTGGAAGTAGAACTGGCCTGTCTGAATTCTGCAACTGGTGCTTTTTTTCTGGTACCACCTTATTTACTCAGAATATCAGCATTGCTGTCATATGTCACAAAAATGAACACCATAACTAGGTGGCACTTCAAAGTGTTTGTCTTAAATATGGGTCTGTTCCAGTTGTATATAAAGCTGTTGATGGAAGGCTGGTATTGGAAAGCAAAAGTTAAGCATAGGCAGATAATTTTGATTCTGCATGTCTAGGACATCTCTATTTTGTCTGTATCTCAGTCAGTTGGTCTAGATAGTTTTGCCTCTGGTGTTGGCTGTGGCAAAGAAATATATACAAAAAATAAGATACCACAAGGGCTGGGAAGGCTTTTTGTGTGTACTTACTAAAAACACACAACTCCTCTTTATTCATGGAGGGGATAAATTTTCTACAGAAAAAGGTCTGTTGCCATTGTATATAATTTTGTTGGAAATTCAGCATCCAAATACAAGCCCTCAATGCCTCATAGACAAACTACTGACATCATGTTTCCTTCTATACTGCTTGATTTAGTAAACGCTGTGTAGGCCTATAAGTAAGTACTTGATGTGTCAAATTGTAATTCAAAATAGATTCTAATCTTTGCAAATAGTGGTGAGTGGAACTTCATCCTACTCGCCCCTGTTAATATTCATTGTTAAGTACCTTGGCAATATTGATAATAAAACATGGAAATACTTCTGCTGATTTAAGCACTTGGATAAATCAGAATAGCATTAAAAAGTTTGTGTGTAAAAAGTTCACCACCATTTGGAAGGGAAAATAATATTGTATTCAGTAATATCTCATAAGACAAATTTAATTTGTTCTACAAGGTCATTTGTCTTACTAAGTGTGGTATCCCATAGAAATGCATTGAAAATAAATTAATCCGTTCTGGAGGAAACAGATTCCTATGGGAAGGCTGTCCCACCCACCCCCAACAAACAGCTGACTTTGACAGGTCTGACCTGTCAGAATCAGCTGGGAGGCGGGTTGCAGAGAGCAGCCTTCAGCTGCTGGTGATTGAGGAGGCAGCCACCTCCTCTTCACCCAGGTCTCTGCAGGTGAAGAGGAGGAGGAGGAGGCAGCATCTAGCCTGCCTTTCCTTCCCTTTAGCATCCGATCCATGCTTGCTGCAGGGAAGGGAAGGCAGGATAAGAACCTCCACCACCACCTCTTCCCGGGACTGAGATAAGCGGTGGGGATGGCGGATCACTGCCACCTCCGCTTACCCCCAGGTTGGATCGGTCCCTCCTCTGCCCAACAAAGTGTTGGGAAGAGGAGGTACCAATTGATCTCCGCCCAGCCCGCCATGTGGGTGAGTGGCAGCAGAAATGCGCTGGAAGGGGAAGAGGAGGGACTTGTGGGCGGCAGACTTTCTCCCTGAGAGCCCGCGCTGGGTGAGAGACTGTCCCTTCATGTGCCTGGCACGAATCCTCCTGCTGCTTAAGGAAAGAAGTGGCAGTGGGGATTGTGAGAACAGCCAAAAGAGGCCGCCGGAGGAGAGCGGGGATGGGTGGGAAGGAGAAGAGAGAGAGAAGCCCCGTGATGGCCACTGCAGTTGCAGACGAAGCCCAGCAGGGGATCCTGCAAGCCAGCGAATGGTGGCCTTAGGGGTAAGTCGGGATGGGCAGAGCAGGATCCCATTGACGCCCCCCCAAACACACACGAGGCTCTGAAGAAAAGCACACTTCCCTTTTGAGCCTCCCATAGTGGGTGAACGTCAATGGGATCCTCCTCAGCCCTGAGCAGGATTCCATTGACGTTCGCCCACATGGGAGGCTCAAAAAGGAAGCATACTTCCCATTTTCAAATGTCCCACCACACACGCTCTGGCCCCCAGAGCATTCATGGCAGGACATTTGAAAGAGGCTGTAGTGCAGTGTTGGCGAACCTATGGCACGGGTGCCAAAGGTGGCACTCAGAGCCCTTTTTGTGGGTACCCGACATCGCCCCTTCACAGCCACCTGTATTCAGGTTAAATTGCTGTACCCGCACTTTGCGAAAAATTGGTGGGTTTTGAATCGCAGTTTGGGCACTTGGTCTCTAAAAGGTTCGTCATCACTGCTGTAGTGTAATGACTACAGCCTCTTTCAAATGTTCCGACACGAGCACTGTGGAGGCCAGGGTGTTTGTGGAGAGAGATTTGAAAATGGATCTTCCTGCACTCCTGGCAGGCGAGGATCAGTAGTACCTCATAGGACGAATGTAAACAGAAAGGAAAAAATCGTCTTTTTCCTATCCCCAGAAATTGCATTTGTCTTACGAGTTTTTTTTGTCTTAAGGGGCATTTGCCTTACGGGGTATTACTGTACTTAGCTTACATATCAACTTGATGATACACAATTTGATGTAATTTGTTGGCTGAAAGTTAAGTCTGAGGAAAGAACATCTCTGAGGTGTTGTTGAGAAGGTGAAATCCTTCCTGAGCTAAAGTCCCACCCATGCTGGACAATAGGCTTTTAAAAATACTAGTACTATAATGTTCTGTTCTGTATTTTGTCTCCAGCTTGACCAAGAATGTTCCAATCTTTGTTTGCACTATGGCCTACCCAACTGTGCCTTGTCCTCTCCATGTATTTGAACCAAGATATCGACTGATGATTCGAAGAAGTATAGAAACAGGAACGAAACAATTTGGGATGTGCATCAGTGACCTCCAAAATGGGTATGTCTGATTTGACAAACAAAAATGAAAAACATGGAAGATGTTTTTGAAGACGGTAGATGATATACACTGTTCTTTCTTGTAGGTTTGCAGATTATGGTTGTATGCTGTACATTAGAAATCTTGACTATCTACCAGATGGACGGTCTGTTGTAGACACAGTTGGATTAAAGAGATTCAGAGTACTTCAGAGAGGGATGAAAGATGGCTATTTCACTGCAGACATTGAGTATTTAGAAGATATACAGGTATTGAGACTTATGTTTTTCTTATGCTGTTTCATTAGAAACACAATTGAAGACGTGGGTGGTGGTGTTTTTTTTTAACTCTTACAGTCCTGGTTCTCACGTGCTTGCATTTTGCTTTTGCTTTTCATTTGGAGGTTTCAGGAGAGAACACACTGCTTACAACAGATGGGCAAAGACTGGAATTGTAGTTAGTTTCTAACTGAATAAAGGGTTGATTTTACAGTAGGACTCCAGTATCCGCTGGGGATTGGTTCCAAGCCTTCCCGTGGATAAATACAAACCGTGGATAAGAGAGAATGCCAAACACAATCGCAAAAATAGGTTACAGGTGATACCTTTATATGCCACTATTGAAAATAAAATAAAAAACATTGCAAGCTTTCGAGTGCAGTAAATCACCCTTCTTCAAAGCAGGTCTTAGAAGTTAAGACATGGTAAAAGATGTGCTTTACCAAGAGTTTACTTTTAAAGTCCTTAGTTAGATGTTCTTTAAGTCCATGGCTAGGTGATGTTTCAGCCAGGACTGGAGTCTTGTTGCAGGCAATGTGGGCAGTTGTAAGAAACTGCTTCTTAAGTCACACCCCCGTTCTTCAAACAAAGGAACATGGGTTATATATCACCCCTACTCCTTAGCCCAGCTCCATTTGGCACTACGAGACAAAATGACCCCAAAACTGCTGTTTTGTCATAGTACCTTGATTTACAGCTGCTGTTTTGCAACAGTAGCTTGCTTTACAGCTTCTGTTTGTGACGGTAGCTTGCTTTACGGCTGCTGTTTTATGACTGTAGCTTGCTTTACAGCTGTTTTTTGTGACAGTAGCTTGCATTGTGGCTGCTGAATTATTTATTTTTCTTCTGCCAATCGTAGATAACCGAATCAATGGATACGGGAGTCCTACTGTATTTAGTTGTTACAAATGCCTCTGCGGAGAAAACATCTCCCCATCTGTTAAAAACAGGCACAAACTTTCTCTCTTTGTTCTCTCTTCCACAAGTTGCTTCCATACATTCAGTTGCCATGAGGTCATTGTGGCTCTGAGAAGATTTGATGTATATGTGCTGTTTAACCCATTACTGTCTTGCATTCTTAAATTTTGTTTGGAACAGATGGATCAGAATGTTTCACATTTAGAGAGTTGTTAAGACATCTGCTTGGACATGTGAAAGATTAAAGCAAAAGAGGGATTTAGTAAAATTTCCATATTAAGTACATACATGGGAAGTTTTTGTTTTCACACTGCAAAAAGTAAATATGCTACTACTCAGAAAGCTCCTTTATACATACTCCTTGATGTGCTGTTTTAAGTGCATAAATGAATTTACTTACCACATGGGGAACCTTGGCTCACAACTATAAATCTACTTTTATGAAAATTTTATGTTACTGCATTTAGCAGATGTGGAGCTCAGAGGCTGAAATACTGGATGTATTTGGACAATCCTCCAATGTGTGGTTTGAAAGTTAAATGGGTTTCCTGCTCCTGTCATGGGCACATGCTTTCAGACACAGTCCGAGAGAGGTTAAGCTTATTGTGGTCTTCTTAAGACAACCTGCCCTGTGGTTTCAGTGTACCCCCTCAATCAGGATTGAATATTGTCATTTGTTTTTGGAACTTCTGTAGAAATATAACTCTTTGATCAATGACATAATGGCTAACTATGCTTTGTCTATGTCAGGAAGAAATACATTGGGGCTGTGTGGGAAGTTGGTAATGGAGAATACTTGAGTCAGTAGCTCATTTCTAGTCCTCAGTCAGCCTTTGTGTGCAGCCTGCTTGATGCTGTTGAGAATACCACTTATCTAGGTGTTATAAATTCCAGCATTGTGAATTTAGCCCTAACCCTCTTCCCTCTATCATTGCTCTCCACGGGCGTCCAGTGCCAAATCTGGAGAATCATTTGCCATGTGTTCGCTTTTTCTGTTCCGACTGGGCACTGAAGGCTGAGTCTGAAGAGAAGAGAGCCATGAAGAGGGGAGGAGCTGGGACACTGCATTTTATAGTGGCATTGAATAGGCTTTGCATGAATGAGTTGCTTTGGCATTAATTTCTGGGGGTGAGGTTTTCAGAATTAATGAACTCAGTCCCGTAGTTTGGCTGGAGCTCACAACCACCATCAGGCTGAATTACGGCACTGGGAGCCGTCAAGCTGAGGCTGTGCAGCCCTTTTCTCGCCATGTAGTTACTGCAGCACTTCTTTGAACTCGTTGCAAAGTATCCCGTTGTGCTGTGGGAGATGCAGAGATTCCCAGTGACTCACAAAGATGCATGGAGAATGAGATCTTATGGAGGCAGCCTCAGTCCCATAATTCAGTTAAGGAGGAGGAGGTTTCCTGCGGAGTTATGGGACTTGGAGTTAGTTAGTTCTAAACAAAGAAACAAAATCCCGCCCCCAATCATTTCCCTGCTCTTTAAAGACAACGTCATGTCATGTTGAAGATTTATTTCTAATCATTTCTGTAAATCAGGCTGTATGGATTGTATAGACATTTTCATGGCTATAAATGCTTTTTCTCATACATAGGTTGAAGATGAAGGTGAAATGAAGAAGCTTAGAGAGCTCCATGACTTTGTATACAACCAAGCCTGCACTTGGTTTCAAAGCTTAAGAAATAAATTTCGTAGCCAAATACTTCAGCACTTTGGTCCAATGCCACAGAGGGAGGAAAACATACAGGTATCGAAAGGTTCTCATCTTAATCTGAGTTAGAAAAGAAGCAGTTAAGGAAACTTCTACAGTAACCGGTTAGAAATAGTGAGTCAGAAGAGACCACAGCAGTCTTTTGGCTAGTGCCAAGTAAGTTACACACATACGAAGAAGTACAAATACGGCAGTATGGCAGCTAAACCTAACTTAATAAAAAATTAGTTCTTGGACTCTTCTGTACTGCATGGGTGGACATCCAACACTTTTGTGTATTGGATCACAACTCTCAGCAACCTAGAAAATGGTGAAGGATGATAGCAGATACTGCAGTGTGCCTCAGCTTTAGAAGATTCCCCCTCCTCCACTACCACCACCACTTTTAAGGACTAAACAGGACTGTCTTTTGAGGCTGTTTAACTTTCTTTCAAAATGTGATAGAAGAATGCTGGTAGCACAGGAGGTATTTGCATCTCGACTGCGGCATTATGCTTGACCAGAGAGTGCGAGAGACCTATGAGCCAAGGCTATGGAGATGGTTTTTGGACTGTCCTTGCCATTTTGACTTGAATATTTGACAATATGGTTTCAATCTGTTGGAGACAGTTAGATATCATGGATGGCAGGAAGATTGCAGTGGATTAGGACATCTGAATTAACAGCCTCACTAGCCAGTAGTGGATGCTTTAGAACTGCTGGGAACCTATCCACATACATACAGCCTGGTTGTTAGTCACAATTATAAAGGAAAGCTCCTAATTGATTTATCTTAAATCTAGGTTTCATAGACCTGATGGTTGAAATAACAGTGTGTCTTGTTAGATTTAAAAACCAATTCATACTTGTGTTTTGATTGACTTTAAACAATTACTTTTATGCTAAATTTCAAATGTGACACTATTTTTATTCTTTGTTTTTAGGAGATGGCTAATGGACCGGCTTGGTGTTGGTGGCTTCTAGCTGTTCTTCCTGTGGATCCTAGATACCAGCTCACCGTGCTGTCCATGAAGTCTTTGAAAGAACGCCTGATCAAAATTCAGGATATACTAACATATTTCTCTAGAGACCAGTCCAAATGACTAATTGCCTGGAACTTACTGAAGCATTACCCTATTTTATCGATAACTGCAGCTGGGTTTTTTGCAGCATTTGCACTTTTAGCGCTGGTATGAGAATGATCAGAACTGCTTCCCCTGTTTTCCTGTATCAATAGTTTTTCACATGGATCCCTTCACCTTGAAGGATGCCACTAAAATTGCACACAGACCAATCCAGCTACAAAACATGTGGAAAAGTTCTACTGTATTTGCACTATATACAAGTGAGAATGTATCATCTTAAAATTTGAGCATTTCCAGCGACGACTTAGGAATGCTGGAAACTGTAGGATTTTAAACTGTCAGTCCAAGTTTACAATATTAAGGATACATTCAAAAGCTTGCAAATAAGAATTTGCCTCAAATGCAACCCTGTTGCTATTTGCACAAGTATTTAAAATGTATTATTGGATGTTGCTCTAGCAAACTTGTTTTGTGAATGTCTTAACTATATGGCACAAGGTACAGTACTTCCTCACGTACTTCATAATAAAATGATTGTATGAACTTGGAGCCATGTTACAGAACAACTGAATGCTACTTCATTCAAAAAGCTATTGAAACTGTGAATATTACCAGTAGCTGTGCATTGTAAGTTGGTGGTGGGCACAGAGAACTACTAGTGTGTGATGTTTCGAATGGATGATCTGAGCATCTACAGGAATTTCTTCAGTACATAATAAAAGCAAACCCAAACAAAAATGCTTATGAAGCATTGAATACAAAAACAATTCTTAAACCTCTCTGCATCTACTCAGACTTGCAGATTTGAAAATCTAGTCACTATTTTTAATAGCTATGTCAGCAGCTATGGCTCACTTATCATATTGTAGAAAACCAGTGTGAACTACTGAAACACTAGTATAAAAAGTAAGTTTTACCAGTTTGGGGGAAAGGTTGAAAATGTTTGGTGCAAACAGGACTTCCATGCCTTATTCATATCAATATTACTCTGCAATGCAAAGGTTAGCATTCTGTTTTCCAATAGGTACTTTTGTAGTTTTCAGTTTGTGTCTGTCTTGTATGTGAATCATTTTGTAAAATATTTCTTTTAAAAAAACTTGCTTTTGCTAATATTTAATTTTCAATAAACCTAAAGCTTATATATTTTTAAATTTAAGCAGCCTTGTTTTGTTTAGAAGTCTTCATTACACACTTGTGCCTATCTAGATGTACTTGCAGGTAATACAAATGGTCATAAAGGCACTCTCGGTGCTGGGGACTGATTTCACTCTTCTAGATGATAAGGACCTATTTGGCAATGTCTGTACTTTCGCTTGCTATGAACTAAGTGTTGAATTTAAGAGTATGCTTTAAGATTGCCTGGAGGCATCACTGCGCAATCCACTAGAAGTGCATCTACAACAGTTGTATTTAGTACTGGAGCTCCTCTGGAAGAAATCTGAAGGGCAGCCACACGGAAGGTGCAGTGCTTTGCCTCTGCTGAAGCAGTATTTTGGAGAAGAGTCTTTCAGCAGTTAGTGGACTTCTTAGTCCAAATCAGATGGGTTTTCTAACTAAAGCATCTGGCATATGCTTTAGGGGGTAGGTGACCCTCTCTGATCCACCCTAGATTACTGTATTAGGTTTTGGTAAATCCCATATCTTGTGGATGTCCTCTGAAAACATTTCCATACTTACCATGAGATGTTCATTTTATGTAGCCAAAGGAGGATATTCTCCCCCTACCTTGAGTTATGACCATGTTCCTTGGAGTGACCCACTGAGTTTGTTTTTTCACACCTCTTGTTTTAATCTTATTCACCTTTATAGTGGAACCTGGACTTACAGTTGCTTCGACAATAGAGTAATTGGACTTATGAATGCTGCTCTCTGCTCCGCATGACAGCTGACTTTCACAGTGGTCGGACCTGTCAAAATCGCCTGTGGTGCAGTACACTGCCCATCGCCACCTCCTTCTTGGTTGCTTCCATCTCTGCAAAAGAGATCGCAGCAACCAAGGAGGAGGAGGAGGTGTCCATCATGCTTCCCTTGCAAGGTTTCCTGCTGGGCGAAGATCACAGGGACCATGGATCTTCGGTCAGCCTGGGCGCTTGCAAGGCAAGCAGCGGCCGTATTTTCAGTGCATTCATATGGGAAACTGCTGTTCTACTCATGACTTAATTGATTTCCAAAGATGCCTTTGGAACAGATTGTCATTAATCGAGGTACCACTGTATTTCTGCTGACAGGAGATAAAGACTGGTTCAGCCAGGGTTGGTCCCTCCCTCTTAAGGGAGCCTTACTGCCACTTGATCAGTTTCTGCCTCTGGAAACAAAGAGGGACAACCCATCTCTTGAGAATGTCCTCCTTCTACAACATATGAACATATATTAAGTATCCAGTGTTCCTGTTCAGGAGCCTTAAGGGTACAGTATGTTTGATTGCTCAGTTAGGCATATCTTATCTCTTCACATGTATTCCCTATTCTGTCTCTCCCTCTCAAAAAAAGTCCAGTTGCCATGATTCAGCTTCCAGTTAAACTCATCTGGAGATTCTTAACAGACATCTTCCATTTACATGTTAGAAGCAGTTTAATATAACTTATAAAAGCAGGGTTTCCGTCGTGATTCTGCTTGACTTTTTAGTGGCTTTTGATAGTGTCTTCCATCTCTGTGACAGGATTTAGTGGCCCTATTTTGCATTGGCTGTGGTTCTTGCTGTAGGACAACTCGGATGAAAGTGCCAGGGAAACCTATGTTGGATGCTTTAGGCTTGGGACTCTGTTGTCCCTCAGCCTTGTTTTATCACCCACACTTGAATCCAGTAGCTCCGCTCCCATCTGTTGTTTCACTTATTCAGTCTGAAACTATTATGATCTTGCAATCTTGATTGTTCAATACTTGTTTTAGTTGTTTTTTTTTTTCATCCATCGGGTGGTGGGGGTGGCTTGGGACAGATCCCCCATATCTGGGGTTCCTACAGCATCTACCCGTGATTGATTGATAAGCAAGCCCAAAGATTGAAACTTATTTCTGGCAAGGCAGAGGTGCTACTGGTCATTTGAAAAGCAGATCAGCTCACAGGGATCCAGCCTGAGTACGTAGAATGGGGTTCCACTTCCCTTGGGGGGAAAAAAAGAATTCTGGTTTGGCAGGGCTCCTCTTGTGAGTCTGGAAGCCCATGTCTCAAATCTGGCCAAAAGTCTTATGTGCATAGTTAAAGACAGTGTGTTTTCTGTGTCCATTCCTTGAGGCATTCCATTCAGCCCAGTTCCATCCTGTATAAATTACAATGGTGTCCTTGGATGTGGTTTGAAAACATCAGATAGTACAAAATGTTGAAGCCAGTGCTGACCAGGCCAGTTGATAAGGATCCAAGTGGGGGCCTGCCTAGTGGCTGCTCCCAGGCTTTACAGAATATTCTGCTCCACGAGACTGGGCTAGGCTGGTTTTCTCTCTCTCTCTCTCTCTCTAACATAACTAGATGTCCTACACTTGCTGCCATTATGGCAGTTTTAATGTGTCCTGAAATGTTTTTTTTTGTATGTGATTTTAATATTTCTATATTTGATAACTTTTAAAATGGGTCATGGATCATGTCTTAATTTGTTTGTTTGGTGAGCCACTTTCACTTCCTTCTCGGGGAGCAAGGTAGCACAAAGGTGCAATAAACAGCTAAACAAGCATTTCTTGCATATCTGTGTGCATTTCTTGAAACAGCACCACTGCTTTGTACTATGGATATTTATAAGCATATATTTAAGACTATGCATTAAAAAATACTGACTAATAACCATGCGATTCTTTGAAGCTGAATGTTTACACTTTGAAGGAAAAAACACAACATGCTAGTGAAATCTGTTTATTCCCAGGTGCAATGACTTTTCTGTTATATAGGTACACACTTTCTCTAAATTAGTTTTTGGCTGCACTTTTGGAATAGCACTTATCTTGAACAGGAAGTTTTATGTGTATCAATACAGTCAAGTGTAGTCATACAGTCTCAAAATACATCTTGTTGTCTATCGCATATTAATGCCATTCAAAATTACACTTCACAAGGTGTGAATTGGAAACTAAAGCTGCAAATCTACTTGTTATTGCTAAGGCTGGAGGGTGTGGGTTGAAAAGTGATCAGCAGGTTGACATACTGTCTACAGGATTACAATTTACAAGAGAACCAGTTCTGTTTATTAATCCATTAAAAGATCAGGAAGAACTATTCTATATGACACTGCTTTTCCTAACTTCTACTTTCCCCAGAAAAACAGGGCCTAGTCTTCAGCTATTTGGGACAAAACTTTCACTTAACACTCATCTCTCTGTTCATTTTTGTGATACAAGAACTGCGGAAGAACTTTCCGTTAGGTTCGAGGTTTTATCTTTAAAACACTATGCCAACGGTGCAAGGGTTTAGAAAACCACTTTTGAAATATCTTCTCGCATTTTTTTGTCAGCCTGCTTCAGGGCGATCCAAGTATTCAGCATGTTGGAACGCAGCTTGGCCCAGATCAAGTGATTACTGAGCCCAAAAATCTGAGCAGCGAATTGTGCAGCACCTTCGGGGGAAAGAATTGTAGGACATCCAAGACCTGTTGTAAGAAGGAAAGAACAGTTTCAGGTCTTGACAAAATATGAAAGAGAACCACTACTTGAGTTTCACAGAAAAAAATCCAGAGATTACTACTCTGAAGAAGCCCATAATGTTAGACAGAATAGAGCACAAAGCAAAAGATGGCTGCCAGCTATCACAGTTGCTTAATAATTAACTAGAATTAACTTTTTAGTTAACCAAAGCCTCAGGAATGAGAGCTTGAACATAATACATCGGTAACCACTAGAGGGCAGTGTAAGGTTGTGCCAACTTGTTCTGATTTAATGTACAGTGGTACCTTGTATAAAGGAATTAATTCGTTCCAAATGAAATTATGTTAAGCAAAGTTTCCTTTATACAAATTCCCATAGGAATGCATTGAAAACGGAGTGATCCCATTTTTCTGTTGTACGGATTTTCCCCATAGGCGATTATGTTAAGCAAATTTTCCCTATCTCCAAAAAATTTTATGTTGTACAAATTTTATGTTATACAAGCTGTCTGTTATACAAGGGCCCACTGTATTCTCTAAGGCTGTAGGCGCCTGGAGTAGGAACTGGCAAACCACTCCAGTACTCCTGCCAAGAAAACTCCATCAACATGGAGTTACGTAGAGTCAGTCACGACTGTAACAACACAACACACTAAGGCTTTTAAAGCCGGGATCTGATAGTAGTTGTGAGTTTTTCCGGGCTATTCGTTCCCTGAGCTCCTTGCCCTCCAAAGATGCCGGCCACAGAGTCTGGTGAAACGTCAGGAAGAAAAACTTCCAGAACACGGCCAAACAGTCCGAAAAAATCACAACTTGTTCTGGTTTCTTACTAAAATGTCTTGCAGTATATCACAGGAGTATACCCTCTCACATTTCATAAATATTTTAGTATACCTTTTCACGTGACAACACAAGAAATGACACTTGGCTGCAATGTAAAGTATACAGCTTGTATAACAATGTAAATGTATTCTCCCCTCAAAATAACGCAACATACAGCCATTAATGTCTAAACCGCTGGCAACAAAAGTGAGGACATCTCTAAGTGACAATGTTCAAATTGGCCACAAAGTGTCAATATTTTGTGTAGACACCATTATTTTCCAGCACTGCCTTAACCTTCTTGCCCAAACTGCAATTCAAAACCCACTAATTTTTTTGCAAAGTGCCAATACAGTAATTTAACCTGTATACAGGTGATTATGAAGGGGTGATGTCGGTTGCCCACAGAAAGGGCTCCAAGTGCCACCTTTGGCACCTGTGCCATAGGTTCGCCATCACTGTTATAGTGCTTAAAGCACTCTGAGCGATTTACAATTTTTTTTCAGGCTATACATCCCCACCTCCACCTGCCCTAGAAAGCTGGGTACTCATTTTTCAGACCGTGGAAGAATAGAAGGCTGAGTCAACCACGAACTGGCTACCTGGCATTGAACCCCAGGTTGGGAGTACAATAATAACTGCAGTACAGATGTTTAGCCACTGCGCCACAAGGCTCTCAATGTTGGGTTGCACTAAGCCCTGCTGAAATTGCCAGCTGAATGAAGATCGGGGTATTTGTTACATTTTAAACTGGATTGAACATGTAGTCACACGTGAGGACAAAATGGTCGCCACGATTCGACAGTTCCGGTGCCTCCAAGGACAAGAAGACCTTACCACTGGGCAACCGCAGAGATGACCAAATATCCTGAGCACCCCAATCTGCTGAGAGCGGTGGGCAGTTGACCACAGGAAATGCTGTGTTTCCAGACATAACAGGTCCCAACCCATTGCTTCTCCCGGCCACTGCTACGAACACGGTAGGAATGCCATCACCTGAAATACATGCAAGTAGAGTGTCAAATGCAACACACACATATAGTAGGACCCCAGTATCCGCTGCGGATTGGTTCCAAGCCTTCCTGTGGATAATGAAAACTGTGGATAAGAGAGAACACCAAAATGTTCCCCAAAACTGCTGTTTTGTGATAGTAATTTGCTTTACAGTTGCTGTTTTGCAACAGTAGCTTGCTTTACAGCTGCTGTTTGTGACAGTAGCTTGCTTTGCGGCTGCTGAATTATTTATTTTTCCTCGGCCAACCGTGGATAACTGAATCAGTGGATACGGAGGTCCTACTGTACCTATCTTTAAGAAAAGCCAACTAGCTTTGTGTCTCAATTCCACATTCTTTGTACTGATCAATTATGTTGACAAATGCGTGCAGCAGGATGGAGCTATTGCACTTGCAATAATTGCTCTGGTGAAGGTGCGAGAGGTGTTAGGCAAAAACTTTAGGTTATTTACTTTCATATTCAGCTTTGATCCTCAGTGTCTCATCGGGTCCTTTGTGAGCAGAGGTCACTCTTAATTCACAAGGAATACCAAAGTCTCCACATGCCTTATTGATCTTCTCACAGTGACCAAGATCTGAAGTAGAGCCCATGAGCACAACCACTCTTCCCTGGCTTTGTGGTTTCAGCAGCAGCTAGCAAAAAGGAAACATGACAAGACATTTAAAAGCGCTTGAAATAGCAGCAGAAGACAAAGAGCTATTTGGTGTAGTCTGGTCACCTATACCTCCACTCTTTCAGCCACCCATTCAAAGTTTCTCTTCACCATCTGAAGTGCTTCAGCAGTCACTTCTTTGAGATCACGGTAAGACTAGAAGTAAAAGAAGAAAAAACAAACATCAGAAACGCAGACTCCCCCAAAGCTCCAAAACAGTCTCTCATATGCACAACTACGGTAGTGGTTCTGAGACTCAATCTGTGACAGCAACAATAGCAAGAGTCTGAAGCTACCAATTCTAGTCTTAATGTCCTTCTGTCATTCAGAAGCTAGGCTTTTAGGCTACAAATGACTTCCTATAGCAGAGCAAATCTATGGTGGTTAGAAGAATCATGGGCTACTTGTTCAGTGGAAAGGGAGCTCACCAAGACAGTAGGCGAACCTATGGCATGGGTACCAAAGGTGGCACTCAGAGCCCTTTCGGTAGGCACCCAACATTGCCCCTTCACAGCCACCTGTATTTGGGTTAAATTGCTGTATTGGCACTTTGCAAAAAATCAGTGGGTTTTGAATTACAATTTGGGCACTTGGTCTCTAAAAGATTCGCCATCACTGCAGTAGGGCAAGTAGAGACCAAAGGTGGAGGAACAACATAGAAAGAATGGGCTTTACAATTGATTTCTTTCTATTTCTTACCATGGGACAACAGACCACAATACTGTAATATATGTGCATACAAAATGCAATCTGTGAATATGATAATTAAAATAGGTATACTGCAACAGGCCTGTCACTGTTAGCAACTATATTTCTATTGGAAGAAAAGTTCACAGCATACCAGATTTCATATACAAAAAGTAGCACCTTTTCACAGAATTATTTAAGTTTGTTTCCTCTTTGGACAGGTTCGTGATCTCTGCATTGTGAAAGAATGCTAAAAATGAATGAAATATGAAGAACATAGGATAGTTTTTATGTTGTATTCCATGTTTACTTAAGCAAATATATTATTTGTGTTCCCAAATGTTTCTACAACTTAAGCTTTCAACCCAAAGAAGAGAAGTTTGGCTGCAGTAGACCCATTTTGTTAAAATGGAATGCTACAAAGATTTCAGAATATCAGTGAAGTGGCTGTACTATAGAATACTGGGAAGGATGTGAAGGACATCTAAGAAGCATGGATACAAATGCCCTTGCTTGGAACTGATACAATGTGCACTCCAGAAAAAAGCAAAGTTGCAGCTCATCTTTTTCTGTGAAATCTTCGTCACAAGCCTCTCGAGGTTTCATACCCCACTAAGCTGCATCTAAACCAAAAATAAAATTAAATAACGAATCCAGGATTATAGACAGCCACTCATCTAGGCAAATAAACATAGGTTTCAGGCAATGCAATTATTTTTATTTTGAGGGGGGCGGGGAAAGCTTCATTTTGCTCATTCTCCTCTCCATTCAGGCCTTACGAAGTTTGAGCATGGGAAAAATGTCCATCCTAGTCAGAAGACTCCGGGCTGTGAAGCTGAAAAGAGAGGGCGTACACAATGCAGTGGTGGAGGAGGCGATGGGTGCCCAAGAGAACAGAGGCGGCGGCTTTGGGCAACCATTCACATGAAAAACTCCTACTAAATAGATATTGAGTCCAGCAGTGGTAAAAAATCTATGGAAGCATATAGTTACCTGTTTATCCTTCTGCTGTCTTCTGTCTCCAGATGGCCACAGTCTCCAGGAGTCATTATCAATGACGTCAGCAAGAACAATCTCTTTGGTGGCTACGTTGACACCAAACTCAACCTAAAACACCACAAAGTAGAAAAGCTAATTCAAAAGAAGTTTATTATTCCTTCCCCAAGTGACATTTGTTTTAGAAGACTTTTTAATACCTTCAAGTCCACTAAAGTGCAGTTCTGGGGCTGCCATGCTTTTTCCAGGATTTCGAAGATAGCTCGGGTGGACTGGGCCATGATATCCACTTCCGTCCGCCCAATTTCAAGGCCAGCGAAGCTGAACTTGACCTCAATGAGTTGTTCTTCTGACCACTGGGGATCGTTGGCAGCATCATCCTGAAACGGCAAACATCACTTATACTTAATAGATCCGTAACTTTGAACTGAAAGGATATATTCGCTTGGTTTTAAAAAAATAATAATATCCAATACACTGTTTCTTAGTTAACATGGTGCCTGTTCTATTCCCAATGATAGTCCTAAAAGCAAATGGAAGTTTTAATAACAGAGCAAATGAATGAGGACTCTACACACGCACACTGTATAGAAAGAAGCTCTACTTAACTGGCAACATCCCCTTGCTCTCTAGGCTCCCCATATAATCCATGAAGACTCTTCCTTTTCCTCTGCCTGACTGGAACTGCACACAAGAGCACACTTGTGCAACCTCTTTGGGTGGACTCTACCTAGTTTATTTATTTGACTTAGGCCCCACTCCATGAATGTAAGGCTCCCCCTGAAGTAATAACACTGCTGCTTTCTCATATTGGGTGCTTCCAAGCATTTTGCCTCTCTGCAGATTTGGACCAAGAACGGGGCAGGGAAAATCTCTCCCCTTTTTAGATTGGTTACAAACCTAACCTCCAAACTGCAGATTTCCCTTTTCTCTCCGCTTTTCCTGAAACTGACGTTACATAGAGGCAGGATTCCTCCCACAGCTGCTGTGCTTGGGAAACTTGCAAGAGTAAATTGTTCAACTGCAGTTTTGCTGAACTTTTGTTAAGTAAATCACTTCTTAAGGACCCTATTTCTGCGGCTCCTCAAAAGGGCCACTGTGGACACTCTGCCACCCTAACCAAGCCATTCCCATTAACTATGCTTGGCTCCTTTTAAGTTTGAATTAGGAAGCCAGTTTCTCAACGAACTTATTGACTGATTTAATTTGTATACTGCCCATCTAGATGCAGCTACTCTCTGGGCTGCTCATAGCATGAAGACTAGAACAACAACAAAATCATATAAGTTCAACGTATGAACATAAATAAAATATAACAAGGATTCAAGAGTAACACATTAAAACATTAAATAGTTAGAATGGTAGCAAAATTTGCTTAGTGGCTGATAGATGCAACAAGTTTCTTAGCATCAATAGGCTTCAGTTGATGGACTTGCCTGACTGAATAACCAGGTTTGTAGAGGTTTTGTAAAAGTTCCTAGTAAGGGCTTCAGGCAGATGTCCAGAGGTAACTGGTTCCAAAGTTTGGGTGTGCCCATCTGCCAGGCCCTGCTCCTAGTCCTCTCCTTCTGGCCCAGCAACTTCAGGCATCTTACCCGGGATGAACAAGTAGGGCAGGGAAGGCATTCTAACAAGTTCCAAGCAGTTTAGGATTTTATACATTAGCCCCATTATCTTGTAGCTGGCACAGATGTGGACAGGTAACCAGCCTAGTGCAGCCAGGACTGGCTAGATATTTAGATCCTGCTAACTCCACCCACTACAGTAACCATGTTCTGGACCTGCTGAAGCTTCTGTGTCAGCCTCAAGGGAAGCCCCGCGTAAAGAGCATTACAATAGTCTATTTGTGAGACTAATGTGGTGAGCAGTCAGGTGTCCAGGTAAGGGAACAGCTGTGCAGTCTG
The DNA here is from genome assembly GCA_023846285.1 of Phrynocephalus versicolor. Classification (NCBI taxonomy): domain Eukaryota; kingdom Metazoa; phylum Chordata; class Lepidosauria; order Squamata; family Agamidae; genus Phrynocephalus; species Phrynocephalus versicolor. The sequence continues at coordinate 58,893,618 of JAHTLZ010000330.1, forward strand.
CCTAAGGTGGGAATAGGCGAATGGGACCATGGATGCTATCTGATTATCCATAAATGGTGTTGGGTCCTGACGAATGCCCTGGGTTGGCATTTTATCCCTGGCCAAGAGTGACCCTACCAAAGAAGAGGGAAGCACCCAAACCACAGACCCCTGGGCACCCACCTGGAGAACCTCCCTATTGTCGTGTTTCAGCCTCCGTCTATTTCCCGCCATCCATTTCAGTACAGCAGCTCAAGGGACAGGACAGCATCCACTCTAGATCTCTAGATGACCTCTCCCAATGGTCTCATACAGATGTTATAGAGCAGTGGTGACAAACTGTTGGCACTCCAGATGTTTTGGACCAAAACTCTGGAGTTGTGGTCCAAAACATCTGGAGTGCCAAAGGTTTGCCACCACTGTTATAGAGCAATGGGGAGATGATTAACCCCTGGCGCACTCCACAGCTGAGGACACAAGGGGTGGAAACCATCTCTCCCAATTGCACTCTCTGAGGAAGGTCCTTGAGGAAGGGTTGGAGCCAGACCACTGGTCCCTAACTCCGAGAGCCTCCTGAGGAGGAGACGATTATCAGCGGCATCAAAGGCCACCAAGAGACCATGAAAGGACCAGAAGAAAAAAACCCTGACTCTGTCAGTCTTCCTCAGAAGGTCATCATGCAGGGCAACTAATGCTGTCTCTGTGCAATGACGCATCCTAAACTCAGCCTGTAATGGATTGTGGACATTTATATGTTAGCACCATTAATACTAAACTTGAGGCCAAATCCAAAATTTTGCCAAATGGTAAAATTATACAATTCAAAAGAATGATAAAACAATAAAAAATTCCGATAGGAATGCATTGGAAACAGAATAATCCCGAACTGCAACCATTTTTATGTTGTATCGATTTGTCCCATAGTCAAATATGTTAAGCAAATTTCCCCTATCTCTGAAATTTTTTTATGTTGTACAGATTTTATGTTATACAAACCGTTTGTTATACAAGGGTCCACTGTACCTAACTTAACTCTGACAGTGATATTGTATTCAGAAAATGGATATGCTTGGTCCCTCTCTCAAATTCCTCTCTGTGCCCAAATTTCCTATTAAATTCACTATTCCAAAAGAGAAGCATAATCTAGAATGATCAGAAGTTCCATTTTTACTGAAATGTAAGGATTAGTGTTCCAATAGGGATATTAGAATTAACGGATGATTTATGCCAAATGTTATTACATGGCGATTTCTGTCATACAACCTCTGCATCACTCACCTTGTAAAACATCTCTATTTTAGGTGGGTAAAATCTGTAGCCTTCCTCCACCCCTGGGTTTCTTTTCAGGAACGAACCCGTAGCAATTCTTCTACAAACCCACTCAATTGGAATCATTTCACAGTGAGCAGCTACAAATGCTGTGTCGCTATGCTTTCTCACAAAAGCAGTTTTGATTCCTGGGAAGAAAATAATTAAGTCTCATGACTGATGCACACTTCAGAATTAAGGGCTGTGGACAAAACATGTACTGTTCATGTTTCTATCTATCACAGGAAGCAGATCAGAGATGGGAAAAGTTACTTTCCAGCTAACTCTAAGAATACTCATGGAACTGTGGTCCCCAAAAAGAAACTCTTCTGCTTTGTTATTTCCGTTATTAATGACATGGTGTCCTTTGGAGTCCTACAGGATAAGGAGGAGCTTTAAAGCAAAGTGTTCTGCTTATATACTGCCCCATACCACTTCAAGTAGTCTCTGGGAGGTTTACAGTTTAATTACAGAATGCAGGCTACACATTGCCCCCCTCTCCCCAGCAAGCTGCGTCCTCAGTTTACCAACCTCGGAAGGATGGAAGGTTGAGTGAACCTTGAGCCGGCTACCTGGGATTGAACCCCAGGTCATGAGCACAGTTTTACCTGCAGTACAGGCATTTAACCACTGTGCCATGGGGCTTACTGAAATAGACATAATACTAAAAGAAATTCAAAACCCAGTGTGGTGTGTACTGGAGAAAAAAAAGAAACCTGGGTTCAATTCCCCTCTTGGGCGTGGAAAATCACTGGGGGAGGGATTGAGCTAATAAATCCACTCCTTAAATATCAACATTCCATGGAAAATACTATGAGAGTTCTTGTGTGTTGAACTGCATTTGACACCACAGTACATAAGAAATGAATATAGTTGTGTTATGATTATTAAAGATAAAAAGGTGCACTTCTAGCAATGAGAAAGAAAACATTCATCAGCCAAGTTAGAACAGTTCACTGGGAACGTTTTACAGCAGGAGAGGAGGCTCCAATTAAGTTAATTTTTAAGCTGCCAAGTCTACTCATGACTAGGATTTCATCATGATGCTTGGGCAGGAAGTAAGTTTGGGAGGCTCATCCTGATAAAGTGATGCAATTTTGATCAGGAGTGCTCCATTCTTCATAATTTATAGCCCATAGGGCATACTATTCTTTGACCAGCTAATATTTTAGCATGCAAAGCTAGGGATGAAAATACCAAAGAACAGAATTAGTTCACACATGTGATGAAAACAAGGCTCTCCCCACTATTTTTCAAAGTACTTATCACATTCTAGATACTGCATTTTCTGCCAGGTTTAGAATGTAGGTGCAGGACTTTGCCCATCCATACTAGAAGTGCAAGGAAAAGTAACTGCAGTGATTTTTCCTGCTGGCACAGTTAAGAGTTGAGGGTTTATTGCTTTTCTTAGTCTTTCCTATTAGCAACACAACTTCCACTTACTTACCAGCCTCTTGAAGCAACTGAAACACACAGCTTGTAGTAGTATTTGAGATCGCAGCCTTCCCTTCCATGATGTCCTTTCTGGCTGCATTTCCAGCTGTTATTTGGTCTTTGGATTGAAGCAGAACACATCCAGGGAGATTTGGCAATTCATAAACTTCTTTTGTTTTTCCTTCGTTTATTTTTTTGCCAAGTTTAAGGTCTGGAGAAAAGGGGACAATTTTTTGTACTTTACTTTGTTTTGTAACTTACTTTGATACATGCATCACATTATGTGCTCCACATTCACCTAGTCTTCCACAGGATAAAGGATTACACATAAATTCATAGCAACACAAGTTTACTCAAAAGTTAATTCCTTTGAAATTTGTCCTTCTTACTTCTAGGTGAGTGTCTACAGGATTGCAGTCACCATCTCTCTACTGTTTTAACTTTGTTTCTTGTGTTTTATTTTGTATCTTTGATTTTTGCCTGGAATTCCTGCACAGACTAACAAGGCTACCTTCTCCAACATCTGTATTTGCAGACCAATTATTTTTTAACATTTTAATAGAGCGAAAACTGACAAAGACTTATTTATTTATTTTTATATTTGTTTAGTGAGGCCGATTTTCCCAGTGGGAAATCTGGCCGGTTTACATTAAAAAAAAAAATCTCAAAATGCTTGTGCACAATACAAAAATAAATGCATTTGAACCTTTTATTACAAGAAAGGAACGACTGTGAGAGGCAGATTTCATTTATAGAATTAGTGCAACTCCCTATGAACTCTTTGGTTCCTCCCAACAATTGGGGAAATCTTAGGAAGGGTCTGTGCCTGAGGATTTCAGTTGAGAAAGAGGAGGAAAGGCATAAGCTGCTATTTCCCTGGAGAACAAGGCTTTTATGGCTGCATACTTGGGAGCCGGTTCTCCTGCCTCAGGAGATAAAACATATCTGGAACTTTGGCTTTAAGGAGATATTTGCATTCTTCTCTGTGTCTTCAAGCAACTCCTGCTGTGGTGCTTGTGAAAAGTCCTCAGGGTGTTAAAAAAGGTAGCATCCAGCTTTGGGTTATGATTTGTGTCACTGTGGTTGCTTCAAGTTTGGGCTTGCAATATTGAATTAATATATACATATACACACACAGCCCAGTAGAACCAAGGACTGTTGCAATTGAGTTTGAATCATATGAAGGACTGCCTTTGAAAACAGATTGTACACAACAGTTGACCTGAAAGACAGATTTTTTTTTGTCAATTCAATATGTATGCTATGTATGCACACACAGACTTTGCCAATCACTCTGGCTCCCACCATTTCAAGGCTATGGTCCGACAATATAATTTGATTTGAAGGCCGGATTTCTATGTTCAAATAAATTGCTCGCTCAGCTTCCAGGGACCCTGAAAAAGTCCAAACGCTAACACAACCCCATAAAGAAAGCATGCAAGGTACACACAGATTACCGTGTCTACAAATCATATTTTCACAACACATGACATATATTTGCACGGTTTCCAGCTCATCTCCCAAACATTTGTGGAGTCATAATGCAAATACTACCCAGGTTTTTTTTTTTTTTTTTTTTTTTTTTTGCTTAACAGAGGTTTTGTATTAAAATGGTGCCGCTGAGCCTGCCTCTTATCCAGTTATTTAACAGAATCTCAAAGAAGCAACTAGTGAAAGGTACTGTGTACTGGAGGTTCATTACATGTCATATCAAAGGCAATTCAGAAGAAAAATAGAAGTCCTTCCCACGCTGAGATATTGCATCCAGTTAAAAAAAAAAGGGGGGGTTTCTGGATTGCAGTAAGACAGATTGCAGGACGGGGGGGGGGGGAGAATAGTTTCCCAAGTGAAAGTTTACCCAAGTATGAAAGGAGCAGAAAAGTTACTGGAGGGTCCCATTCTGAGATACAGTACACTGATCTTCTGCCCGAAGGAACATTTCACAAACAGGATTGGGAAGTAAAAATCAAACTACTGTGTTAACAGCATGCAAGCTGCTATGGAAGCCCTCATATCTGAAAAAGGGGGAGAGGGGAAGAGGGTGCCTACGTTGTAAGCCAAGATCCCCAAAAGAGCACATGGGCCACGAACCCTCCAGAGCCACCGAATTCAGCGGGCTGGGATGCAACCCCTCCACTTTTAAGGGGCAGATCCTAGTCGACTCCCGCAGGCTTTTTGCAACCAACTTGCGCGACCCGGATAAGACCCCCTCCTAAAAGGGTCGGAGAGGGAGCCCCGGGGCGCCCTTCAGGGAAAGCCACTCACCTGAACGGATCGGAGCCATGGCAGCGAAGGGAGCGACGGCCCGGGGCGCCTGGGAAGGAAGCACAAAAAGAAGACGGGAGAAGCAGCACGTGAGACAAAAGTTGGCCCGAGCGCCGATCTCCGCCGACCGAGTGCCCGGGAGATCGCGCGCGCGCGCAGCCTTCGGGGGTGGAGGGGAGGGGAGGGGAGGGGGGCGCGTAAGAAGAGCGCAGCCGCGGTGGGGGGGGCTCCGGAGACGGAGAGGGGTGGGTGGGTGGAGAGGAGCCCACCAATGGCGCCTGCGAGGGCTGGGGCTGGACCTCCGAAACACAAACCAACCCCCTCCCTCCCACCAGCACATCTTTTTTCCAAAAACCGGCCCTTTTCTCTCCCCCCCCATCACCACCCCGCCCCCGCGCGGATGAGGAAAGGAGGCGAACCGACCTCTTTTCGGCTCCCCTCCAATCTTGAGGTCGGGCGTCGCCAACGCCCCCCACGCGGTTCTCCTCCTCCTCCCCCTCCTCCGCCCCAGGAGTGGAAAGTTTAACCTTTAACCACGCCCCCCCAAAAAAAACTGTCGGCGGCGAGGCTGGCAGCTCAGCCGTTCGAATCCCGCTTGCTGCTCACCGCAGCTCCTGCCAGCCGAGCTGTTCCAAAGCATGTAGATGCAAGTCGATAAAGAGGTGCCGCCGTTAAAAAAAGCGGAAAGGGAAGGGAAAACCGTGTTTCCTTGCAGCCATGCCGGCCACATTGGCCGCCGGCTTGCGCAACACTGGCTCTTCGGCTTGAAGACGGAGATGAGCACTGCCCCCTAGAGTCGGACACGACTAGCATGCATGTGCGAGGGGGAAGCTTGACTTTACCCCTCCCGTAGTGGAGACCTCCAACAGCCCTCCTCCTCCTCCTCCCGCCGGAACCACCGCCTTCTCTCCCGCCACTTTCTGGAGCCTGGTTTCCCACCAAACCCGCCCCCACGGCGTTTGCGCTCTTCTGTGGCAAGCCCCCCCCCCCCCGGGGCCCGCTTGCAACAGAAGGCTCCCCCACCCCCCTGCACACACACACACACACACCGCTCAACTCTCCGACCCCTCCCACCGACGGGGCAGCTTCCCGGACGGTGCACACACACACGCCCAAGGGGGACCGTCTGGAGCAACTCGCAGGGGGGCCCGGGACGTACTCGCTGTTACTCAAAGGGGGGTGTCGACAAACCTCCCCCCCGAGAAACGCCCCCTGCCTCGCCCCCTCCACCTTCTGAAGAGGAGGGGGAGAGAGAGGGGGGGACCTAGAGGCAGCCCCCCCCACGCCGCTGCCTCTAGGTCCGTATGTAAATAAAGGCAGCCAAGGGGGTGGGGACGCGGGGGGGGAGGAGGAGGAGGAAGGAGTTGTTGCCTCGTGCCCGCCGGCGCTTAGGGGGCCTCCCCCTCCCCTCCCTTCCCCCTCCCCCTCCCCCCTTGCCCCACAAACCCAGGCGGCGGCGTCCGGAGCGACAGCAACAGGAGGAGCAGCAAAAGCCGCCCGCACGTGTTTTGGGTTTTTTTGGGGGGTCGCCATGGAATTCGAGGAGCTCGGGATCCGGGAGGAGTGCGGGGTCTTCGGCTGCATTGCCGCCGGCGCCTGGCCCTCGGAGCTCGACGTGCCCCATGTGATCACGCTGGGGCTGGTGGGGCTGCAGCACAGGTAATGAATGGGGGCTCTTGGGGGAGAGGGGTTGAAGCGGGGGGGGGGGCGCGCACGGGGCCTGCCTGCTCGCGGGTTTTTGGTTGGGGGGCCCGGTGCGGCTGCTGCGTCCCCAGATCCCATCCGCCCCAACGTGAAGCTCAGGTAAGCCTTTACTTGGGGACTCACGGTACCCTAAGCCATGCACGCGGGATGATTCTCCAAAACGGGGGGGGGCGGCTGCGGGTGGAGGGGCCAAGTTGTCCCACCCGACCTCCCTAACGTGTGTGCATTATACAGTGGAGCCTTGTATAACAAACAGTTTGTATAACAAAATTTGTACAACATAAAAGATTCTGGACATAGGGAAAATTTGCTTAACAGGATCGCCTATGGCGCAAATCCGTACAACATAAAATGGGATTACTCCATTTTCAATGCATTCTTATGGGAAATTTGTATAAAGGAAAATTTGCTTAACATAATTTCATTTGGAACGAATTAATTCCTTTATACAGTGGTACCTTGTGTAAAGGAATTAATTCATTCCAAATGAAATTATGTTAAGCAAATTTTCCTTTATACAAATCCCCATAGGAATGCATTGAAAACGGGGTGATCCCATTTTTATGTTGTATGGATTTTCCCCATAGGCGATTATGTTAAGCAAATTTCTCCTATCTCCAGAATTTTTAATGTTGTACAAATTTTATGTTATACAAGCTGTTTGTTATACAAGGGTCCACTGTACAAGGTACCACTGTAGTCCGGGCTTGGTTTGTGAGGCCACTCAACCTTTCTCTGGAATAAGTGAATGTAGGCTTGCCAGCTAACATCCCCTCACATGCAGTGGTGCTACCTGGAATGGGGCAGGTAAGTCTCCCAGCCAGTTGCAGGCAGAAGACCTGCATGCACTTTGGGGGGGGGGTCCTTGTCAATCCATGGTAAAGTTCCCCTGCAGGTCTTGGACCGATCTGCACTAATATCAAACTCTCAAACTCGGTCAGCACCCCAGACCTTATGACTGTCATGTTCATTGATATCATGCTCTTAACGTTGCAGCCAACCAGCAGCGATCATATTGTTCAAGAGTTTGCAGTGGGCTTAGTTCTCTGGTTGAATGTGTATCTTTATATATTCCTGTTCACAGTCAATTTGGGTGGTCTCTGGTGGTGTTTTTTCAATCTTTGCAAGTGTCTTGTGAGGACAGGGTGGGGGAGTGTTTAGAGAGCCTCCTGCTAATTGTGGCTTCTCCTAAATGGTAAAATCTGAATTAGTTAAAGTTACTGGTTACACTCCCAACTCTCCAAATGGCATGGTCTCACCTTAGAATCCCAAATGTTCTTGGACTAAAATTCCCAGAAGCCTTTACCACTAGGTGTGCTGGCCATGATTTCTGGGAGTTGTAGTCCATGAACATCTGGAGATCTGCAGTTAGGAACCAGTGTTCTAACCCATTTGGAGAGCACTAGTTTGAGGACTGATGGCCTCCATTGTCTCTTTTGCCTTCTGATGTTTTGCATATGTTAGCACTTGCAAACCTGTAGGTCTTGATATGGAGTTAGGTTGCCTACCCTTTGCTGGTGAGAGAAATCCTCATTTTTATCACCTGGTGGACTAAGGATTATGGTGAGACTGAGAGTTACAATGTACTGATGATATCCTTGTGACAAAAAGTATCTAAGGGTGTATTTTCTGTTTGCTGACTATTCTCCCCCACAGATACAAGCACTGAAACATTTCAGTCTTATCCATTTTACTGGAGCTTAAGCCCTGTAAAACATAGTTGGGCTTCCTTTTATGTAAAGATGCATACAGTCTCTTTTTAAGACTTGTTTCTCTTCAAAGATTCACTTGAGTCCTGTTTAGCCAGAAATGAATCCAAAATAATAATAAAAGTCATCTCTCATCTCATTTCACCCAGAGGATCACTGGTCTGTGGAACTCCCTGCCAGAAGTAGTGGTGGCAGCTGTCAGCCTTGACAGCTTTAAGCAAGGATTGGACAAGTTCGTGGAGAACAAGGGGATCAATGGCTATCATTATGGATGCCTAAGGACAACCTCTGGATTGGAGAGATAGGCGGGATATCTCTCAATGCCATTTACAGGGAATCATAAGCAGGTGAAAACATCTGCTTGGGAATACCCTGCAGAAAATGGTGAGCCACTGTGTGAGACAGAATGCTGGACTAGATGGGCTGGACTAGATGTGGCCTGTTCCAGCAAGGCTCTTCTTATGTTCTTATATCCCAGAGGGGAAAATATACCGGTGCAGTGCATAACTGATTATTGGCCCCAAATCTGTAGCCTGTGTCTAACTTCATCATCCTAATGGCAGACCTATCCCTCTGGGTAGCTTGTACTGCCCTACCAGTTTGACCCTTTGCCCCGTAGTTCTCTCAAATAATCTGTCCATTCTTCTGCCTTTGTTTCTTTGTTTTTGTTTTATTCTAGAGACTATATCAACTTGGCAAATTCAAACCTAGTAGTGAAGGCTACATTCACATATAACACTATTTTTTAGTTCGGGTGGCAGTCTGGGAACAACGACAACAACAATAACAACAACAACAATGAGCCATCAAGTTGATTGTGACTTATAAAACTCTTTTCATGGTTTCCTAATGATACAGTTATCAAATTGTGTTGCTCTTAACTTCTTCTGGGGACGTTCTGGACTGTACAGCTTGCCCAAGGCTACACAGGCTGGCTTTTCTTCCAGGAGACACAGTGGGGAATTGAATTCCCAACCTCTGCCTCTACATCCAGGTATTTAACCCATTGAGCTCTCCAGGTAGCTACTCCAGGGGTGTGTGTGTGTGTGTGTGGGTGTGTGTGTGTGTGTGTGTGTGTGTGTGTGTGTGTGTGTGTGCTTAGCTTCTGAAATCAGGCAAGATCAGATGTGCTTAGGGCATACAGTATTAGCATACAATTCCCAGAAGGCCCATCAGGCATGAACAATGATAAAAGATTGTGATCTTTATGTCCAAAACATAAAGAGCTGAAATTCTCTCCCACTTACCACTATCTAAAAAAGGATTACTAGTTGTCTGTGCTCTTTCTTTCTTTCTTTCTTTCTTTCTTTCTTTCTTTCTTTCTTTCT
>JAHTLZ010000330.1:58903354-59012938 GCA_023846285.1 Phrynocephalus versicolor
TCTTTCTTTCTTTCTTTCTTTCTTTCTTTCTTTCTTTCTTTCTTTCTTTCTTTCTTTTCATTTGGATGTCACCTTTCTCCATGGCAAAAAACCCAAGGCATCTCAGAAGCAATTTAAACACAATCTAACTAAAACCACACGACAGGATAACACCAAAAAGTAATTATACATGAAGCAATATTAAAGCAATTTGTTAAAATGATTTAAAAAACCTTAAAACAAATTAAAATCATGATTTAATAACAGCACATAGAACCAAAATCTGCCCAATAAATTAAACACTTCTCTAAACAAAGTCATCTTTAACAGTTTCCAGAAGAATAAAAGCGAGGGAGCCAAATTAGAGGGCATTCTAAAATTATATGTTTATTTGAAAACATTTTACTACACTTTTCTCCTTAAAAGGAGGCATACGTCATTAACAAGACAATATTTGAAAGCCAAAAACTTTAAGTATGGAAATATTTAAAAAGAATCAAAAAGTATTCTATTAAAATGGTAAGTATATTAAATTAAATAAAAACAGTGCCATGATCTATGATCCAAGAAAAATGCTCTCAAACCAACAGCCACTAAGGAAAAGCCAACCTGAACAGAAAGGTATTTGACTGCCTGCGAAAGGACAGCAAAGATGGGGCCAGCCTGGCTTATCATGGGAGGGAATTTCAGAATGTGGGAGCAGTAAAAGAGAAGGCCTTCTCCTAAGTTGACCACCAAGTGTGCCAGTGAGGGTGATGGGCCAAGAGAAAGGTCTCTCCTGATGATCTTAATGCCTTGGCAGGCTCACGAAAGGAGATCGCTTGAACCCGAGCTGTTTAAGGCTTTATAGGCTAAAACCAGCACTTTGAAGTTGTTCCTGGAAACAAAGAAGGCAATGGAGCCAAAACAGGCATATCCAGGAGTGTGGACAGCTAGAACACTTGCTGGAGTTGTGCAAATGCATTCCTGGCCATTGCTGAGACATGATCATCCCAGGCTTAAGGATGAGTCTAATAGTACACCCAAGCTGCAAGTCTAAATTGTCTGGGGGAGTGTAACCCCATTTAGTACTATTCCCCGATCTGCCTTTTGACTGACCAGAAGCACCTGCGTCTTCTCTGGATTAAGTTTCAATCTAATTGGCCTCATCCAGTCCATTACTGGTGAGAGACATTGGAATAAAACAGCTGTAGATTGAGTGTCACCTCCCAGTGCTCCAAACAGGAACAGTAAGGCAAGGAAAAAAAGAGATGGGTAACATCTGCATACTGGTGACACTGGACCCCAAAACCTCTTTCAACAGTTTCATATACAGTGGTACCTTGTATAAAGGAATTAATTTGTTCCCAATGAAATTATGTTAAGCAAATTTTCCTTTATACAAATTCCCATAGGAATGCATTGAAAACGGTGTAATCCCATTTTTATGTTGTACAGATTCTCCCCATAGGTGATTATGTTAAGCAAATTTCCCCTATCTCTGGAATTTTTTATGTTGTACAAATTTTATGTTATACAAGTTGTTTGTTATACAAGGGTCCACTGTAATCCCATTTTTATGTTGTACGGATTCTCCCCATAGGCGATTATGTTAAGCAAATTTGCCCTATCTCCAGAATTTTTATGTTGTACAGATTTTATGTTATACAAGCTGTTTGTTATACAAGGGTCCACTGTAGATGTTAGATCTGTAAGTGACAAAACATCCCTCCCACACTAGGGCAACAGGAAAAAGTTCCCCAGCACTCCCCGCTAAATCTTACTTCCATGAAGAACTGGAGCTACTGTGAAACAGTGCATCCAAATCCCACCCCTGAGAGATAGCCCAGAATGATACTGTGTAGAGATGGGCACAACTTAGCGGTATTTTCATTTTCGTTTTTTCGTTTTCGTTACGTAACGAAACGAAAACGAAAAACGGTTCAAAAATGGACCGAAAACAGAAACGAAACGACTAATTTTGAGCCAGTTTTCGTTTTTCGTTACTGGAAAAGCACTCAATGGAGCTAAATGGGAAGAAACGAAAAAATTTTCGTTTTCGTTTTTGTTTTCGTTACGTAACGAAACGAAAACGAAAAATTTTGAAAATTAGCTCACGGAAACGGAAACGAAAAAACGAAAACGAAAACAAAAATTTTTTCTGAGTCGTGCCCATCTCTAATACTGTGTACTGTGACTGATGGTATTGAAACTCACTGAGAGGTCCAGCAGAACCAATAGAGACATACTTTACTGCCCAGTTAGCGAAGTTGGTCATCCAAGATGACCAAAGCTGTCTCTGCTCCATATTCTGGCCTGAAGCCAGACTGAAATGGATCTAATCTAATGAATCCATTTAATCTAAACACCCCCCACCCCCCACCCCCTACCCCCCCACACACAAACACCTTCGAGCTGAGATGCCACCATGTTCTCTTAATACCTTGCCCAAAAGCAGAATACTGGAGCCTGACCAATGATTGTCTATTACAGTGGCATTCAAGGAGAACTTTTTCAGCCCAGTTTTAGGATTGCATACTAGCCGCCTGCTTTGCTGCAAGGAAGAATGTAACACTCTTCTTACCCATTCATCCAGACCCACTCTGGTAGCTTTAATAAGCTAGGAAGGGCAATAGTCCAGCAAACATACTGTGACTTTCACCCCTCCAAAGATCCTGTCCACATCAGTTGTAATGGAACAAGCAGGATATAAAAGTTTCAGGATCAACTGCATAAACTACTAGAGCATCCTAGACAGAGTTAATCTAATCATGTTTATCTGCAGAATGCTGTGCAAATTCTTCACAGCAGACTGTGGATATAGCTCCCTTTTGTTCCTGTTTTTCACCCAACTGCATTTACTCCTAAGGTCTGGACTCAAACTCTTCTTCCTGTTATCTGTGTTCTAGGAAAGCATGGCAAATCCAAAATGCAATCAGTTATCCCGACTTGTTTCCCTAATCCATAGTTAACACTGAACATAGTTCTTGGTGAGGACATAACAGCTCTGTTTGAACAGCCTTTCCATTGCCACTAAGCTCTATTTACCTTGTCCCTTCTTTCAAGGCAGAGTTTCTTGTTATATTTGAACAGGGGAACAGAGGTTTAATACCTGCTAGAACAATTGGGAGGAAACAGCTGGGCTGTAATCTATCGAGAGCCTGACTGTTAAATAAATATTATATTGGACGAAACCACATGATATTGAATTAGGTGTGTGTGAATAATTTAATCATTTTGAAGTCCCAGTAGTGGACACATTTAACATGTATGTACAAATCAATAAAATGGTAATTTAGAGTATAGAAGGGCTGTGAAAGGATCTATTAATTTTTAAAAATAATATTTTATTTAAGGATTTGTTGAAATCTTTCTCCGTTGCAACAGTCTTTCCATTGACTTGATTATAATCTCAGATTTGAGTATGTTTTGTACAGTTGGATAAAATCAGTTTGTTCTTGGCATACACACTCTATAGACTATGCAAAATATAGTTGTGATATACCTTTAAATAGATCCTAGTACTGTACTGTATGTATTAATGACTTCTTGGAAACTTACGTTTATATAAGTGCCATAGATACATTTAAATACTGGTTGAAATCCAGTAATTACTGTAAATTGAACCAGTGGGGACTGATGAGTCAACTGATCTCGTATGTTGCACTGATTCAATAAGCCTACTCCGGTTGTAGCTTGCTATTAGATTGTAGCCACTGTTTTACATAAGGTGCAGTCCTGCACCAAGTCACAGGTGTTTAAATTCATTTATTTCGCTGGCTATATTCTGCTCCAAGGAAGGAAGGAAGGAAGGAAGGTCTCACTAGTTTAGGTGGAACTTATGTCATGCTAACGATACATAAAATTACAGACTCAGCCTGTGATCTTAAGACTGGACATGGGCTCTTTGTATTCGTATCCCTGAGGATATGAAATATGAAGTGTGCCACCACACCAGGGAGGTCCATTCCCTCTTCCCAGAACCTGCTGATCCACGTACATTTGCCAACACTGGCCTTTTTTTGTTCTGTAGAGGACACTCTTTCTGCAAAATGAGTGAGTTTTTATGCAAAGTAGTGAGTACAAATCTGATATTCAGTGTTCTGTGGCATCCAGCTGAAACCAACTTGTAGAGACCCTAACAGAGCTTTCAGGCTGCATGAGATATATAAGAAGTGATTTTAACAGTTCTGCTCCTCCAGGGTTTGCCCATGACCAAGTGGGGATTCAAGCCCTGGTCTCTGGAATCTTAGTTCATCACTTGATTCATTTCTTCATACAGTGGGTATTAAATCTGACATTAGGAATGATACTACTGTATTTAGGAATCAATGAGGAAGCACTTCAGTTCCTCAAAGCCCTCTCTCTGTCTGTGACCTCAGGGTGGCCATTCTCTTATAAACACTGAAGACAAGTTCCAAGGGAAACAATTGAATGGAATATGATCAAGAAGTTCAGTTCTTCTGTGATTTCAACAGGGACAAAGATCAAAATCTTTTGGCTTATCTCAACTAGAGTAGACCCATTGAACCAATGGAATTTGCATAAAGATTGAGTTGTCAAAGCAACTTGATTCATTCTAGTAGGACTAGTGATTGGATTTAGGCAAAGTCTGTTTAAAAAACACACTACATGTGTTAATCAACTCATCACCGCAAGAATGCCTTGTCTTATTACTCAATTGTTTGCTAATGGCTTCTCCTAAAATAATCACAGCACATTTTGCATTTCAGTTCCCTCTGAAATGATTACAATAATCCTAATACAAAATAATGTGAATAATCTATCAATAGAGGTAACACTTATCCTATATAATGGGATTTAGCCCATGAATGCTTGTGCCAAATAAAAGCGGTTAGTACTTATGGTGTAGTAAGATTCATTGTTCTTTTTTTTACTTTCAGTATGATACTATTTAATGTTAGGACAACAATATTGTTTCTGGCATAAGGTTTGATTTGTTTTAAACAAGGTTTTAGTTTATAGTAGCCCCTGGTTACTAACTACAGTTTAAGCATCTAGAATGGATGGTTCTTAGGAAACGGAACCAATAATGCCCTTCACTCTGCCAGCCTTTTTCAACAAAAACGTATTTCTTTCTTTAGTCCAGCTTCCTGCCTAAATGTATTGTAAATGTCAACACGGCTTGCTATGCAAGCATTATCTAGTTCACAAGAAATCTGTCCTCACGCAGATTATAACATCTGACACGGGTTTGGTAGAGTTCAAAAGGTTGAATTAACACTTGTGTAAACACCATTCAACATATCTATTTCACTTGGGACTAACAAACGGATTAAGGTCAAGCCATTTTTAACAGAAACACACTTTTTATTCACTTCAGTGTGTGTTTGTGTTGCACAGTAAATCAGAATAATAACGAATTATGTTACACTGTGAATTTGGCTATTTTCAAGGAAAGTGAGAGCAGCTCAACAAACTATGGCCACCCTACCCATGAAGGTTGTTTAGCTTCTTCTGTGTGCAAGAGGAATCAAGTGGGAGTTACCAAGAAGTATTCCCCAGGATGCATCTTTACTTATGATGAGCCAGACTTTTAGAAATCTGGTTTCCTTTGCAGTGTAGATATAACTTGCATCACTGTTACTTAAGCATCACTATTTTGGATTTGTCAGCTTTTTATTTCTTGGCAGTTGATGTATAATCCAAATCAGAAGTCTTTCAAACTTCTCCTCGAAAATTAGTTTGTAACATAAAGTTATCTGACCCTTGGGTCCTTTTCTAAGGAAAAAGGCAGGGTAAAAATACTCTAAAATAAATAAATAAATATGCATGCTTATATGGAGGTAAGCTAAAGACTTGCTTCCAAGGACCTGTGCATATTATTCCTGTTGTTATGAGGTAGGATGCTTCCAACATATAAAGTAATCAGACGTCATATTACGGGCCTCTCACTCTATTGCCAACACTGTCCTTTCATACAGAAGTCTGGGAGTTCAGTTCCTCACTGTGCCTCCTTAACAGGGACTGGACTCCATGATCCATAGGGTCCCTTTTAGCTCTGCAGTACTAAGATGATATGATTGTACCCTGTCCTTGTTACACAAACAGTGGTGTATGTGATCTTTGAAGGCAATGGATCTTGACCATTCCCCACTCCTTCTCTCATTTCTCTTCAGCTGGTTGACCAGTTTCTCCCTTCTCTGTTCTACAGAAGAGAAAGTACCTAAAGCAGGGATGTCCATACTTTGGTCCTCCAGATGTTTTGGATCACAACTCCCACAGTCCCTTGCCATTGGCAATGCAGGCTTGGAATTCTGGGAGTTGTGGTCTGAAACATCAGGAGGGCCAAAGTTTGGAAATGCCTGACCTAAAGGCTGAAGCAATCAATAGGATCAGTGGTAGTGAACCTTTGGCACTCCAGATGTTTTGGAGCACAACTCCCACAGTCCTTTGTCATTGGCAGTCTAGGCTCAGAATTCTGGGAGTTGTGATCCGAAACATCTGGAGTGCTGAAAGTTTGCCACCACCGGGGTAGATGCTATGTTGTCTTCCACAGAAGCTTTTCACTGTTAGAGCAAGATAACTCCCACTTGCTGTGTAGTTGATTGGGGCAAATGTTCATGTAATGGGTCCACTGACTTTGATTTTAAAAAGACATTTTACATTTAAAACATGAATGCCGTTTATGAGTCCTTCTTTATAATTCATAGGATAAACCCTAATAAAACTGTGATGGATCCAGAAATGAGAAAAACTGTTGTTAAGATCTGAAATCCAGTAATGGGGCCATGTATGTTTGAGGTCACAGTTTCTAGTTGTCATTTTTTTTTTGTTTAAAAAGTGTTATTATTCAAGCACTGACATCCAGGCTGAATTTTGCAAAGGTATGCAGAAGCATTGCTATCAAATGAAATGAATAATACTTTTCTGTCAGCAAAACTGAGGGAGTTGTATAGGTACATCTATTACAAAACGGGGGGGGGTGGCAAACAAGGAAAGAAGACTGGGCGTCTATTAACATTTTGCTTCTGGCACTTGATCCATGTTAATCAATAAAGGAAAAAACGTCAAGTGAGTCCTTGACCCAAGCATTTGGAAGAACATGCATTTTGGAACAACCTTTGGGGTTGTTAATTTTTTCCCAAAAGATACTGCAATGTTCACAGATTAGAGGAGATTCCGAGCACATTCTGCTCCCCCCCCCCAAGTGTTTTGGCAGCTAAAATATATGATGAAAATCACTTTGGAACAAGGATGAGATTTGTTACAGAAAAAAGGGGGGATTATACTTCTGCAGTGTGTTTCAACTGCTGGTGCGAAAGCACATTGTCATTATCATTATAGATAAATAGATGCTGCTCCACTGTTAAAGTCTTGGCTTTGTTGGTTCCTATTGATGTTGAAGATATACATGTACAGTATACTGTACTGTAACTTTGTTTTATAAGATAAGATTTCTTAAACTTTCACACAATGTATCTCTCCACAGGAAAGGAAAAAATAGTTTCATTGTCTAACTGCTATGTATCCATAGGAAAGGAAAAATAGTTTCATTGTCTAACTGCTACGTAATGCTGCTATTTGAGAAAACTGCTAAAACTACTTAAAGTGCAAATAGAATAGACTGCTGTATGACTTGATAATAAGGGATGTGTGTGTCAAGCTGCTGCTGTCCTGTTCTTGTGTAAAAACTGAACAGTATTAAAAGGTAAAGAACTGCTGCTAGGCAAATAGCAGCAACGGATATCTGCCTCCAAGTTAAGTGGCATCTCCAGAAAGGGTATGTTGGAATGCAGTGAAATAAGGTCCAGATTAAATGGGTGCAGAGAGTTATTGAACATTTGCTTGCTTAGTCTTATAATAGGAAGATAGCTTTAAAATAAATTTGAATAAAAATGGACACCACTTCAGAGTCCCTTTTTCTCTTAAAACATTTATTAATGTACTATACATTATGTGCTGTCAAGCCGATTCCAGGATTTCTTAGGTATAGAATGTGTGTGTTGTGTCGTTACAGTCATGACTAACTCTTCGTGACCCCATGTCCATGGAGTTTTCTTGGCAGGAATACTGAAGTGGTTTGTCAGTTCCTACTCCAGGCGCCTACAACACCTGGTATTCCGTGGTGGTCGCCCATCCAAGTACTAACCAGGACCGACCCTGCTTAGCTTCTGAAATCAAGCAAGATTGGGTGTGTTTAGAGCATCTAGACAGCTCTGTACTGTAATTAGAAGGGGATTACTAGTCCCTTTTTCAGGGCCAACCTGGGAATGTGCAACTTGTTCGAGACCACATCTGCTAGTTTTTCTCCTACATGGCACAGTGGCTCTGCAGTGAGTCACCAACTCACTGACCTACCAACCATTAGTTTCTTTTTTCATTTTAATTAGGAGACAAGACAGCAAAACTGATTACATCTGGAGTCCAGGAATAGCATTGCCATTTTCCATCCCCCCTCCAAACCTCAGTTCAGATGTGTGAGAGAAACAAATTAAAGCTTTGACTTTTATGAAGGGTGCATATAACTATTGATAATGCAGCAGGGAAGACAAAATCACTAATATTGATCAGTATGAGTTTTTGAAGTCTTCCATAAGACCCTTCCAGAAGGTACGGTCAGTAGGGAGACAGGCGGTTGAGAAATCTTTAGAAAGTTACTTCAGAGAATGAAGTAGCTCATTTAAATAGTGATACCTCACATTTTTCAAAAAAGAAAAAAATAATATACAGTACTTGTTTAAATACAGTACTTGAATTAGAAATGGTGGATTGGACCTAGACTTAATTGTATTTTGAATAGACTCGTAGAAGTCAGCAGAACTGAAATAAATTGTGAAAAACAGAGGCCCTATTGATTTCAAGTTTGGTTCTAAGTAGAAATCTTAAAACCAAATCTGATAATTTTAGATTTGATAATTTTAATCTGATAATTTTAAATTTACCTCTGAGTTGTATTTATGATTCATTCCCCACAATGTTTTCTTTCAAAATCATTATGGTAAGAGGTAGAACAGTAATCTATTTTGCTATGTATCTTAAAGACATCTTTATGCACCTTTAAAACTGCACCTTTATCATTTTGACTCATGGGAAGGAATACATTGAGAAATTCAGCTTAATTCCTTTTCTTCCTACTATTAACCTAACCCTATACTGGTATGCATAACAGATAATACTTTCTGGACATTCCTGTGCAGTTAGACAGGATACATATAAGGACCATATTTTAAAAGTCCACTGAATACTATACATGCTTACCAGTGTCCAACTTCTATTCATAGCACACCACTGTATTAACTACGGCCAATTCTGCCCGCCCCCCCCCCCGCCCCAACCATATCTGCTCAGATCCACAAGGCAGAGACTCGTATCTTGAGGATTTATGCCAGCCATTTCTTAAAATACAACACCTACTAAATGAGATGAAACAACAAACTGACTAGGCAGCAAGGGTATCCAAGAAGGGCCTACCACAAGAAATAACTAGAGGAGAAAATAAAAGAACAAGTGGTTGCCACCTGTGCCTTCCTAATAAGATGTCACCAACAATTTACAGCTCATTCTGGACACTTAATGCTTTCCTTTCTCCTGCTTTGGGTGGTAGGCCTGTGTTTGCTTATAGACGCACCCCACCCCAGTCTTAAACAATTAATGACACACAACCACCCCACACCATGTGGATACAGAGAGTAACATTCTGCTAAAAAAAAAACCTAGATGCCAACCGGGTCCCAACACCCAAGTTTCCTTTGGTAGCATCATTACTGATCCCAGGAACGTCAAGAGATCCTTGACTAATGTGATCTATGCCAGCATCCACTGCTGGCAGTGCCCATCTGCTCACTGTGTATGGAAGACAGGGCATTCCAAGCAGGCACACCTCGTACATCATCATCAGCAAAAGACAAAAGCAAATTTCAAAACATTCTGAGCTCCCAGGACAGTTCGTTATGGATGTCAAAGTGACCATTGCAGTTAAAAAAGAAAGAAAGAAAGAAGAAAGAAATTGCAACTAGAGATCTAAGAGAGAGACAGATGAAGTTGATTACATCCATAAATTCAAACATGGATGTAAAGACTTAAATAAACCCAATACATTTGTTACCCCAAATGTGTCTGTTACATACAGTATGTGCTTGTTACACATATGTAACAAACACATTTGTTACATATTGTTAAGCAGTTTTCTTTATACTTTTTATAGACAAAACTTATTTACTCTGCCCCTGCAATCAGAAATCAATTCGGGGGGGGGGGCGGATGAGAGATATTTTCTGAAAAAACATAGTTTCACTTCAAAGGGAACCAGATCTTTACCTGTTGCACAATTAATATCTCTAGCTCTGGACAGGACATTTACACAGTCAACACTCATAAAGTTTGTTACCTACAGTATATTCATAATCACTGCATCCCAAACCCCAAAGCAATGTTAATAACCCTATGGTTTAATATTTTGCTATCTGCTTATGAGGAAGTGGACTATAATACATAAAAGTTCACACTGAAATTATTTATTTCAGTTTAAAAAGTATTAAACCACATACTTTTGTCCAAATATATTGTGAATGTTCAGTAAAACTCTTCCAGATGAAGATGTCTTACATAATTACCATTAACCCTATAGCACTAAAGTACTGTATAAGAAAACTAGTGTAACACAATGCCAAGCTGTTATAGTGTGTGGGCCATGCACATTGGTGCTACAGGTCTTTGGTGATTTCAACAATTAGCAAAGTTGCCTCTCCTGAATTAGTGACTAGTGGTATTAATCTGTCTTGTCATTTTTGCAATAGATGACCCAGTCTATCTGTTCTCATTGATTGGGCCAATGATTTTGATGTGGCTTACTTCCAAATAAATGAATACAGGATAACAGACCAGGTATACTAAACATAGAAATAATTTCCCCAATTATTTGGCAGCAGATTTAATAACATGGTGCTAAACAATAAATGTGGCATGGGAATTCATTAGGTTGAGTTCCTTTCAGAGCTGTAATCTGGAGATTATTTTACTTCCCCATGTACAATAATCTCAATGAAGCAGAACCAAACAAAATATTAAACTGACCTGTTCCGTAGCAGAGAGGACACTATTCATCTGTGTTCTACTGGTATCCTGAATTTCTTCTTCTTTGTAAACTGTCTCTAGCAGTGTCCTTTGGTTCTTGATTACTGAATGTACACTGTCAGATATGTTTCTTTGCAACTGGGCTGCAATATTTTCACAAGCACTTTTCTTAAATTGAAGTGGTGGTGTCTCTGTGGGGAAGAAATCCATTTTAGGGTGGATACAGTTTTATAAACAAATGAGCATGACATGTTTTAGTATTCTGGCATGTGTGTTTAATTCTCAATTGGCTACTTTTGTCCCTACCTACCTCCAAGATTTATTATTATTTTTCACATGGGTGTATATCTCATGGTTCCCTTCTGCTTTGTGTCCTGTAATTTTAAGATGCCAACTTTCCTATAATACAAGCCATTACATTTCCTGCAATACTAAGCTCCATGGATATAAATAACTAACTGATTAGTCAAGGGGTGTTGGTAAAGCTCTGTGGCCCCAGTCTGAGGAAGATTGCATGTAGCAAGGTATTTTGCCTGTGGAGGGCTTAGAGCAGGTAAGAAGGCAACAAAGATAAGCAGCAGATGCTCCATAAGCAAATGTGCCTTTCTATGTTTGGCCCTCCTGATGTTTTAGACCACAACTCCCAGAGTTCCAAGCCTAGACTGCCAGTGACAAAGGACTGTGGGAGTTGCGGTCCAAAACATCTGGAGGGCCGAAGTTTGGACATGCTTAGTCTGAGCACAGTTTCTTACACTGGGCAACTTATTCCCACTTAGTTGCATCCATAGTCACCTACCAATGCAGAAGGGTCATCTCTGGATTCATCCTTGCTTTCTGTTTGTGTTTTGCTTCATTTCAAAGACTATGTTAGTCTTTCAGCATGTAGAACGCAAATGAAAATGGAATACCTTTGACATTTCAAAGCCTAGAATAGTTATTTTAGTAGAGCTTTCAAAGATTACATTCCATTTTCTCAGACTCAGTGTCACTCAGGTACCCTCCGAGGGGAGTAGATAGTGGTCTGTGAAAGCTCACTGAAACAAATCTTGTAACCATGATATAATAGTTCTATTTAGTTTATTGTCACAAGACATACAGCACATGAGATGGGGAATGCATGACAAATTCAACTAGCTTGCTTGATAGGAAAAAGTTTCAGACTCATTACAATGTAATGTAATAATGAGACATGACAGCCAAAAGCAAATCCTTACCATCTTCAGTTGATTTTCTCTTGATCTTCATTGGCATTATATCTGTGATAATCTCTGTACCGGTCTCTTTGAAAAGAAAAAAGTATCCCATGATAAAATGTTACACAGATGCATTCTAATAACAGGTTGCACTAGTGAGGTGCTGCCTCTGGGTAGATAACCTCATGTCCCCCACCAATAAATTGCTGCTTCTCAGTAGATAAGCTGAAGTCCCTAATGTTCATTTGGGAACATTAGCTTTTTGATTTATACATTATTTATTATGTTAAAATACGCAGTGCTGTTGGTCCAAATTCATTGCATAGCTTGGTGGATTCTCAGCCTTCTCCTATGTGCCTGGGAGCTCAAGGGAGATGCGACTAGTCTGCAACAATTCTGCAGCCTTTATAAATCTTGGGGAAGCAGAGGAGAGGTAATTCAGTTTGTCTTCAGTTCTTCCATGGCTTAGAATGCTACTTGTGTCCCCATAAGTTTTGCAAACCTTGGGCAAATTCCAATTCATTGATGAGGTGTTGCAGCAATCAGGAGTGTGAACAGGCAGATAACCCAAATAGGCCTGACAGCTCATCATTTACCTTCCGTTCACCATAACAAGTTACAGAGTTTGCATGGATAGGATTCTGAGCAATATTTCATCTCAACATGATATGTCTCATCTTGTCACCTGAAGAGGAGTTTCTCATATTATTAAAAATCATTTACAGTATATACTTCTGGGGCTTCAATAGCCATGGGGATCCTGATACACCACTCATAGCAAGACATGTTCAAATACTTGAACATGTCTTAATTTTACTGGACTATATATTGTCCTTCATTACTGTAAACCGCCTTGGGTCCTTTTCCAAGGAGAAAGGCGGGGTAAAAATATTCTTAAATAAATAAATAAATAAATAGCACTGGAGTCAATTGCTGTTAAAACTTAGCAAAATTCTGCTCCATTCAATACTTGGATAAAGAAAGGGCCACGATTAACTCAGACTTTGGTATTTGACAACTTGATTTGCATCTAAGAGTAGCACGTAACTCCGTGCACATGAGCTGAAAGGTGAAAGAGGGACGATGGTCCTCTTCTATGCCCTTTGATTTCCACACTAGCTCTAGATGGCACGATATAATGTGCTTAACATAACGGAGTCCAGTTAGCATATCTTTCCTTTAAACCACAGTGCTCATTGCAGAAGCATTTAACCTGATTATTGTACCATCTAACTGGATGAAAAGGACGGAAGTCTGCATACTCTCTTGTGATACTTTGACTCATACTAATAAAGAGGTTGTCTGATTATGGATTATGGATTCCTATGGCTCCTTAGTATGTGTCTCCACTGTACTCTTGTATACCTGTGGGCTGGTTTCGCAAGATGCAGTCGATCTCCTCATAAAACTTCATCTTCCTTTTTGCATTCCCATGCTGGTCATTTTCTTTTTGCAATGCACGGTATTCATATTTCAAGTTCTTATACTTTGTACGACACTGCTTCCAATCTCTATCTATTCCAATTTTCATCAATCGTCTTGCGATCTCCTCAAAGATCTCCTTGTTTCTCGTCGCTCCTTCAAGCATTTGTTGTATTTCTTCATCTGAACATAAATTTATTAGGGCTCTGACTTCATTGTCACACCAGTGCTTTCCTGCTCCTGTGTCAGTAATGGTAACAACTCTAAAATGATTCTGTGCTTCATCCAAGGACATATGATTGGCTGAAAATATAAAACAAAATAACCTAAAACAGATGGACATTCAAGCAGTAGGTAACATGCTTTCTGAAAAAGGTAGAAGAAATTTCTGAATTAGATTCACTCTATTTCAGCAGGAAAAATCTGAATGATAAAACTATTCATATATTCTTAGTGTACCACTAAATAAGAAGCATAGAGTTAGTCACTCACCCGCCCCAGGTATGTGTTTATGTACTGAAAATCCAGATCCATCTTCTGAGATTGTACTGAGAGAATCATCATCTGTCAAAAATAATTTCAGTACTGTAAGAATGTGTACAACATATTTCATAGTTCTCCTTTTCTCACTAGTACCATAACCAAACTTTAGTTTAAGGTACCTGAAGTAATAAATAAAACCATGGTTCCTTTAAATTACAGTATGTATGCTAGGTACCTGAGTGATTAATTTAACATAATCATGAGGTTTCCTATCCAGGCATCAGTACAGAAGAGAGATGATGCACCCCTATCTCTTTAGGTCACACAACAGCCAACACCTCTGAGAAGTTTTTCCTTATGTTAAGTGTGTTCATAGAAACAAACTCCCACATTGTTCTAGCACTCTTGCTTGTGTGGAGATATTTCCTGCAGATGAAAGTTCACTTTGGATTTGTTGGCCATCAGATTATATAAATGCAATGAGTGGAGTTAAGATAAAATTGTTTCCTCCTAGTATGCTTTTTTTTTTTTGCTATGATGATAGCCCATGAATACAGTTATAGCTGTTTATCATGAGACATTTGAGAAGAAACCAGGAAGAAAGAATATTATTGCATTTGTTTCACCTACGTATATGATCTTTCCCACCATCTTTCAAAAATGTTCTCATCAGAAACCTAAAATGTTTATTTCAAGTATGTAGCCAAAAACATATATACAATTATAATTAATTATAGAATGACTCACAGATATTCTCAATTTACATCATGTAACAAAGGGGTAATGGCACTCAAGGGGCTGCCAAGATCTCCTGTGTAACCCAGCTTTCTCTATGCCCAGATCTCAAAAGTAGTTTCAGATCAGGCTGCCAAGGCTGTTTATTCCTACAACTGAACAGAGCAGCAAACCTTATCCACAGTATATAGGTAATACTCAAATATGTGGAACCACAGTGTGGCTTCCCCTTCCTTCCTTCCTTCCTTCCTTCCTTCCTTCCTCTTTAAAACAAATTTCTGATTTCTAATTAATATTGAAGCTTTGTTTCCTCCTTATATCGTAAAGTGTCAATTAAATTTTTGGCTAGGAAAAAATAAATGAAAGTCAGAAAATGTCATCAATGAGTAGTTGAGTCTGAATGTAGCCTGTAAATGCCGTATAGCCCATTCTTACCTATTGTTTGGAAGTAAATCCTACAAGTATCTGGAGGTTGAGTCATGGCAACCGGACTTCTTTTTCTTGAGAGACTGAAACATTTTGCTTTTTATTCAAACAGTCTGAGGAAAGCTAGTTGTGAGTCCTCCATTTTATAGCTCACTTTGACCTCTTGCCACCTTGGTCTGAAATAGGGTGATAAGATGATCAATGGCCGGAATATGCTCATTAAGCAGACAACAGACTTAATAGCTTTAAGGTGAACAATGGCCGAAAGTGCTGAAACCCATAAAGTATGGGTCATTAGCTATGGCCTTGTTGGTGAAGGTGTGAAGCATTTTTGATTTGTCTAGGTATTGTTGAAGTCACAGCCTGATAAGTGGCAGATAGACTGTGCCTGAGCCCCCCACCTCTGTTGAGAGAGTAGTTTTCAGTGCTCACATGAATGGTTCTCTCAAACCACCAATCTTCTCTGTCTAATATGTGTATATCCTTATCTTTGAATGAGTGCCCTTTGTCCTTCAAATGGAGGTGTACTGCTGATTCTGGTCCTGAGCTGTTACCCCTCCTATGTTGGGCCATCCTTCTGTTTAATGGCTGTTTAGTTTCTCTAAGGTAGAGGTCTGCACACTCCTCACTGCATTGGACCCCATATACTATATTGCTCCTTTCGTGTTTTGGTATCAGGTCCTTTGGGTGGACAAGTCTCTGCCTTAGAGTGTTTGTGGGTTTGAATTAAACAGGGATGTGGTGTTTGCCAAAAATCCATGGACAAAGGGCACTCATTCAAAGATGAGTATGTACACATATTAGACAGAGAAGATAGGTGGCTTGACAGAGGGGTCAGGGAAGCCATTCATGTGAGCATTGAAAACCCCTCTCTCAACAGGTGGGGGGCTCAGGCGCAGTCTATCTGCCACTTATCAGGCTGTGATTTCAACAATGAAATCCACTTAACTAGACAAATCAAAAATATTTCACGCCTTCACCAGCAAGGCCATAGCTAACGATCCATACTTTATGGGTTTCAGCACTTTCGGCCATTGTTCACCTGAAGGCTATTGAGTCTGTGGTCTACCTAACGGGCCTATTTAGGCCATTGTTCATCCTATGAGCCTATTTCAGACCAAGGTGACAGAGGTCAAAGTGAGCTATAAAAATGGAAGACTCGGAACTAGATTTTTTCAGACTGATGAAGCTGTTTGGATAAACAGCGAAACATTTCAATCTCTCAAGAAAAAGACCAGTTGCCATGACTGAACTTCCAGATAAACTCACCTGGATGACTGAGAATCTTCACAGACATAAATCCTACAAGGCCAAGGCGTGTTCCAAATTGCTAACTGGAACATAAAAGATTGGGCTTTGTTGTGCTTCTGTTCTAATGGATAGTAACCACTTTATATATGTCAGCACAGACAACCAAGGCTGGCTAGATAGCTCAGTGATTTAGGTATGGTTGAAAGTCCCATTCCCCACCTGGCCTTCTGTAAGTCTGTATAGTCATGGGTGAGCTGCACAGTCCCAGGATACCACCATAAGAAGGGGTTATTAAATCACTTCGATATATTCTCTACCTGGAAAATTTTGCAAAGGGTTGCCATAAGTCAGAATTGACTTGACACGGTAGTGTCATCAATATTATTACAGATTACCAAAACGTTTTGTGACCATTTAAGCAAGGAGATACCTCTCTCTCTTTCTTTCCTCTGTTCTTACAAAAGAAAATGCAGCACATTTCTTTCTGGAAGCACCTTCTTCTAAACACTAAGATTTCCCATTAAGTGAGAAGGAATAGCAATGCATCAAGAGGTTAAATCAGATGCATAAAAGAAAATGTATAGGCCTCTGCGAGGAACAGCATTGGAATGCCATTTTTAAGCAGTAATTTTCAGATGGGCTTCTGATTATTGCCAGTGTTCTTTCAGAGGTTGGTGATATTTCGTCCATGCCAAGGCCAGTAATGGCAGGCATCCTTCTCTGAAAAACAGTTTGCCATCCACATCTGATGTTACTTCCGTAGCATGTTGCCTCTTGGTAGTCGTTGGCAGATTCCCAGTTCAGCTGGGAGGCCTGTGCAGGACTGGAAGCCATACCAAGACTCTGCATGACTTGGTTGAACCTCAGACTCTTTTGCAAATAGGCCAGGGTTCATAAGCTTTCATGTTACCATGGGAAAATGTACTGTAGCTTAAATTAGATTTTTAAAAAAAAAATACGAACTAGGGGTTGTGACTGCATATTATACAAGGATGACTAAGCATCTACTACTTTTGAGAAGAAGGCAAGAGGACTGTAAGGATTAAGCCCATCACCACTCTCCCACCATATTCTTATGCCTCTTGGCTCAATATTGTAGCCTCTTGAAACTGTATTTCATATATTTACAAAGCTAGTGAGGCTTCATTAAATACATATAACAATATTGTGTAGTTTTCTTCTTAGGAGAATAAAAACTATTCTGGATGACTGACAAAGTTTAGGATACTTCAGCAGACCAAAGTCCAATCAGTTGCCTTGGTGAGAACTTCTGCTATTATTCAAATAAGCCACTGAATGATGCCTCGGTGCCCTTTGTTTGAAGTGGTTACCAATTAGAGAGTAGCTAAAGAAAGAAAACAGTATGTTGGAAAAGGCAAGAGAAGGGTGCTTTTTATTCAGCTCACATCAGAGTTCACACTAATCTCTCTGAATAGAAACATCGCATTTTTGCCTTTGTTCCAGTTTTTTGACAGAGAGGGGATGGAATTGTGACTCTGAATCTTTTTAAAAGGTTGTGTATTGTTAATTTTTAAAGTACTGTTTCCGTAAGAACAGAGGCGATGGATCAGGCCAAAGTCTTGTGAGAAGCCCGTAAGGGAGATCTGAAGTCATGGCCATCTGGTGTAAAACCATCCCAAACAAACCAATATTTAGAAAATACTCTGCAATTTTAAAGTCTCCGTTGACTATGATCAGTATAGCCATCTGGGAAATAATACTATTCTGCACGGGCAGTGATTTTAGCAACCAAACTGGGAGCATTTAACGAGCAAATACTCGCCATCAGTACAAGAAAAACCTATTGCATGCTTTACATGTTGTAGAAAACCTGTTCAGGTACAGAAGGATCCCCCCGTATCCAAGGGGAATTGGACCACCCTGCAGATACGGAAATCTGCAGATAGGAGCAAATGCTCTTATCTGATGGTGATACTGGTGAGGGGACAGCGGCAACATCAATGGTAAGAGTAGTGGGGGCGAAGAGCGGTGGTGCTGCGTGGCCGCCAGCAGAGCGCTCTCACTGGGTTGTGCTGCATGCAGGGCGTTCATGCTGTTTCAGCCCACATGGGGGCGCTCCTGGAGGGTTGTGCCACAGGCAGGGTGGTCATGCCGCCTTGGTTACTAGCAAGGCACTCATGCGGGGGGCTGAAGCGGCACAACCTGACAGGAGTACTGAAGTGGCGCAAGCCAATTAGATCACCCTGCCCCTTGCCATCTGCAGATAAGTGAATCCACAGGTGGCGAGTCAGCGGATACAGGGGTCCTACTGTATAACTAATGTGCAAGTAGATTCCAGGTCTATCTGTGGAAGCAAGGGCCTCTGATTGCAGACAGTAGAAGCATCCTGGCTGTGTGTAGCTGCTGAGCTGAGGCCCATCGAATAAATTGTTTCAAGGAACACGGAGGCCTGAATGCTGACACTTTCTCCTCCCTCCCTCTGCTAAACCCAGTGATGCATTCATGATTATGTCTTGGGGGTAGAGAACACTTATGTAAGTTTTCTGGGTATTTTCTTCAGGGGTTCTGGCCCTTATATCTCACAATTCCCCCACACTTTGATAGCTCCACTTATTTTCTACCATTCTGTTCCTTCCCGAAACTCCAGTGTTTCGATTGAAACAAAATGTACAGATGATGTAACAGTTCCATACATACCTCTATAAATGGCATAGTTGAGTTCCGACTGTCATAATGTCACAGTAGGAGTGCCTCCCCCATGGACTATTAATCCATTGCACATATTGTTGTAGTTTGGCCTTTTTCCCATGACACAACTGAAGGTGGGCTTCCCAGGCATTTCCCCCAGCTCAGCAGTGACAGATAAGAGACTTGCTTCACCTGGCTCTTGAGTCGGGGCCACTAGCCAAAATATGTTGGCAAATGAGAATTTGGTCCTGTTTTCTGAAGGGAAGATTTGGGAGGAGGAAGACGTTTCAAGCCCTGCTCCCACCTCAAGGCTCTTTCTTCAGTGCACTTGTTTGCGGTTGGGGTGGGGGGTGAGGAATCAGCAGATGGGTGTAGAAAAATAAGAATGACGTTGTGTGTGAGGAGATATGCAGAATCACTTAAGACAGCTGATTCTTCCCTGTGAGGATCTCTCAAAGGACGCTTCACACACCAGCACTCTTAGTAAAATATTGTATAGCTCTTGTCTCACCATTTCCCATTTATTTCTATGGATGCTTGATGATCAAGCAAAGAGTAGAAAAACTTTACTTTTTCCCTGTCATTTGTGCTGCTTATTATTCAGTCTTTTTTCTGAACTACCTGTGTTTTTCTGTTAATGGAACACACATGCTGCTGTGTTCATGCACATTATCATCCTCTTTTGGACTTGATACGCCAGGAACAGAGTAGCTACTTTAACGAATGAGCAGTAGTCAAATGATGTTCCTATCACTTAAGCTATTTTACTGCATGGGGATACATCATGGCATTCATGTGATGCGGCTACATCCTTGAATTTTCACAGATGTCATGCTTCCTCAATGGGGCATTGAGTTGAAAATTTCCTTCGCAGAATATATATAAAAGTGTGATACACTCTGCTTTGAGTTCCACCTAAATAATATTCCCCAGTACAGTTTTTGGAAAGAAATGCAAAGGGATACATCCTGACACCATTACTCAGGCTTGTCAGTCTAATGTTATGTGCTGTGTTCTCCAAAATACACTACTAGTATATTTCTGTATCTTAAAACACAGTGATTGGCTCTAGAAGAGGAGGGGAGCTATTACTTTATAAATACCGCATCAATTGCTTTTAAAATGGACAGTTTTGAAGCTATAGGTTTTTTTTGTGCTTAAATATTGTAAGAATGTTTTTGAACAAGATTGCAACTGTTTCTCCAAAAACCCATCAGGGGCTTCCATCTCTCCCCTGCATGCCATTCCAAAACAACAACAACAACAACAACAGAAGTCCCTGTGATCCTGATGAGAAGCACAGCCTATGGCAGTGATGGCGAACATTTTAGAGACCGAGTGCCGAAACTGCGATTCAGAACCCACTAATTATTCACAAAGTGCCAATGCAGCAATTTAACCTGAATACAGGTGGCTGTGAAGGGGCAATGTTGGGTGCCCACAGAAAGGGCTCCAAGTGCCACCTTTGGCACCCGTGCCACAGGTTCGCCAGCGCTGGCCTATGGGATGCATGCATGCCATTGCCCAACAGAAGCCCTTGCATTTCTCTGACAGGGACAGTGGGGGCAGTGGGGGGGACAATATGCTCTTTCCCTTCCTGAGATTAGATGGTCCCTTCAGCAATAGCAGCGTGTTCTTGCCTATTTTCTGTTTATAGTGTCAGAATATTGGCCATGAAGTTCCTCTTATCATTTGCAGGGAAAGTTTGGTTTCTACGTGTTTTTTAAAAAGCTTACTACGTGTTTTTTAAAAAGCTTACTCCTAAGTAAGCTTTTTAAGCTTACTTAGGAGTAGGAGGAGGAGGCTAGAGCGCAGCTGGAGGAAAACCCGGACGGCGTTGAGTAAGGCTGCCGTTGATGCCCAGTCTAGTCGCTATACCATCGCGATAAGGGAGGCTAGAACATCTTTTACCTCCCTGAGAATTGCTGAGGCCTCGAACCGCCAGGCGGAGCTTTTCCGGGTGGTTCGTGACCTCAGCAATCCTAGTCTGGCCAGGCCTCCTCCTACTGAGTTCAGTAGTGAGCAGTTCGCAGCCTTTTTTCAAACAAAAATAGAGGCCATCCGTGCCGGCTTTGACTCCGGTTGCAGTGGTCCCGCCCCGCCATCGCCAGTTGCTGGTCCGCCTTCGTCGCCTCGGTTGGATGCGCTTGGGCCTGTTTCCGCTGTCGAGGTCTCCAGGGCTATGGCGCATTGCCGGCCTGCCTCCACCCCTTTCGACCCTTGCCCTGCCTGGCTAATCAGAGCTGCCAGAGGGACCATGGCCGAATGGGCTTCTGCCATCGCCACCGCCTCCTTCAGCGAGGGGGTCTTTCCCTCTCGTCTGAAGGAGACGGTGGTTAAGCCCATTTTGAAAAAACCCGGCCTCGCGGTTGACGATTTAACCAACTATCGTCCAATCGCCAATGTCCCGTTTATGGGCAAGGTGATCGAGAGGGTGGCGGCGGTCCGGCTGCAGTCATACCTGGAGGATCGGCAGTGCCTCGATCCATGCCAGTCCGGATTCAGGCCCCGTCGGGGTACCGAAACAGCTTTGGTCGCCCTGCAAGATGACCTTATCCGGGCGGCCGACAGGGGTTGCTCTACCCTGTTGGTCCTCCTGGATCTGTCAGCGGCCTTTGATACCGTCGACCACGGTATCCTGCTGGACCGGCTCTCTGAGGTTGGGATCGGAGGCTCTGCTCGCAGATGGCTCCGATCCTTCCTGGAGGGCCGGCCGCAGTACGTTCAGCATGGGGGGGAGTTATTGGCCCCTTGGGTTCTCCCTTGTGGGGTTCCACAGGGGTCGTCTCTGTCCCCCATGCTGTTTAACATCTACGTAAGGCCGTTGGCGGGGGTCATCAGGAGTTTTGGAGTCTGCTGTCATCAGTACGCTGATGACACGCAGCTCTATCTCTCCTTTAACACCTCTGCTGTGGAAGCTGTTGAAGTTCTCGATGGGTGCCTGGAGGCCGTACTGGCCTGGACCGGGGCGAACAGGCTTAAGCTCAACCCCGAGAAGACGGAGGTCATGTTCTTTGGGAGCTCGCCGTCGGGGTACGGTGGCCCCCTCCCCTGTCTGGGGGGAGTTTCCCTCCAGCTCGCGGAGAGGGTGCGGAATCTGGGCGTGTTCCTGGACCCGGCGCTTTCCATGGAATCCCAGGTGGCGTCGGTGACCAGGTCCGCCTATTACCATCTCCGTCGGATCGCCCAGATCCGCCCGTACCTCGACGCGAACTCTCTGAGAACAGTGGTCCAAGCACTGGTGATCTCGAGGCTGGACTACTGTAACGCCCTCTACATGGGGCTGCCCTTGACTCTTCTCCGGCGTCTGCAGCGGGTACAGAATGCGGCGGCCAGGCTGGTGGCCGGTGTGCGTAGGTATGATCATATAACGCCAGTTCTGGCCCGCCTGCATTGGCTGCCCGTTGCAGCCCGGATTAGATTCAAGGTCTTGGTTTTAGTTTATAAAACCCTCCATGGCTTGGGACCGGACTACCTGACAGAGCGTATCGCCCAGCGATCCACCTCGGCCCGTCCCGTTCAGCAGGCGCGAGCGCACTTGCTGCGGGTCGCCACTCCTCGAGAAGCCCGGAAGTCCAGTACTCGGGCCCGGGCTTTCTCCGTGGCGGCCCCCAGCCTTTGGAATTCCATCCCTCCTGAAGTGCGCTCTGCAGAGTCCCTGCTGGCCTTCCGGAAGGCCTTAAAAACCCATCTCTTCCGGGAGGCCTTTGGCGATTTTTAGTTTTTTTTTTTTTTTTTTCTCTTTCCTGCCATCGCCATGTTCTCTGAATGATATTTTTATCAGAGTTTTATTAGATAGTATTCAGGAACACTATCTGGTTTTTAAGCTATATTGTGTGTATTGTTTGTCTGTTTTATTGTAATTGTTAATGCCATTTCGGCTTTGTAAGCCGCTTAGAGATCTTCTGATATTAAGCGGGGTATAAATACAATAAATAAATAAATAATAAATAAATAAATAAATAAGTAATAAAAGTCATTTAGATAGCAGATATGTCAGCTTGAACCCACCCCATCCACAATTATGTAGAAACTGATAGTGTGAAATTTTCATAGAGGATTACAAGGATCACTTACGATGCCTTTGTGCACATACTGTATTGTGTAGCTTAGAGGAGAGTAGACATCTGATCTACCATAGTCACATTATTCACCAGAGAATGATGCAACAGGAAGTTAAACATTAGGAACCCAGCAATTTGTTCTGACAAGCAGAACCCAGTAAGAGCTCGCAGGCCTTCCACCTAATGCTCCAGCTCTGGTACCCCAAACACAATGTTTTCATTTTGCTGGATTGCAGAATTACATTGTTGCTGCTGTTGTTTAACAACTGGGGGACAGATGTCCTTGCTGATCTGTTTCAAACCTCCCAGTGGTCTATTGCTTGATCATATTTGACCTTCTTCTAATCCTCCTAGTATAGGCTGAATAAAACAAAAAGGGAATTAGTCTTGGAAGGGTATAATATCTTTCTAAAGTGAAGCCTTGGTATCGTAATAAGGACGGAATGGTTTGCAAATTCATGTGTTGTCTTACCTATATCTATTGGCTCTTGCTTGATGCGTGGGAGTTCTGTGCCTTCTGGGGTAGTATTAATGGAGTCGTCATCCTCAGGGACCACTGAAATTGAAAGTACACTTTAGATACGTCATATATGAAGTTTATATGCTTCATATAATCAAGTCCTCAGAAAATAAAAACTCCAGTCACTTGGGGATAAGATGCAGATTCCCAAAGATTTCAAATTTTCGAGTACTGTTTATTAAGGTGCAAACTACTGTATGCTACACTTCTAATAGAAGGAAACAAATACAGTATGTCTTTAGTGTATGCTCTTCTATCTCACCAAACACTCCTCTACTATTATGCCTTTCAGGTGGATCAGATGAATAAATATCTAAGCTTACTGTGATGTGACCTTTCCTTGAGTAACAGAGAATATAGAGCTCACTCTGCTGTTAGACAGAATGAGGCAACTTTCTCAAACAGTAGATCTGGAATATCCTGAATGGGGAGCAAAATGTTATTTTGCTTAACCCAGAACTGCAGAGCTGGAAGAAACCCCATGGATCATGGAGTCTGGTCCCTGTCAGCAAGACACAGTGGGGAAGTGAACTCCCAATTTCTAGTTCCACAGACAAATACCTAAACCACTGAGCTTTCCAGAAGTTCCTATGATGGTATCTTTGTTTCCAGGAATGGGAAGAGATGCTCAAGTAAATTTTAACCCATGTACTTTGGCTGCTTCTGAGTATTGTGCACCTTGTTTAATATAGGCAGGAGTGACATTCACCACTCAGCTTCAGGCAGCAAACGATCATAACAAAATAATGATGGTATAGCTCAATGTCTTCAGCAATACCTTTTGAAATTATGCTGGCTTGAACTTTGGCTCATGGCTGCAATGGAGCTAAACTTTTAAACAACCAGCTGCTAGAGAAAGTATATGGCATTGCTCACATTCACACCTAGGTAATAGGACATTACCGTATACAGTATTGCCATCAAGAATAGCTCAAAATGTTTTATTCTAAACAATTTAGAATAAAGCTTTAGGGACTGGAAGAAGCATGAAGATTAGTTTTTATTTTATTTTATTTTTATACTGTCCCATTATTGCAAGCACAACTTGGGCAGTTTATACAAGGTTAAAACTCAAACCCACAATACAGTGCAATAACAAAAATACATTAAAATACAGCAGTGCAAAGCAGTAGGTTAAATCAATAGGTTATTTTAAAAAACAGTTTTTAAAAAACACACTTAAAGCAAAAATGCAAAACATGTTTATATTCTGCTTCATAATGCTTAAAGCACTCTCTGGGTAGTTTATAATTTAATTATTTATACTGTACTACACATTGCTGCCACCCCACCCCAACAGGCTGAAGACTCATTTTACTGCCATTGGAAGAATGGAAGACTGAGCGAACCTCAAGCCAGCTACCTGGGATTGAACCAAGGTCATGAGCAGAGTTTTGACTACAGTACCGCAGTTTAACCACTGCGCCATGAGGTGCCAAGCTCGCATAGTTGTGAATTTATACTGTGGCCAAATGAGTCCAGGATAACACATGATATTTCTAAACAGATTGGATAATGCTTTAGGCATGTTTCTATAAGAGGAGATGTACAGTATAATGAATCCCTTGCCTTTCTTTTCTCTTGCCCTTGTCATGTAGCTAGTAGGTCAGGCTGCTAAAGGAAATGCAAAGCTTTCATGTCTCTCTCATACATGCTCTTCCACAGGCATCTCCATTCCTAGACCAAGCAGGACAGGATAGTGAGAAGCACAAAAAGGCCAGCAGCCCTACTGAGTATGGGATTCTGAGAGTTATAGTCAAAAAAATGTTTCCCATCTCTAACCACTCATTTCTGTTGGTTGGCTGGTCCACCAAGTGACTGAGCTCATCCAGATGGTTGTTGAGAATGTGGCGATGGTGCTACTCTGGTCTTGAAGGCAGTTGTGCCCATTTTAGAAAGTGGATTTGAATACTCAACCTTTTATTTCACTTCTGATAAAGACTTAGGGGTTTTACTTGTGCCATTTTTTGTGCACTTCCGTTTGTGCCAACTGCAGCAAGTGTAATAACCAATATAAAAGCCCAAGCTACACCCCCTCCCTTCTGCATGGAGTCATATTCTTTGGTTGTCACAAAGAACAATTAAGAATTCTCTAGGAAAAAGAACTAATTGGAGGAAGGTGTTTTAACAGGGTAATCATACTGAATTCCCAATGTTTGTCTTTTTCCCTTGCTACATTTCTTCTCTTGGAAATGGGCTGGAGTGCTGACCTTTAATGTAATTGGTTTTTCACTGTTTTGTGATGCTGTCCCCGTTGTAGGATGTGGCAAGGCACATTCTCAATTACAGCGATGAAGACTGCCCCAACAAAAAGGGGAATGTCCAAGGCTGAGCAGGGAGTTCAATGACTGCATTATCTAACTCCAAATCATGGGCTAGGGCTGTTAGGTGATACCGTTGGCAAATATTGAGCAAGAAAATCTGATTAGTGGCTGTAGTGCTTCATAAATTTTTTCAAGAACCACCAGGATCATTTCCTACTTGCTGCCCTGAAAGTTATTATATTATAAATTTATTTAAAAGACAACATTTAGATATTTTTATTCGTTCCTTGATAAAGTGAGATAGTTTTTGTGTGCTGGAAATTAAAGTGCACTTTGCTCTCGTCAGTGAAACTCACTTCACACAGAACTAGCAAGCGAAGAGTTTGGTAATATGTTTGTTGGAAGAGTTGAACAACTTGACCAGTTGTTAGGTTTTCTGTACTATTTCGTATTTGAAAAGTAATTTGGCACCCTCTACTGGCTAAGACCTGGTAGTGACAGGAGCCTGTTTTAGAAGCGACACACTGTAGTTAAACTTCAGGAGACAAATACTATCCTACAATTTTGTTGTGCTTGTAGGATATTTTAAAAGAAAAATAGGGTTTCCATAGAGAATCAGATGAGATCTGATGCAGTATAATTTATTCTTCATAGCTAAAGGTAAAGGTTCCCCCCGCACATGTGTGCTAGTCGTGTCCGACTCTAGGGGCGGTGCTCATCTCCATATTCAAGCTGAAGAGCCAGTGTTGTACAAGTACGTGGCCACAAGGCTGGCATGGCTGCAAGGAAACAGTGTTTTATCTTCCCGCTTTTTACAATGGTACCTATTTATCTACTTGCATTTACATGTTTTCGAACTGCTAGGTTGGCAGGAGCTGGGGTTATCAGCGGGAGCTCGCTCCGCTGCGTGGTATCCAGGATTCGAAC
The DNA here is from genome assembly GCA_023846285.1 of Phrynocephalus versicolor. Classification (NCBI taxonomy): domain Eukaryota; kingdom Metazoa; phylum Chordata; class Lepidosauria; order Squamata; family Agamidae; genus Phrynocephalus; species Phrynocephalus versicolor. The sequence continues at coordinate 58,930,284 of JAHTLZ010000330.1, forward strand.
CGCTCAGCTGCCGACTTTGCAGTTGATAGTTTTCGGAAGCCTTAGTCCACTGAGCCACCACGCTCCTTCTTCATAAACCTATAGTAATGTGTTCACTTCAATCTGTGGTTCATGGTCTTAAAGGAAGTATGTGTGATGTGGTTCTTGTGTGACTAATATCTGATTGCCTCCCCAAATTTCTTTCATTTCAGGAAGGTAATGCAACTTCGTACTACTGTTTTCATTTTTTTATTCAATTTACTCTTTGTTTCTTGTTTATTGTTTTATGTCCAAATGCTAGAACATTGTTCTCCAAACTCGTATGTCTTATAACTCTTATCCCCCGGAGGGAGCATTACAGTTTTCTGTGGTATCTGGGAAGGATTTGAGCAGTTTATCCAGAACCTTTGGAAGATGCTAGACTGATGCTGAGCTTTAGAAACGTGGCTGCAGGATACGTTTGTACAGGAATTTGCATGGTGCAGGGATTCTTACCATTCATACAACTAGATATGGTTTGTTTGGATGCTTACTTCCAGTGTTGTATACTTTCAATACCATAGATGAGCTACTTACCAACCAAATACAATTATGGGCTAGTGCTTGTTGGCTGGGTGATTCTGGGACTTAGTTTCCAGACGCCTTATGTGAATAGGCAACACAGAACTGCTTTAGACCCATAGAAAGAAACATGAGTCTTAAACACTTTGGCAAGAAACCTAGTGGAGTCACACAGCCTAAGCGAGTAATAACTTAAGAGAAATGTGTACTCATGATGGCATTAGACTGGTGGAGTCGATAGCCCCCCCCCAAAAAAAAAACTGTTGAGATTGCCCCTTGACTTTTATCCTATGAATGTAAAACACTGACATTTATACATGGATTGCCCTCTTTAACCTTTATTATTGGCCACTTGAGCCAGTTTTGCTGTTGGCACTTACTGACCCCCGTCACCACATTTTGCGTGTCTAGAATTTCAAATCATTGCCTTAGATGTCTCTCCCCACATACAGTTTTTCATAATTTCCTTCATTACAAGTTAAGAATTAAATGCTACTCACCTAAATTGGTCACTTCTTCTTTTATATCTTCCCCTGTGTGTGTAGTAACTTGCTCTTCTAAATGACCATTTACATAGTTCTCCTCCTCCACTGAGCTGTGGTATGCTAGCAGTAGTAATTAAAAAACAAACAAACACTGGTGATGGAAAAGTTGAGACTCTTGAACTACATAGGTAAGAAGTCTTGTAATCTTACTTAACGACTTTATGGACAAGATCTTCATAGTCACCTGTTGTTTTCCTTGTGTCTGTGAGCCCAAGGTCTCCTGAGTCCTTTTCGTCACCATCCTGATGTAATACTGTGTAAAATGGTACAGATTATAACATAGCATTTTGTAAAATGTTGTTCTGTTCTTCTATCATTGAATCATATGAAAGTTATCAAGGCATATGATTCTCACTGTAATTCTCTTTCCAGCAAATAGTTACTAGCATTACAATACAAATATTTATTGCATGATTTTTAAAAAAAATAAAATAAAGATGATGACAGTTTTGATGATGAAGCAACTTTTTTCAGAAGGAGCGGAATGACTTTTTACCCCGAGGCCAATAAATGATTGCAATTTTGCACAATCTGTGATCAGTTTGGTGAAACGGTTCAAAAGGTATTGTGCCAAAGACAAAGACCTCTAGACATGATTTTGTCACGTCTAGGCAAACAGCAATAGCAAGATATCTATAAAGCTCCTGATGGGTAGCATTGATGACAGCAAGTCACAGATTGTGCAGCACTGCATTATATAGGGTTGGGTGGTAAGGAAATAGGAGCTACAGTGAGGCATAATCCAAGTCCATGTTGTGTCTTCTCTGGGAAAAGGCTCTATGCTGCACAAATGAATTTAGGTAGCCTTACACGTGTCTGTTTTTAATGCCACCACCATCTCGATGCTCTTTGTAGCACTTCACTAAGAGCCTTTTCATACGACCCCTAAGATCCGCTGGCCACTTAAATTCGGACCAGAGATCTTGGGGGCTTGTCGCTCTTCCTGTGTTCCCACCCCCTCTGCACTCCTGGCTGCTGGCTGCGTGAGGGGAGGGAGGAAAAAAAGGAAGAAAAGAACTTGGCTCACCTCCGTTCTGCCGTCTTGCTCTTGCCCCGACAGCATTCCATTCTCTTAAGTAGCTCTTAAAGGGGCGGGGGGCCAAAAAACAACAAACAGAAGGGAGGATAGCCCGGCACTCTTAAGTTACATTCGCATCAGGAATTCTTCAGCCCTGGAGAGCAGGTACTTGAAAAGTGTGCTGGGACACGCTTAGGTGGGCGTGGTCGCACTTAATTTTCTGTAAACTCCGGAGCTGGTGGGGAAACAATTTTAAGCTCCGGAGCTGGGAGCCATTTGCGGCGGAGTTTAGGGGTCGTGTGAAAAGGCCCTAACTTCCAAAAATACGACATTTGTTGTTTCATTCAGCTGCTTCTTCATGGAACACCATTTCTAATTACAGCACAGGAAATACCCGGAAATACCCAGGTATTCCTTATCGTGTTCTGCACTCAGGCTGCTTTCCTTGACTCTCCTAAATTTTAAAGGAACTGTTTCTGTTAAACTTTACTCCATACACTACGTCTAGTGCATTGAACCCTGTGGTTATTTATATATGAACAGTATGGTAAAACTTATCAAAATCCATGCCAATAGCTGTAACCCTTACCTATCAATTTTTTTTCTGATGTAGTGTCCGTCCATTGCACGGGCTTCTCACTTTTGCCGTGACCTAATCTGCTGGTTTTGTCTGCATTGCCGTGCCCCAAGATAGCATCCAGCTCTCTGAAAAACTTCATACTTTTGTTCGTGTTGCCTGAACATCTGGCATCTTTAACACTCTTGTACTCATGTTTTAAATTTTTATATTTTGTTCTGCACTGCTTCCAGTCCCTGTCAATCCCAAATTTTTGGAGTCTAGCAGCAACATGTTCAAATATCCTTTTGTTGCGCACTGTTCCCTCGAGTTGTTGCTGGATGCTTTTGTCTGACCACACACGTATTAGAGCTCTGACTTCATTAACGGTCCAGTGCTTTCCTCCTTCATTGGCCACAGACGGAATGAAAGGCAGATTTTTGGAAGTGTCTAGTATTGCTGTTGAGTTACCTGCATCAGGTAGGATAGGAGAGAGACACAGATATGTGTTACCTGCATTGAGTAGGGTGGGGTCAGGATCAGGTAAAGATGGTAAGAGAGATAATTTTCAGTTAACTTTTCTTACTTCCCAAGGATACTTAGGAAACTACATTGAAATAAGGCAGAGGACAAATTAGAGCTGACTGTGGCTTCCATATAAATACTACAGTTGTTTTAAAATTTCTCATGTAAGGTCAGTATAATTAAAACAGAGTAACAGTTTGAGTTAACAGCAGATTATCACCTGCTTTCTGATTCTCCTGTGGTAGCCGCAAGTTGAGAATTACCTGTGATACACCTCCAGTGTGAAAACAATGTATATGACAGATCAGCTAATTTAATCAGTCTTTTCAGTTATATAGCTATTCTTATGTACTGATAAAGGTGCCTATCAAAGTTTATGTCACATCATAAGCACCTTTAGATGAGGATACTTGAAAGCGCAGTCACTTTGCCTTACTCTGCTAATCTTTTTTTTTTGTTATGCTCCCAGAGGAGCAATGTTCAATTTTCTGCATCAAAATTGGTTCTGAAAAAGCACTAAGAGCCCATTTTTGCAGAACATTTACTCATGAGCAACCCACTTGGGTAACATGCATATTAACATCAGAACTGTGACTTCATCACAACTCTAGCATGAATTGGAATGGTTCATGATGCATCTTCCATGAGCGAGTGAGTGAACTACAAAATTACATACAGTACATCACATATAAGCAATGTACTATAGTTGCGGTACATGAAAAGTTTTTCATGGAAGTCAGGCTACTGATCCAGTATCACAAAGATTATAAAGTGGTACCTTGTATAAAGGAATTAATTCATTCCAAATGAAATTATGTTAAGTGAATTTTCCTTTATACAAATTCCCATAGGAATGCATTAAAAACAGAGTGATCCCATTTTATGTTGTACAGATTTGCCCCATAGACGATTATGTTAAGCAAATTTTACCTATCTCCGGAATTGTTTATGTTGTACAAATTTTATGTTATACAAGCTGTATGTTGTACAAGGGTCCACTGTATAGCTGTGGATGGTGTTGTGTTGCTGATACTATCCATACATGTTTCATTGTAGCTCTTCTACATTACTGAGTATCCACAGCAATTATTTGGGGCTAGAAGAAAAGATACAAGAAGCCTGCATTTGTGGGCCTGTGTTTTGCTTAAAGATGGGCCCATTTGTGGTCTGAATTTTTTTCCTTTTGGAACACAGCTCCAAGCACAGATTTCTTCTGTAAACCTCATCTGGAAATTTTCCTGCATTTTGAAACTTAGGAACACATAGACATCAGTGCTGGAGAAGGAAGTCTCTGTCTTTGCTGAGCAATGTATAGCAAGATAAACTTTCTTGAAAAGCAAACATATAAACAAAGAAAAGCAACCAGGAGCAACATAATGCTATGAATTAACTGTACAAAGGAGACCAGTGTAAGCATGCATGTCAGTGAAATGAACCTTTAGTGTAATTCTTACTTATTCTGTCTTTGGCTTCCTATACACAACAATTTCACCAAACTGCAATAAAACCAAGGCTACAGATATGAAACTGAGAAGGCAATATGACATCTTAGTGATAAATCACATAGCTTTGCTGACATGCTTACTTGATTCCTTATACAGTGGACCCTCGTATAACAAACAGTTTGTATAACATAAAATCTGTACAACATAAAAATTCCAGAGATAGGGGAAATTTGCTTAACAGAATTGTCTATGGAACAAATCCCTACAACATAAAAATGGTCGCAATTAGGGATTACTATGGTTTCAATGCATTCCTATGGGAAATTTGTATAAAGGAAAAATTTGCTTAACATAATTTCATTTGGAACGAATTAATTTGTTTAGACAAGGTACCACTGTATAGTAATACCTTGGTTTAAGAGCATTTTGCAAGACAATCAAACATTTCTTCTAAATTTTGCCTTGATCAACAAGCAGTGTCTTGCGATATAAGTAACTGGAGCAGGTCACATGATCACAAATGAGCCAATGGTGTCTCTACCCCCACCCCCGCTGGATTGTGGGTGACTATCTGACACATTCAATCTCAGGCAGCCTCCAAAGTAGAGGGAGGAGAGAGGAATGGAGCTTTCCCTTGTATCAGCCGGGAACGTTTTCAGAGAAGAATGTAGATTAGGGATTTGCTTTGTTTTTCTTTATATTTATATTTTTTCTTTAAAATTTTTTAACATGATTTCTTATTTTTCAAACCATTTCTACTCATGAGGCAGCTAGTCAAATGTGTATATGGCTACAAACTGCATTTTACTATTGTCCCATTAAAAACACAGAGTAAAATCCAGTTGTTAGTCCCAAGCAGAGCAGATCCCACAGCCATGGTGTGGACATGGACATCTAGCCAACCTCTTTTGTGAGTTTTGGTATTTTGTCTATACAGTATGTGGTCTATGGGACCCTAGAATTAATTATCATTATTTCTTATGGAGAAATTAAATTTGATATAACAGCATTCTGGTTTATAAGCATGTTTCTGAAACGAATTACTGTATTGCAGTTTTAAATTACTGTAATTCTTCTGAAAGAGAAAAAGCTCATTTATGTTCACGCATTACCTAGCTGAATAGGCCTGCAGTGAGAAATGAAGAGCAGTGGATTTGCAGGAACATCTTCATCATCTTCCAATGTAACTGTGACTTCACCTGGAATGAAAAATAGTTATTAAATGTAGGAAAGGCACAACACAGTTAAGTTTCATGAGTCCATACTTGTGCTAGATTGACTCCTAATGTAAATTCTGTATTCAAACCACACAAGTTACACAGATATTAACTGGGTAGTGATTGTCAGCTCTGCAATCAATACTTTTTTAAAATCAAAAATAATACTTTTTTTTTAAAAAATCAAGTTTATTTAAATTAATTTAAATCAATAAATCAGTTTTCTGAATTTTCAAATTTTAATAATAAAAAATACAATTTTAAAAAATGTAAATAATGTTTTAAATCATTATCAATTTAAGTCACTTTGATTTAAATCACATCCCCTCTGCTTGTACCTGGTAGCTGGTAATTCCAAGTAATATGTTCTGTACATGAAAGGAAAGCCTAAGCCACTTTAAAACATATCTCAGTGCTTAAAAATTTGAAATTGGAATTGGGGAGAGAAATAACAATGGCAGAAATAGCAGGCCCTTTTGAAATGAATGCGTAAAGAATATATAGTATGGTATTGGTGAATCTATGGCACGGGTGCCAAAGGTGACATGCATTGCCCTTTCTGTGGGCACATGACATTGCCCGCTTACAGCAACGGCACTTCCACTTGGGGCACGCCACTGTGCTCCATGCAGAGAGCCGGGCAAAGGGGAGGCAGTAGCTTGTGGGTTCATTCATAGCCCCAGTTTACTCTCTAGCCACGCCGCTCTGGGCATCCCAAAAGCAGCATGGCTGGAGAGTAATCTGGGGTTACGAAGGAGCCCACAAAATACTGCCTCTGCTTTGCCCAGCTCTCTGCACGGAGCCATTTCGGTGGTCTTGAAATGGCTCTGGGCATTGAGTTTGGTGAAGGGGGCAGTAGTTTGTGGGCTCGTTCGTAGCCGCAGTTTATTCTGCTGCTTTTGGTATGCCCAGAGCAGCGTGGCTGGAGTGTAAACTGGGGCTACGAATGAGCCCACAAGCTACTGCTACTTCCCCTGGCTTTCCTAATGGTGTAGTACCCCATCCGCCTCTCTGCTCAGGGCAGAGGGGCAGATGGGGTCCTACTGTTCAGGAATGTGAGGTTCAAAGAGCAGATTTTTGAATTTCCTGGGGCCACAGTGAGGATTGAAGAGCAGGGGTGCTATCCTTCAGGAAAGCGAGGATTTAAGAGCAGATTTTTTTGAATTTCCAGGAAATTCAAAAGCCTGCTCTGCGATCCTCGCTTTGCTGAAGGGTAGCACCTGAAGCATTTGTAACGCAGGGTACCACTGTATTAAGGTTAAATTGCCGTATTGGCACATTGTGAAAAATAAGTGGATTTTGAATAGAAGGTTGGGCACTCAGTCTCTAAAAGGTTCGCCATCACTGATATACTGTAGTATAATGGCTTTGTGAGTCAGTCTCTGGGTTCCGGTTACACTGCAGCGAGACAACTTGATGAGTGCTGCAGATTATCAAGTTGAATTCCTCTAGATAAAAGGGACCCTAAGAAGGATAGGTGTCCTTGAAGAGGACCGAAGAAGAGGCAGTGCCTGAAGAGGACGAAGGGAATGGCAGTGAACTTCCATGGAAGCAGGAAAATGCCTTACTTCCCACTGGGGAATTGTGAGTCAGTCTCCATACAAGCAATAGGGGTTCTTGCTTTTTCATATACAGTACTCTCTTTAAAAATCTATGTCTGAATGGCTGGAGATCTTCCAGATTGATAGAGGGGGTTTGGGGAAGTGTAGCGAGATATGGGAATCCATGGGAGTCATGAGGATTTCTTTTGTGCAAATGCCTTTTTGTTCAACTAAAGAATGACATTTTCTATTTAAGGAGTCAGATGTTGTTTGAAAGAAAAGGCTAAGAGAATCATGTTGTCTGCATCTAAGGAAGAATGATTCATACTCATACCTATTTTGGAAGACTAGGTGTGCCTTAGTCACAACCTTGGAAGGTTAAGACCCAGTGAATTCAGTGACATTTTAAGATGTCTGGGTTTGTCTCTCACTTGGACCTATTTTCATTAACAATTTGCACAGTTGACAGTGAACTGAGGGCAATACATAAAATGATGAAGATGTCTACAGCCCAGAGATGAGCAAAATTCATGCAACTAATGCACTGTAAAAATAGAAAGAAATCAAAACTGCATTGCCAATCAGTTTCCAGGCACAATTCAAATTGCTGGCTTTAACTTATAAAACCCCAAATGGCTTGAGTCCAAGCTATCTAAAAGACTACATTTCTCTTTCGCTTCACACAGGCTTTCCTTTAAATGAGTTGTTTGACCAAAGGGATTTTTTAAAGGGATCATTTTTATTTTGCTTTTTAAATATTGTTCTTATTATGAATTTTAATATTATACTTATTTAATGCTTTTTAAACATTGTAATAAATTATTATTTGACTTCTAGCTTTGTTTCTTTTAATACTGTAATCTGCTTTGGATCCTAGGAGAAAAGCAGCATATAAATATAAATAAATAAATAAATAAATACATACATACATACACACACACACACACACACACACACACACACACACACACACACACTATAACAGGCTTTGTAGGAAAATTTGCCAAACAAGACAGAACCTCTAGATACCATGCTTCAGAGATGAAAAATACCGGCTTTTGGTGTTTCTTGGTAAGGAATCAGATCCCATAGAGCTTCCTCATTGTATCAAAATAAGGCTGAGATGCATTGTTTAAATATGCATTTTGTGCTTGTGAGTATCATTTAGGCACACAGTTTGGAAGTAACACATTGCAACAGTGCTTGGGGCCATAACATACCAGTATTTCTTTTAAAAAACAGTCATGACTTACATTATCATAACTTTTCTTATACTTTTTACTTTTACCCAAGCAAACATACTTGAGTGCCAAATTGCTGTTTGTTACACTAGCCTCTAGGCTAACTATTCTGTGTAGATGTGGTCATTGTATCTGTGTACAATTTGGCTTCTTGGTTGCCGGTACATGTAAGAAATAATAATACTAAATAACCCTAAAATAATCAATCAATCAGTCAAACAGATCTTTATTAGGATCATTGACCAGCAGAAGAAAATAAAATAGAAATAAATAAAATATAATATAAACAGCCAACAGGCCCATCACAGACCAACACAAGGCCAAGCCCCATTGGTGCATCCCACTATAGGCAATTTAACAATCTAATAAGTCAGAGCAGGGGATATGTCAGAATAGAAGTAATGTACAAGTTATTCCAGGGAATCATCGAAGAGCATACATCTATACAGACCTATACACATGAGAAGAATATACCACACATAATGATAGGAAAAAAGGCATTAGAGCACAGCAGACATAAGATAATATATTTATTACTTAGTATTATTTAGTGGTGCTAATAATCGTCCTACGGATTTTGATCACTGCTGCAAAGAACCTGGCAAACCCTAAAATAAAATCTTACTTGGGAGGAATATTTTTAAATCTGGTTTTAATGTGTGGTGGCTCAACAGACTAAAGCTCCAAAACTGTTGACTACAAAGTCGGCAGCTCGGCAGTGTGAATCCCGGGTGCCACGCAGCAGAGCGAGCTCCTGCTGATGACCCCAGCTTCTCCCAACCTAGCAGTTTGAAAGCATGTAAGTACAAATAGATAAATAGGTACTGCCATAAAAAGCAGGAAGGTAAAAGAGTGTTTCCTTACAGCCATGCTGGCCACATGGCCATGGGCTTGCACAACACTGGCTCTTCGGCTTGAATACAGAGATGAGCACCCCCAGAGTCAGACATGACAAACATACATGGGGGGGGGGGCTTTACCTTTACCTATTAACTAAAGCAGTGCTCATAAGCCATGGTTTGTGGACCATTGTTATGGTAAGTGCCACCAATTTGCATCAGAATTATGGTGACCCCATCAAGTATGTCAGATACTTAAGGAATGGTTTTTACAAGTAGGTACCACACACCCCTAGTGAGTTTTCAAGGACCAGTGTTAATTTGAACTCAGGTAACTGGTAGTCCACATCTGCATTGCAGATGTTCTATGGGAGAATATGATTATTGATCAGTGATGTCGGCATCTCCAGGAGGATATGAAATGCATGAACCAGTCCCAGAGAAAAATCTGTTGAAAGGACCACAGAGATGGAACCTTTTATTAAAAGCTACCAGGTGTAAATGTAAGATGCAGACCGTATCATGAAAACACAGACAGTAATATACCACCCATGGTAGTGGGGCTACCGGGAAATATCTCAATGTTTAAACATGACACTAGATAGCCTTCACAAGCTTTTGAGGATGCAACAGTGGTCCATGAAAAAGAAAAGATCAGAAACTGCAGGACTAAAACAGAGAGCCTGGTTCAGATCTCTAATTAGCTGCGGAATCACTGAGTCACTTTGCGCCAATCCCACCATAATATGTCTAACAGGGTTGCTTGGATGCTTTTAAAAGAGAAGGCTGTAAGCTGCACTAACCTTCAGAGAGAATGGATAGATGATGAGGAGGAGGATTGAAAAAAGGTGGTCACTGACTGGAATTATTGATTACAGATTTAATCCCTGTTTGTTTTCTAATAAATCTTTGTGAATGTGATCCAGTTATAATCTCTTTCTAGTAGAGGAAAGAACAAATTCTGTGTTTTCCCCATATATACTAGCTGATGATGCATAGCAACTAGAATATGACTAAAAGGATGTAAAATAATTGGTTATACTGATGGTGTATTTGAGCTGAAACAAAAGATATGGGGAAGGTAGCATGGCAAAATAGCTCTGCTTTCCCAACCTGGCTCTTTTCCTTAATACTTTTTCTCTGCCTTAAAAGAATTTTGTCTTTCATTTATGTAAGGGCAATTTATTGTGAAAAACATCCTCTCTTCCTACAGTGTGAAATTATTTAAAATATGTTCATTTATTTTAAAGTCTAGGTAATGACATACTTTCCATTTAAGATAAAAATTTAATCCAAAGATTCTGAGGTTTTCTGATATTTTCCACTAAGATATTTAACCAAATGTGAAGATAAAACAGGTCAGCAATTTAAAATATCCTCCAGGCATGTTTTAAAAGAGAACTAATTCCACTATTAAAAGTCACATTTGAGTGCTTTGGGAATAAAAATAATACACAAATTGTCTTATTTAAGAAAGAAGGAAGGAAGAAATAACTTTTGCATTCTGGCTTGTTTTGTAATATTTTGCTTTCCTAAATTCTGTTTTCAGAAGGATAAACAAGTATCATCATATAAGAACTGCATTAAGAATATATATATCCGGAACATTTAAATTATTTTGTGTCATTTAGAACCACAGTGTCGGTTTGTACAGTAGTTCATTTTAAAAATCATTAATAAATCATTTGGGAAAATAGTAGTCCAGAAAGAGCAAAATCTCCAGTCATTCCTAATATGACACTTTAATGTTTGGCATTCTCGTTTTGATTCTGCCAGAACACGAACCTGTCATTTAACACAGATGATATCATATTTTTGCTCTTTCCACAACTACTTGGTCTTCCTGGTATCCGCGGCTGCAGAAATCTGATAAGAATCATTACAGAAATCAAGAGAAGTTTGGAGGCCCCTCCTGTTTTATTTAAAGTGGTCCTTTTCCCCCTTGACAGGAATAAGGCTTCATGAATCTAACTAGCTTCAGCAATTACAGTAATTTAGCTTTCTCAGGTTTATGTGCTCAGAAACACTGGGAAGCAGAACTCCTCCTCCTCCACCAACACCAACACCCTTAAGCAGGGAACATATTAAGTCAGTTTGTTCTGCCAAATGTGCCATCTCTACCACATTATGTAGCTCGGGGCGCTACCAACCTGTACATATTTTATGTAAAGAAAATAAGAAATAGAGCGCTTTTTTTACCTTCATTGTTCTCCCTGGTGCCACTAATGATGTCATTTGCTGAACACCTGCTGTTTTCTTCCTCTGTTAACTGGGTGACAGGTTCGTGTTGCAATATGGCATCCAGTTCATGAAAAAACTTCATGGTCTTGGTGGCATCTCCTGAGTTGTGGGCATATTTAACTGTCCTATATTCGTATTTCAGGTTTTTATACTTTGCACGACATTGTTTCCAGTCTCTGCAGATCCCCAACTCCTGTAGCCTTTTAGCAATGTAAATAAATATCCCTTTATTCCTTAGTGTTCCACGGAGCTGCTTTCTGATGTTTTTTTCTGACCAGACGCTTAACAAGGCTTTAACCTCCTCTTCAGCCCAGTGCCTTCCTGCTCCACTCTCCATGTTGAAAGTGACCTGGAAATGATTCACTATTTCTAGCCAAGATTTTGTTTCCTAGGAAACCAGACGGCTGCTTGTCAGTAAGCTCCACAGAGATGAAAGGATCCAGTTTTACTGGCTCAAGCTGCCTGAGGGGAGTAACTTGAGAAACTGCCAAATAAGCAGGTTCCGTATTTGAGGCAGGCAAATAAAGCAGCTCAGGCACAAATGATTCCAAAGCGTAGCATATTCATAATTGGCATCCAGAATAAACGGTTTTCTGCTTGACAAAAAGTAAGCATAACTCTATAGTGTGTACAACCCCCTCCCCCCCCATTATTTAATTCCTGTTATTTATGCAGCGTGCTTTAAATATAATGGCTGCTTGGTAGTGAATATTAAAGCTCTAAATACATGCTGTAATTTGCTCAGACTGAATTACAGCAGATTTGTACCCTGTTGCTGTTCATGTTTACTTGTAACTATTTGCCTTTCATTTAAGTATATCTATGTTTAGTCTAGGTTAGCCATTGAAGTCAGTTATTCATAATCCAGTACATAAACTGGCATACTGCTCTTATATACCCTAAAGTGACTTTAAACCATCTCCAGTAGCATTAGGAAGTGGTTTACTATTGCCACTCTCTCTAGGTTTCCATGACTGAGCAGGGATTTGAACTCAATTCTCTCGAGTCCTAATCTAATACTCTATCTAATATACCACACTGGTTTACCATGTTGATTTAATCTATTCTAAATGCTGATTTATTAATTTGGAGCCCCCATTGCCGATTCTCAGCACAGATACATCTATTCTGAGAATAAAAACATGTTTGCACTTGAATGTAGGTAGGAGAAAAAGCAGAATCATTTGTTTGAGCTCTCCCCCCCCCCCCCATAAGGATGTCATTATCTAGGTTGGGGTGGAAAAAGAAACCAGAAGAACAGATGGCAGTTTGAAATGAATGGAGATGATAAGAGCACTTTTTACACTCTGTTGGTTCTTAGCATTTTGGGATGCTGGCTTTATTTGCTCACATATCTGGTGTGGGGAAAGGGGACTTCTGCCTATCTGGCAGAGTACTTAAGCGAGATGTCTGCCTGTAAATAAGCACAAATATTACAAATCATCAATAAGCTCCCAGTGACCTCCTTTCAGAACAAATCACATGCAGGCAACTGCTATATTCCTGGAATTATGTAATATTTGGGAAACTGTGTGTATTCATAAGTAAAAGTAACAGCAATGTGCCTTGCCTCAAAGTCTAAGTCACGCCTGCCCAATAGGTAGACCGGGGGCTACCAGTAGCCCGTGAAGGGTTCAAAAGTAGCCCTCCAGCCATCAATAAAAATTGTGAGGGGATAAGTTCTCCACCTCTACCTCCCTCAACCCAAGGACCCCCACTGCCCCAGCAAAGCTCTGGGTCTGCCAGCCCACTCTCTCAGCTGAGAAGGGTAGGCTACTCTACTTACAATTTTTTTTTTTTACTTATGAGCATATGCTTGGAGCAGATAAAATTCATAAGTGGAGGTTTTAGTGTAGTAGCCCTCAGGCACTTTTGTCCAGAAAAAGTAGATCTTGGCCTGTTCAAAGTTGGACAGCCCTGGTCTAAGTCATCTATTTCAAAGTCTATAAAATTTCAATTTCCTTTGTGAGGATGGAGATAGAAGAGAGAAGGTACACAGACATGACATTTAGGGTCTTGGACTTTGTGGTTGCATTTTTCCGTGCAGATGTACATGGGTGGTATACACAGAATAATCTTCCAATGGACTGCAGACTAAGCAGACTCAACCATGCTTCAGACAACATCATAAAAAACAGCAATAGATGTATACTAGAAATAGAATCCTTAGAAAGCTTCCTACACCACTCAAAATGGTTAGGGGTGAATGTCAGGCAGAGTAAACAGAGCTCAGTGACCTTCAGCAAAGGACAGGAGTAGGTATTTCATTTATATTAATATGGCAAGTATAACAAGGTGGTCCTTTTTTAGGGTGGTTGCCTGAGAGTTTGGTACAAGTTTCAAAAATGTTCTGCAGGAAAATACTTAAGACACTTATCTATGAGGAACAGCAAGGGGAGAAAGATTATTCTGTGATACCATAATATAATTGGGATGTAAGGTCCCTTTGAATTTATAGTAATGTGCTTGGAATAATCCATTATATTTTTGTCATGCTCTCTACAGTAAAATACACAGACAGAGAATGGAACGTGAAGAAATTCAAAATTACTCCCAACCAAGAGATCCTATGAAGATCAATCTTGCTGGGGAGGCTACGTTCAGATTATGGCAGCAGAAAGCTCAAGTTTGCATCCCCTGTAACTTCCAGTGCATATTATGCTGCTTTCATGCTACCTATAGACATATAGAAACAGTTTGTGAATTAACAGGAAAGGGATTTTTCAGTAGTGGGGCAGCATTGGCTGCATGATTTATCCCCTTCAAATGTATGTGGAACATGGGTTTTGTCTCTCTACCATATGATTACAGGTGGAACCTGAAATAAAATGTTAGGTTTCTATGAAAAATTCCAGCCAGCGATGCACTGTTTTAGGAGACTCCACACCATATCCCTCTAACCAACTCTCCATCCTATAGATTCTCACTAGCCTGTATTTTTGGGTATCCAACATTGTCTTCATAGGATTCTTCAGAAAATAATCTTGGGTTATCTCAGATCTGCTCAGGTTCTATTTTATCTACATCAAGGCAGTACTTGGTGAGTGCAATTGCCACTGATATATACTATATAGGATTTTAGTTTTTGTGTGCTACCCATATTTCCTTGTGTTTTCCTTTTTATTCATATAGGTAAGGGGTCGATAGGGAAGGGTAAATTGGGATAAATATAAAAAATAGGGGGATGCAGGTTGGCCAGAACACTTAACAATATCAGAGTCATATTACAAATATAAACAGTTCAGTTCACGCTTATATGAACATGTAAATAACAGAACAATTTTGGTTGTTGTCATATTTTCAACTTAGCTTTGCTTTTTTTTTTAGCCACAAATAAAACTTCTCCCTTTTCTTTTCTTTTTTTTTAATAGGGGCCAAGAGAGTGCTGGGATTGTGACAAGTGATGGAGAGTCAGCCCATACATTCAAAATACATAAGGTAAAAGCCAAAACATTGTTTATTATTTATGTGACCAAAAGGAAGTGTGGCTTTGATTTGGATCAAAGAAGGCCGAGATGACTGCATATGCAGCAATGGTGAAAGTTTACCTCTTGGAGGTGATGTAATTATGTATTTGTTAACAGTTTGGGTCTTCTACATCAGAAATTCTAATGTGATTGCCCATGGCTAACCAATAGTTTCCTAATAAACATATTACCACATTGTAATGTTCCATCTTCTCTTGGCCAGCCCAAGTAACAACATAATTATTGAAGAAGAACCTTTCTTAGAAAATATTCTGCAGCTGAATCTCCCTCAAGCTACCCTGCACATTTTTATATTCTGTATGTACCCTTACTTCTGTGGAGATTACATATATTAAATGTGCTGAAGTCTTGAAGTGACAGCCAAATGTTTTCTAATTGGGACAGCCAAGCAGAATTTCCCCACGTGCAGCGGCAAAATGCCTGCTGCCATACAGGAGATGCTGAAATGCCCTATCCTTTGGAAGAGGAGAAACACACAATTTGTGTTGTGTGCAAGAAGGATAGGAGGGTGAAGATATGTTCTAAGACTGTCCATTAAAGAAGTGTGTGTGTTGTGTCATTACAGTCGTGACCAACTCTTAAAGAAGGGTACTGGTTAATAAAGTTGTCTGTTAGAAGAAGAACAAGAACACTGAAAATCCTCCAAAGTGACCCACCAGATGGTTGTATAAATTATACAGCTGTATGGGGATAATGTTAAAGTATCCCTTTCTTCAGTTCTAATAACTGAATAAATACTTTGTCCTCGTGTTTTTAATGCCACTGTTTCCCCTTTGAGGATTTTAACATCTAACTATCTTTTAAAAGGCAGAAGCCTCAAGAACTAACGATAACAAAATTTCAGAGGGGTAAATAACTTCAGAAGTTATAACTGGCTTTATCATGCCATATAGTTGTCTTTTCATGAATATTCAAATGATGTTGTACCTGAATAGTCTTTTAACTCTTAGTTCTCGGACTGGTCATATGAGACATGAGAATAAATTCTCTCATCTTTTCATTTCCCTTATGTAATATTTCAGTTGTGTTGTTATTCTTGCATAATGTGAGAGCCTGACCAGATTAGGTACAACAGAAGAAGAAAAGAGCCGTGGTTCAGTAAACTTCACAACAGCCCTAGCTACTAACTAGGTTTTCACAATACTAGAGAGGAGGCTATTGTCCCATCTAACTAGCAGTAAGGAAAAATACATGCACAATTTATTTGAGGGAGGATGGAAAGTGTATAACCTAAGAATTGTTTTGAATGGCACTACTCAATTGTCCCAGCTAGGAGGAACTCAATTCACATTATACATTATTCCCCTACTGCACAGTTGAGCATTTGAAGGTAACTGAAAGATTCTAAGTCAGTGACAGAGTTTTGAGTAAAACTACAGTACTTCCCTACAAGAGGTGTCCATTGCACATATTAGACAGAGTAGAGAGGTGGTTTGAAAGAGGGGCCAGGGAAGCTATTCATGTGTGTATTGAAAACCTCTCTCTCAACAGAGGTGGGGGGGGGTCAGACACAATCTGTCTGCTACTAATCAAGGGCTCCTTTCATCAATCCCCGAACAAATCAGAAGCACTTCACATCTCCACCAGCAATGCCATGGCTAACAACCTATATTTAATGGGTGTTGGGAAAGGTTGCATGTGTGTGTGTGTGTTGTGTTGTTACAGTTGTGACTGACTCTTCGTGACTCCATGTCCATGGAGTTTTCTTGGCAGGAGTACTGGAGTGGCTTGCCAGTTCCTACTCCAGGCATAGGTGGGACTTTTACGTACCCTAGGCCTTTGTCCACCTAATGAGCCTATTCAGATCATGGTCCACCCATGAACCTACTCAGGCTATTGTCCACCTTAATGAGCCTGTTCAGGCCTTTGTCCAACTTATGAACCTATTCAGACCAGTGTGTATGTGAAATCAAGGTGAACTATAAAATGGAAGACTCACCACTAACCTTCCTCAGACTGACAAAGTTGCTTGGATGAGTAGCGAAAAGTTTCAGTCTCTCAAGAAAAGAAGTCCAGCTGCCATGACTCCGTTTTCAGGTAACATGTTAGGTGAAGAGTGGAGAAGAACCAGAACCCCTACCAACAAGTGGCAAGTGTGTGTTTATTAAATTAAGAAAGAAAGGCCGGAGATTGATGATTTGAACTAAACAAATGTAAATGAATGTGATAACTGTACCCTTGTTTGAAAAAAAATAGAAACGAGAGAGAAATGGAATTTACTCTTTTGTCTCTGCTTGTGTGGATTACTTTTGGTTAGGGGCCAAATTGAATTTCAGCTCTTTTTCAGAAACTTGCAAAAATTGTGCATTGTACCTCCTAAGATTTGCTGGGAGACTGAGGTAAACTTTGTCTCAAAATTTGATATGTTAAAGGTGTGGTATATTTTATGTGTATGGAATCCTGTGCCCATTTTAAAAAGATTTAAAAAATGTGCACAAGTAAAATTGTGCAAAACTGAAAAATACAAATATATGGATTTTAGTGGTGGGGGGACATCACACAAAAATTCATATTTCATTGGATGTAAAAACAACTTCTTGTATTATGGAGAGTGTATACAGTACTGTGAAACAAAGCGGGAAAATACAAGGGAATTGAGAAAGGTATTTCACATTCTTAGTAAAATATTCTGGCCAGGATTGAAAATTGCCTTCAGGAATGTGTACTCAGTTCATTTTTTGTTTTGAAGGGAATGGGTCTGGTAAATCATGTGTTCAGTGAAGACAGTCTGAAGAAATTGTATGTTTCAAATCTTGGAATTGGCCACACAAGATATTCTACCTCAGGCGTTTCTGTCTTGGATAATTGTCAACCATTTGTTGTGGAAACACTGCATGGAAAGATTGCTGTAGCCCACAATGGAGAGCTCACAAATGCTGCGAGACTGCGGAGAAAGGTAGGAATTAGTCCTGTGCATTAATTAATTAATTTTATATCCTGCCTTTCTTCCAATAAGAGAACAGGCCAAAGGCCAGGGAGTCAAACAGGGTTCTCCCAGCACCATCTTCTTAGTTTGTCCCTCTAGGAAGGACTAGAACCACCACAGAGCAGTTCCTCCAAGTCCGCAGTGAGGTATCACAAAAAAATACTGTGATCAATTATTTTAAAAGCTGCTGAGAAGTTCAGCAGAACCAAGAGGGACATACTCCCTCTTGACAGTTCTAGGCATAGGTAATTCATCAAGGTGACCTGCGCTTTCTCAGTCGCATAACCAGGCCTAAAACCTGACTGAAATGGATCTAGACAGCATGTTTTATCCAGCAACCTCTGGAATGCCGAGGCCACATTTCCATCCTGCATAAAAGGTTCTTGCTCAAAAATGGAACATTGGGTACTGGCTGATAACTGTCCAATATAGTAAGGTCTAGAAAGGAAATGTTTGAAAGAGGCCTCATGCCTACACCTTTTATGCAGAATGGAATTGCCATATATTTTGCTCTATAAGATACACTCCCCCCCAACAGTAAGGAGAAATGTCTGTGTATCTTATAGGGCGAATACACCCACGCTGGGAGCCTCCAGAGCAGCTGCTGCAGAGGCCCCCAGACCCAGTGGAGGTCCCAGCCCCAGCTGCAGGCCCAGCGGAGGCTTCCCGACCTGGCTGTTTAAAAAAAAATACCTGGCATGATTGATTTGTTCCATAGAATAGAAGATGGAGAGCAAACAGCTCTACCAGAGACCATAGAGATGAGAAATGGGCTAGAGAGTAACCACCCAACATAATGACCATAGAGCGACCCTTCAAGACAGGCCAAATGTGAATCCAGGGGAGGGAACTCTCCCTCTTCTATTCTATGGAGCAAATCAATCATGCAAGGTAACTTTTTTAACAGCCGGGTCGGGAAGCCTCCGCTGGGGCTGGGACCTGCACCAGGTCTGGAAGCCTCTGCAAGGGCCAGAGGCTTCCAGCACGGAGATCCAGGCACTGGTGTGTGTGTGTGGTTGTCTTCACATTTTACTCTGCAGCCATGCCGCTCCAGACCTCCCAAGAGCAGCATGACTGGCGGGTAAACTGGGCTGGAGATGTACCAGGAAGGCAGTATGTATGTGTGAATATTTTTTCACGCATATATACCTCTAAAACTGTGTAGTGAAAAATACAGTACAGTGGACCCTTGTATAACAAACAACTTGCATAACACAAAATTTGTACAACATAAAAATTCCGGAGATTGGTGAAATTTGCTTAACATAATTGCCTATGGGGTAAATTTGTACAACATAAAAATGGGATTACTCCATTTTCAATGCATTCCTATGGAAATTTGTATAAAGGAAAATTTGCTTAACATAATTTCATTTGGAATGAATTAATTCCTTTATACAAGATACCACTGTATGTCTTGAACTCGAGAGCATTTGTCACTCCTCTTACCTGGTTGGCCTGTCCTCCCTTGCCTGTTTTTTAAGAGCAAGAATGGCAAGGATCCAGCATACATGTGATAGGTCTCACTTCTCCACGGATCCTCTCCACATCCTTAGGCTATACAAATTGAAGTGAATTCATTAACACAAAGCAAGCAGCTGCCAAAGTCACATCACAAGTTATTGCATCTAGGTCAGAGTGAATCTGAGTGCAAAGTATTGTGCAAATTCTTCACAGCTGACTGTTGAGTAGTCCTCATGTTCATCTTCTGGGCAATTACCCAATAGCCCCTTGACCACTTGAAACAGCTCTGCTGGATGACTCTGTGCTGACACAGTGGTAGCCTTCCTATGTCCAAGAAAGCAGATGGGGAAGTACCCTGTTTCCCCGAAAATAAGACATCCCCTGAAAATAAGACGTACTTACAGTTTTGCCCCACACTGAAATATAAGGCATCTCCCGAAAATAAGGCCTCCCCATAATAAGATAACAATAAATGTATACTGTATTTTTCTTCATGAAAAAATAAGACATCCCCTGAAAATAAGACCTAGCGCATCTTTGGGAGCAAAAATTAATATAAGACACTGTCTTATTTTCAGGGAAACACGGTACTATTGCACACATATACGAGACATAGTCAGTATTTTGTTTAGTGCTATGAAAATGGATAGTTAACTTTCAGGATATATAAGAACTGCCAGGTTTTCTCTACACAGGACTGTATAAACTATAATGGGAGGATTTCTGGTGTGTAGTCTATGAATATGCAGTCTACCACAATTTGCTGCTTTGAGTTAAAGCATAATATATTTAGCAAAGACAAACAAGAATTATTTGTTTCAACAATATATTTATATATATACAGTATACATTTAGTACACTTGGTTAGCTTTATATCCAAATTCAGCATTCAGCAAAGTAACTTTCCAACCTTCACGTTGAAGAACATCCAACATACGAGTCCAGCTTGCATACACAGCAATACAGCAATGACGTGAAGAGCTAACTTCCAGACCTTTCCAACTTTGCAAAATCCCATTTTATATGTGCACCTATGTCCAGTATTTATACTACTGTTATCCAGTCATCATTGCTACTTTGTACCCCAGGACTTGGCACTCATAACCGAGGATTCTGAGCCTTCACTCTTATGCATGCCAATACGGCTCTCCGTACGATTCTGAGACCTTGAATCTCTTGCTTTTTGCCAAGGTCTCTTAGGCATACAGCCTTCTTTACAGGTGTCTTATATTAAACATCACTTTGAAACTTCAACCCAGCATGACCATGCTGACAGAGGAGACAATGCACTGAACACTACCTTTCTACCTTTGGATCCTGAAATGGGGGACTTTATATCACTGGAGCAAATTCAGCCATCTGTGCATCCTTAGGTGGCCATATATTCTTTTCCATGAGGTCATTGTTTGGTGGGTTCCCAGCTTTTGAATGTTTATTCCCCATCTAGAATATTGAAATGACTCTTCTAAGTCTAAGTTACAATCAGTAAGATTTTAAAGGGAAAATGCTAGCATTTTGCACACTATCTTTCAGCTTGAAGCTCTGCCTGGCATTGGAAAGTGGTCCCAAGAAACTATCAGGAATTGATTTGGGTCTTTGTCTCGAAAGAATCCACTGTTGTTTATGTTCCATAGTTTGTTTTCAAATGCAAAAAAAATCAGTGCAATAAAATCCATGCTCCATCTTGTCCTCCTCAGCATTTTTTTCCTGGAATAATGAGGTTTGAGCCACAACATTAATTCATCAGGATCATAATCTGTTATGCTTCTGAGCCATTTTAATTGTTTAGGGCAGGGCTGGTGGATCAAAGGTTGCATGTCAGTAGTGGCCAAAGCACCCATAATTCTCCCTTGCCACTCCTTCATATCTACTCATTAATTCTCTCTCCCTCCCACCTTAGAATGTGAGAATGAGTAGATTTAAACCTGCCCACCTTGCATGTTGAGATTTCAAAGAATTTACCATTCAAGTGTTTCTTTTTTCTTTTAGTACACCTATATTAACACGGTAGTTAAATGTATTGGTAAATTCTGCATTGTATGTCCTTTGTTTTATAGTTAATGCGCCACGGAGTGGGGCTGTCTACCAGTTCTGACAGTGAACTTATTACTCAGCTGCTGGCATTTACTCCTCCTTTAGAGCAAGATGACTCACCAGATTGGGTTGCAAGGTAAAGCTGAAGGGGAAAGAATGGAAACCAGTTCCTTGGGATTCTTGGCTCCTATTAAGCTAGCTTTCATGTTTCAGGATCAAAAACCTGATGAACGAAACGCCCACTTCATACTCCCTTCTGATTATGCACCAAGATATCATCTACGCAGTACGTGATCCTTACGGGAATCGTCCGCTCTGCATTGGTCGGCTTGTTCCAGTAGGCGATATAGGCGGCAAAGGTACAGCTTGCTAAGTAGTTATGTTCAAATGTAACTCTTGCTTGTCAAATCTATGCCCATTGTAAAGTGCAGTCATTTGTGCTAACATTGTAATTGTTAAACTCAGTATTCAGAAGTGATTCACAACCTTTCTAAACCAGTCTGTGTTAGGGGTAATTACATCATTTATTTGTAGATATTTGTTGGTTTACATGGGATTACTGTTCCTTTCCCATATGGAGAATGAGTATAGTCACATTATCTCTCACCCTTTTAAGTCTCCAAGGGGGGGGGGGGGAGAAGAGGCATAATATGGGAGGAAGTCGGAAGCATATCTTTCTGTCTCCATCCTATTGTAAAAGAAACATACCATCATATATTGCCTTGAGTAGACTCCTGAAATCAAACACAGTATTTTTCTGTGTAAACTATTAGACTGAAAATTGAGGGTTGTCTTATATACAGAAGTTAGCTGAGGAGAGAACTGTGGTTGCAGGCATATGTTGTGTAATGATATTATGATTAATCATGACACCCAAGCTGTTACGAAGCAGACATTTTTAATAGCAGGCCAAGCAGAAGAACAACAGAAAAGTATATCTATGCCCTTTACATTAATTAGTTTCTATTCTAACTTCAGAAAAATTTCAAATAGCTATGAAGTGCTGGAGAGCTCAGTGGTTTGGGTATTTTTAGGGATCTTTCAGTTCGTAGATCAGCCAGACATTTGTGATTTTGGGGGGGGGGCTTTTCCCCATTTCTCCATCAGTTACGGTTTATTTTGGATGCATGTGGGATGAATCTGGAATGTCTTGCATTAACTGTGAAGGCAGTTTGCTAACCGGGCTATGGATGTGTACTTGGCAGCCTGCATGTAGACATGGCCTTGCAGGCCTGGTGAAGAATCTGAAGAAAGAGTGCTCATTTTCTAAGGTGCCACAAGACTCTTTTCTGTAAGAAATGGAAGGGCAGCCACAGCAATTGCAGGTACCAGGTGCCAAATGTGAAAGGACTTCACAGTAGCAACACAGAGGAGAAGTTAAACATTTAGTGGAGTTGTTAAAGACATTTATATCATTAAAACATTTGCAAACTATCTTGAGAGAGTATTGACACTGCTATTAATCGTTTGATCATATCAGTGAAAAAGGCGAGCTGCTTTTGTAACACGTTTATAAAGATATATAGCTGTAAACCTCCAAGCAACATGAAAATGCTGCCATTGTGCTAAACTCTTTTACAGGAAAAAATAGTGCTGAAACAGAAGGATGGGTAGTTTCCTCAGAATCCTGTAGCTTTCTATCGATTGGAGCAGTGTAAGTTTGTTATTATGAGTTTCATTGTAGTGAAGTTAAATGAAGCTAGTGTTTTGTTTTTGCAGTATTGCTATAGTGATGTTTAATTTTAAGACCAAATATTATGGCCTGAAAATCTACATGACATTGTAATCAATGCCAAAACCCATTCATTTTAGTGGAACAAGAAACCCCTGGCTTGTATTTAGAGAGTAACAGAAAATATTGCATGCATTTTTAACCAATTATCAACTCCTTAGTTGTATGCTTTGGTTGTGCACAGTGCATTTAGAAATACTCATCTGTTAGCTATGGAAAACATTTACATTCCTGTAGTCATTAGATGCATCTCTTCTCTGCTGGTACAGTCACCCCCCGCTATTTTGCGGTTCAGGTACTGCAGTCCCTCTATATTGCGGGATCACAGTACCTGCGCGGAGGGCTGCATGGAGGGTGATCATATTTCCCCATGCTGCCGCCTCACGCTCCTCCGAGAAGCTTCGGGGCCACTTCGGGGGGCGGCGGGGGGCGATCGCATCTCCCCGCACCACCCCCAAGCATTCCTCCAAGAAGCCTCGGGGCCATTTGGGGATGGTGGGGGGCAATCACATCACCCCACACCACTGCCCCCACTTCTCCGAGAAGCCTCGGACCGCGGGGGGCCATGTGATCGCCCGCGCAGCCCTCCCGCACAGCCCGATGCATTTCAATTGAGAAATTTTCCCCATTGGAATGCATTGAGCCAATGTTTTCCAATGGGGAAAATTTTCTCGATTGAAATGTATTGAGCCAATGCATTTCAATGGAGACGGCCCCGGACGAGAAGTCTCGGGGTGGTGGGGCGGGCAGCAGTGGGAGGTCCGATTCCTCCTGCCGCCGCCGGCGCGCACCACCCTAAGATTTCTTGAACCGGCGCGTGCCGGCGGCAGCAGGGAGATCTGATTGCCCCCCTGCACCCGAGCCCCCCCGACCCACTTCCACATATTGCAGATTTTCAGGCATCGCGGGGCGGGTGGGCCCCGAACCGCCGCGATAGGTGGGGGGTTACTGTACTCCCAGCTTCAAATTATTCAGCTGCTAAGTTACTCTAGCGTTTGGAAACAAAACAAATTACAAAAAGGTTTACTTAATGAACTACAGAATAAAGCCCATCCATATAAGTTCAAAACATCAAAAATAATTTTAGCTTTTCAAACACATCTTTGCAATTCATAACTGGTTCATAGCTAGGAATGAGAGGCTTCAATTAAACACTGTATTCCTTGTGTTAACGTGTTTTGTGAAACTTACTGACACCTTATGCAACTTAGTTCATAACCTGACTATTTTGTTGGGTTTAAAGCAACTATAGAATTCTATCAGATTTTTAGTTTTGAGACTCATGTAAATTTCTTGATTTTGGATTTTCGACATTTGTCCCATTAAATTACAATACAGTATCATAACTCCCTGTGTGCATAGTGGACAGATGTAATTTAAAATCCTTCAGCAAAAAAAGGTGAATTTTGCATTCTGTATGAACCTTTCATATTGTTCCAATTTGTTTGGTTTTCCTAGTTATAGGAATGGTTAAGAACCTTAATTATTGCCCAGTACCACAATCTGTACTTTTTCTGCATTCTACTGGACTTTTAAGTTTTCTAAGCTACAACCATATTTTTAAGGTACCACCGTGAAGTCATGCCAGGCGAGATTGTGAAGATATCTAGATATGACATCCAGACGTTGGATGTTGTACCAAGACCTGCAGGAGATCCATCAGCATTCTGTATTTTTGAATATGTGTATTTTGCAAGGCCTGACAGCATCTTTGAAGGCAAGCTATCAAATTGGTTTTTTCAAACTTATTTAGGTGGATAGAAATTGTATTCAAATGTTTGAAAGAGGAAGAGACCTCAAGGGCCATCCAGTCCAACCCCCTGCCATGCAGAAACCCCCATCACAGTGTTTCCGACAGATGGCCATCCAGCCTCTGCTTAAGTTCTTTTGTTAGATCTACCATTTGTTTTGGAGAAATGTAAAATACATCATAATGTGTGGGTAGTAAATAGTGCACTGTGTGGCAGTACGTAGGTAGTAAATAGTGTCTTTATTTTTTGCAACATGTGCACAGTGCTGAGTTGAATTTTCTCAGCTGTGAACTATGCATGCATTGTCAGATACATAACCTTGGGTGAGCAAATACATGGTACATCAGCTCTGAAAAAAACTGCAGTCATAACTATAATTTGTACTTTCTCCTCTGTTTTGAATTGGTAGTGTATTGATAGGTTTACAAAGAAGATAAGTGCCAGTTTTTCTTGAGATTCAAGGTTGTTGGCAGATACTTCATTCCAGATTTTATTGTTGAAACTCTTCTGCCAGTCTCCTTATCTGTTTCTAAAGACCTCCTTCGTTTTTATTTCATTCATTCAGTTGTTCAAGCAGCTGTAACAAAATGAGCCGGGCTAGCAAGCCTTGTTGACAGGCTAGATTGAACCTTTATTCCTATGTAAATTTTCTTGGGATTTAAAAATTAGTAGAGGAAAAAAAGTATTAAACATACTTGCGTGAAACTGGTAAAGGAAAAAAAATGGGTAAGCTTTTGTCATTCTCCATAGGTCAAATGGTGTACTCTGTTAGAAGGAGATGTGGCCAACAGCTAGCTATTGAAGCTCCAGTGGAAGCAGATTTGGTTAGCACAGTCCCAGAATCAGCAACACCGGCAGCCCTTGGTTATGCACAAAAGGTACTGTATTTTTGTGTTGTATTTTTCACTTGAAGTTGAGAGTGAGAAAAAGATGTTCTGGTCGCTGTGGGAAACCGCTGCCACCTCAAGGCTTCGGGTCACTGTGACCTCCTGTTTCAGTGAGAAAATGCTTTGCTGACATAGGTACATTCTCGATCATAAAGGAGGGGCTGCACACTCTTCTACCTTTCTGCTTAGTGATAGAGTATAAGGATCAAACGGGCTCCTTTGACCAATGCAAGGTAATGATTATGTAACCACTATCCTATCTGCTTTGCTGGTACAGTGACTCCCCACCTATCGCACGGGTTAGGGACCGACCTAACCTGCAATAATTGAAAATCCGCGATATGCAGATGCAGGTTGAGACAGGCCGGGGGGGGGGGCTAACTGGTGGCGCGAAGGCCTCAGAAATGATTTTCGGCAACCTGGAAGTGACTTCTGGTTCGCAGGGAGGCCCTTTTGGGACTTCCAGAAGGCCTGGGAAGGCCCTCTCAGGCCCGTTTGGGGCAGCTCCAGTCTGAAACAGGCCGTTGCCCCCTTACCCCAAGGGGCCTTTTTTCATATACTGTGGTCCCGCAATATAGCGGGACCACAGTATATGAACCACGAAAGGGCGAGGGACCACTGTAAACACATTGTGTTATCCTGTTAAGTCAATAAAGATGAGCCTCAAGGCATTGTCGGAGGCTCCGCTGGTTCGGATAATTGCAGTCGACTCCCTTTGTTCAACTCTCAGCAGGCAGTCTGGTAGTCTTTTAGCAGACCGTCCTACTTTTGATTTCCAGAAAGCAACCTTTGCTCTAGTGCTTCCCTACAGGTCACAAGTGGACAAAACAGTAGGAGAGGCAACTGTAGGAACCCTGACTTATCAGATTTAATCATGATCACTGCTGCTTTCAGTCAGAGCTTTGCTCCATGATTTATTTACCACGTGCTCTGAATCTTAGCAGCAGCCGAACACTCTGGGTTGCTTCTCTCCCAATGTGGCAGAGAAAGAAACCACAAAATAGATGGTCAACAAGGTTTTAAGATTTGCATCTTTAACTGCTCCCATTTAGTCTACACTTCTGTATATAGAAAAGAGATACTAATCCAAATTCCTCAGGTATTGCTGAATTGATTTTAGATGTTGTGCAGAATTTTAGACACTTTTTTCCTTTGACCTCCCTTTTCTCATGTTTGCAGTGTGGGCTACCATACATTGAAGTATTGTGCAAAAACCGATATGTTGGAAGAACTTTCATTCAGCCAAACATGAGGTTAAGGCAGCTTGGTGTGGCCAAAAAGTTTGGAGTTCTATCAGATAATTTCCGAGGCAAGCGTATTGTCCTTATTGACGATTCTATTGTGCGAGGCAACACTGTTTCACCCATAATTAAACTACTAAGAGAATCTGGTGCAAAAGAGGTAAGGACATATTACTGCTTGTCCATAGGCAGACATAAGTGGGGGGAGGGAGATGAATGGTTCTGATTAGAACTGTATTGTAATAATTGCCCAAGTTGAGGAGGAGAAGAGAATACTGTTTCCAGCTCTTTTGCTTCTGTACCTGTTTCTCCATACCATTGTTTACCCCCTCCTCCCCAGTAACAAACCCAGTTTTATTTGACTGTTTCCAGTCCATCAACTCATCCATCCAATTTTGAAATATATGGTGTTTCCCATTTAATATAAACAAATGCTATTAGCTGAAGCCGCACCAATTTTTATTTATTTATTTATTTATTTATTTATTTATTTATTTATATACCGCCCGTCTTCCAGAGGAACTCTGGGCGGTTTACAACAACAACAATAATAACAAACAAAATACTAGTAGAAAAAAGCAAGTAATAATAAAAATGATGGTAAGAAAAAACATTAAATAATAATAATAATAATAATAATAATAATAATAATAATAATAATAATAATAATAATAATAATAATAATAATAATAATAATAATAATAATAAAAACTACGGTTGCATTTTTCCATTTCCTCAGGTGCATGTGCGTGTGGCTTCACCTCCCATAAAATTTCCTTGTTACATGGGCATCAATATTCCAACAAAAGAAGAACTCATTGCTAACAAGCCAGAATTTCATGACCTTGCCAACCACATAGGTAAAGTATTTTAATCTTCAGTGCTTTTCTAGAAAGGTTAGAAACAGAAATAATTTCAAGAAGGATGAGAATGGGCTAAAATGCAGCCCCTAGGCTGGGAATGGATTTGGTCGGAAAACTTGCGGACACACAAGTGGGAAAGTGATGGTGCCCAGAAAAGAGGCCGGAAGCAGGAGACAAAGAGCTGACAGAGGCGGAGCATCATATTGGGTTGGGATAGAAACCTGGAAGTGGAAGAAAAAGATCCCGAACGAAAGAGCCCAGGTAGAGAGGGAGAAGGAGTGAACACAAAGGTTCTAGGCATGAGAGAAAGAAAAACATGGACTGGGAAGAAGGAGAGTTTGACCTGGGATCCTTATGAACAGCAGGAGTCCCAGAAGATCAATTGCCCCTGCTGCTGGCACCATCCTGATCAGGTTGGAAACCAGTTTGAGAACTGGACTTTGGTGTAGAAACTGGGGCTTTCAAAGAGTCTAATCCCTTCAATTCCCCATTTTTGTTAAATGAAGATTTAAATCATAAATTAGACCTTCCAGCATTCTTAGATATTCCTCCAATAATTTTTAACACGTTTGAAGTTAAAAAAGAATCTTTATTGAATTCATCTGGAGAAGGGAAGAGCCAATCATATGTCGGGCTAGGACACATACCCTCACACAAAGTCAAGGTGGAACGCTGAAAGCATCTATACAGTCACCTGGAAACATGTGAAGGGAAGAAACACATTTACAGGTTAGTTAACACATGAAAGATGGCTTCCTAAAATATCAAGTGCTAGGATGGCAAAAGACTCCAAGGTAAACAGGAAATCCCACAACAATTGCAAGATTGTTTCATTGAGATCTCCAGCAATGAATATCTGCACCCACCAATCATTGAAGGCATGCCAACCTATGGAACAATTCTGTCCATTATCACTATAGAAGTCACCAATGCAGTAGACACTATGAAGAATATGAAGGACCCTGGACCACGGGTGTTTGATTTGGGCTGTGTGTGTTATGCAATACTGATGGCACCCAGTATGATGTAGTGGAAAGTGATGGACTAGAACTCTGGAAACCAGGTTCAAATCCCAACTCAGTCATGGAAACTCACTGAGGGAATGGAACTGGTGAATCCACTCTTTAAATACTATACTCCTGTGTGCAAGACTATATTTTGACTAAAATAGATTAAACATTGAGGGTAATCTTATATACACAGAAGTAAGCTGAGGAGAGAACCTCATGGATACGGACTTGTAATTTTGGGTTGGAAAAGTGGGGGTTGTCTTATTCATGGGGGGTATCTTATAGGTCAGGGCTGTTCAACTTTGAACAGGCCAAGGTCTACTTTTTCCAGCCCAAAGTGCCTGAGGGCTACTACACTAAAACCTCTACTTACGAATTTTATCCATTCCGAGCACATGTTCATAAGTAAAAACTTTTGTAAGTAGAGCAGCGGGAACAGATTTCAATGCGCCATGGCCCTTGAACTGCCCTGCTCGGCTGAGACAGTGGCCTGGCAGACCCAGAACTTTGCTGGGGCAGTGGTGGTCCTTGGGATGAGGGAGGGAAGGGTGGAGAACTTATCCCCTCACTTTTTTTATTATGGCCAGCGGGGTTACTTTTGAACCCTTCGTGGGCTACCAGTAGCCTGCGGTCTACCTGTTGGGCAGGTCTGTTCTAGATGGAAGAATACAGTATCTGACTTACCTTGAAAGCCCTATTATGGTCACTACAAATTGGTTCTGACTTGACATCACAGAACAAGAAACAGCAAAGTTCTTAACAGTTTGCTTTTCATCTTTTCTCTATTTCCAGGAGCTGACAGTGTCGTTTATCTTTCAGTAGAAGGACTGGTATCATCTGTGCAAGAAAGCATCAAAGCAAGACAAGACAGTGAAAATAATCTAAAGACTAATAAGTTCCGGGCTGGGAAAGTTGGCCACTGTATAGCTTGTCTTGTTGGAAAATACCCTGTAGAGCTAGAATGGTGAATGCTCAGAGTCCACTCACAAACGAATTAACATTTGGAACTGATTAAATGTATCACTGCCAAACAACTTATTTGGGATGGTGATGAGCATAAGAGAACAAACTCTTAGCAGTCACACTAGCGTTATAACTTTGTGGTTAAGGAAGCCATACCAAGCATTGTAATTCCTGAAATGGTTTAGCTTTACCAAGGAATTTGGACTGCTCCATGGGTTTTTGTTCACAACTGTAGTTCCTTACAAATGACAAGGAAGAGGCTGGACGCCATTCAGCTATCTCTAATTTTAAGATGTAATCAATCAGGAGAAATATAAAAAAAAACTGGTTATCTATAAATGAGAAACATGTTCAATTTCAGAGGTTTTATTCAGCTGTTTGGACTCATGATTCTGAAAAAGAGCCAGAACCTTGACTTTATTTTTTTATGGTTGTGTAAAATCTGAAGAACTTGCCAGAGTTAACTGAGGTGCCAGGGCTTATGATGATTGCCAGTTGGCACATGACTGCAGTATAACCTGGCATCTTGTTCATTAGCTGCAATGTACTGCAGCAAGTAAGAATTCTGCCCAATGGATCTATTTTACTCATATTACTATAAATTCTTCTGTTATAAAAAACTTCCAAAGAGACTGAAGATTATTTTTACACAATATTTTTACACACTGAGACTGGAAGACTCAGGGAAATACTAAACCAGAAGTCTAATACCCCGTGGCTTAACAATTTAAAAGCAAGTAACCTCACTGCCTTAAAACTACTTCCATTGTGTGTCACAGGGATATGATAGGGAAGACCAGACACGCTGACAATCATCTTCTGTACTATCAATTAGACATTAAGGGCTGATTTTCTGTTATATACATTCACTATGACTGCGGACTTAACTGAAATAATGCTTTTATTTGCTTTTAAACCTTCAAAGAAGACTCCAACATTGAAAAATTAACACAGAGACTTCTGTTAATGGAGGATTAATGGAATACAACGTTCTTAATTTAATATATACAGTATATAAAAGCATTGCTCAGTGTTTCTTTCTGTGGCTTTTTAATGTGGTGGGTTTTGTGTCTCTCTGTGAATGAAATTTCAGTATTTAATAATGAAAATGTCCATCTGGACACCTGCAACTTGTACAAGTAATTCTAACCTCATTGAACAATTCCTCCTCCTGCTTGATGGTCTGTATGCAGTTCCGTATATGGCTTGGAATCTAGTCCAGAAACTGAATCAAGATGTTCTCTTTGCAGCCCCACTTCTCTTGGGACTAGTTAACATTTATATTTTAAGTTACATTTCATACTGCCCCCTTTCCCACCAAAAATATGTTGAGTCTTCTCCAGGTGTTTCTAGAACACATATATCAAAAGTAAATTTGATATATTATTAAAATAAATTCATTTCAATATTTTCTAACATTAGTTTCACAAGCTAATTTGTCATTAATTACCATATTCCACATTTCTTTATACCATTCTTCCCGATGGGCCATGCATGCAACAGGGACTCTCCTAAGTGGAATGACCTGGCTTACAGGATGGTTTCATTTGAGAACAATACTTTCTGAATAGGTCTGTGGTAATAAGCAATTAAAAACTTAAGAACAAGTGCTGTTTCGAAATATTTTACATCTTCACTTTTCAAATTATATATGCATTTAGAAAACCCAAAGGTACTTGTAAAGTTATACAAACAAATAATGTACCATCTTAGAACACAGAAGGGGAGATCACTCATATGAAAGAGCTCCTGCAGCACAAGTCATAGGGCATTGAAAGAGAACACCAGCAAGTAAGTAACCAGGCTATAAATGATCGAATACGAATCTATTTATGAGGTCACTGAAATCCAAAACTGTTCCAAGGAACTGATGTAATTCCTGGGTCTTCTACACACACACAAAGGCTAAATAACAGTCACCCCTTGCCAGGAGTCAGGTTTGGGTACAAACTCAACTAACAGATATCCTGTTTGCTTCATCTCAAGACTAGAGATGGGCACGAATAGAAAAACTGGAGTTTTGTTTGTCGTTTAGAGGTCCGTTTTGGTTCGTTTCCGTTTGCAATTTTTTTGCAAAAAATCGTTTTCATTTCGTTACTGATTTGTTACCATTTCGTTACCATTTATTCCAATTTTAAGTGATTTTTTAGCATTTAAAGCAGCTCACTTCATTGCTGTAACGGAAACAAAACGCACGACAAAAATCCCTGCATTTCTGTTCGTTTCGTTTCATTTTAGAGACAAATTTCGTTTGTCGTTTCGTTGTGTAATGAAATGAAAAACGAAAACAAAAAATTGTTCGTTCCATGCCCGTCTCTACTCAAGAGATCTGACAGAGCAGCCAGCCAGCAAAATGGCTCTGCTAACTTAAGATATGCTGGCATAATAAACCAAAGGGAAGGAATAGGTGGTCTCGGTTAAACAAACTACTCAGGCATAGGGTACATGATACAAAACCTCTGAACTCATTTGCAAAAGGTCTGTTAATCTTGGCAACAACAGACAATTTCTCTGGGGCAGAAATCGAGAGCATCATTGGGACAATAATAATCAAAGGTGGTGATATGAGTACAGTCAGCTGCAGCAAATGGAAAAGTCAGAGCTGTGTGTAGAATAATGACATATTAACAGGAAATGAAGATCCCCATAGATTTAATGAGTCAGCAGTGTTGATGCATGCATACAAGTACATGTCTGTCCCCCTGTGTTTAAGAACAAGGAATAGGTTGTGTGGTCCCCAAAATAAAAGAGATCACTCTGTCTTGGGATACCAGATGTAAATGGAAACACCTAGCAAGCAGCAGGCACATGGCAAGTTTTGTTTATTAAAATACTGTTAGCAACACAGAATGAGAAGATGTACCGCAATTTCCAGGAAGTAGAAACTTGAAAAAAATCCAAAGAATTTAGGAAGAGGCAAAAGAAACAAGTCTGTTTCATCTTGGGCAAAAGACAAACTTTTGAAAGGATTTTATGTGGCTGTAGTAATAATCCTGGTAGTACTGAGAAAAAAATATTTTGGACTACAACTGCCAAATTCCCCCACCCAACGTGGTGTTACAAACTCCCAGATATTTGATTACCCGGCACACATGTAAATGTGGTGAAACCACAAACTTCTTTGTTCGGTAATGCTGCCACCAATTAGTTACTTAACTTCCTATAGATATGAAACAGGGCTGGAAAGTATGGCAAAGTTGCAAATAACAAAGTTTATTAAAAGTTAATGTAGTACATAAAGGTCTGCTTTAACATTGCTTGCTTTACTTATTAGTTACAGATACAGTAAATACATTCAGTCCCTATTGCCATTAAACAAGTCCTAACCAGTTTCTACGTCTGAAACACTTTCCCTAGTGCAAACTAATAGCTTGCTGTTTTGATCCCTGGTTCTCCCAGGTTCTCTCTCTCTGGTTCTCTCTAGTTCCCCCTTGACAGTTTACCCGTCGCTCCTTATATAGGTACCAGCCCCGCCCACATTCAGTGGATTGGTTGTCTATTTACATATTTATGACCATGCCTCCCAAGGGTTCCAATCACACATGGCCAATAGAATTCTGTGTTGTAGTCTATAGGCACAGAGGGAACATATGTAGTGGTCCCCCGCCCATTTGCAGTTCATATGCTGCAGTCCCACTATATCGCGGGACCGTAGTAAATGAAAAAAGACCCCCTGGGGTAAGGGGGCAGGCCTGTTTCAGGCCTCCCATACTTACCTCTAGCCTGGTGCTGCCCCAAACGGGCCTGTGAGGGCCTCCCTGGGCCTTCTCGAGGCCTGAAAATGGCTTCCCTGTGAACCGGATGTCACTTCCAGAAAGTGACTTGCGGTTCACAGAAAATCATTTCTGAAGGCTCTGAGGGCCTTTCTAGACCTGTTGGAGGCCGCAGAAATGATTTTCGATGATCCTAGAACCTTCCGGTTCGCAGGGAGGCCCTTTTGGGGCCTCCAGAAGGCCCGGGAAGGCTCTTGCAGGCCCGTCCATGGCAGCGCCAGACTGGGGGTAAGTACAAGGACGCCAGATAGGCCCCCCAGGCCTGGCCTGACCTGCATCTGCATATCGTGGATTTTCAATTGTCGTGGGTTAAGTTGGTCCCTAACCCATGCAATAGGTGTGTGGGGGGTCACTGTAATTGGACAGTGGTTTGGTTAGGATCTTACACAAAAATCATGGGGAGCCATTAAAATCCATGCCTCAGAGCTACATTTTTCTGCTACTGCAAAGCCATGTATTGAAGAATGCCTGGTTTCTGCATTGTAATCTAGGGGTGCAGATGGGGTCAATAACTAGACAGTGATTTAGAACAATCTTACAACAAAACCACGTGTATACATGCCTTGGATCCCTGTCTTTGTGTCACTGTTACTGAAAGGACCTCTGGTTTCTGATGGGATCTGTGATCTGGTGGTGGTTTAGAGAGGATTCCTTAAAAAATGTGGATCCATGACATGAATCCATGTTCTTGCACCACTGCCAACTCATGTGCTGAAGGAACCAGGATTTCTGTGGGCAAAGATGGGACCTTTGATCTGATAGTGGGTTTGCGGGGCTCTCATATAAAATTGTATCAAATCCCAAGGACCCATTCTTTATTTCATGGTCTGGATCAACCTTTCAGCCAAACCCTAGTCATAATCTTTTCCTAGTTGGGAGAGAAAGGGCCTTCCCCTGGAACCGTGAATGGCTGCAAGTTATCCCCGCTGCAGTGCAAAATACATGACAACAGTTTGTCCCCCAAAGGGCAGTTACGAGACCTAAGCTTTCCCAAATACTTGCACTTTTGTTAATGTGGACCAACAGGGTTATCTGCCTTAACCACCTTGGATCCTTTTCAAGGAGGGGAAAAGAGCAAAAAGTATTTTAAGTAAATGTTTTGGAGAAGGTAGCCGTGTTAGTCTGTGCAAGAATTCTAGGCCAAAAACAGAAAAAGAAAAGAAAAAAAAGTGGCACCTTAGACTAAAACTTTCATATATTATATGAAATATAAAATGTATATTTTATATAAAATATTATGTATATTTTATATTAAAGTTAATCTTTAAGGTGCCATATGCTTTTCTTTTCTTTTTCTTTGACTTTTTTGCCTTGAATTTATATTTTTATTAATAAATAAATAAATAAATAAAATATTACAGTGGACCCTTGTATAACAAACTGTTTGTATAACATAAAATCTGTACAACATAAAATATTCCGGAGATAGAGGAAATTTGCTTAACATAATCGCCTATGGGGTGAATCCCTACAACATAAAAATAGAATTACTCCATTTTCAATGCATTCCTATGGGAAACTTGTATAAAGGAAAATTTGCTTAACATAATTTCATTTGGAACTAATTAATTCCTTTATACAAGGTATCACTGTATTATATTATATTAATTATATTATATTATTATTATATAAAACTCCTATTATTATTTGACAGGGGGGAGGTCGACTAGGGATGTCAACCACCTCCATGACTGGCTCTTGCCTTAGTTCTCCATCCTCTCCAGAAGAGAAAAATGACATTTCGCTGCAGCCTCCTCGATGGCCCAGCACCGGAACCCCATAATACGCCAGCAGGCCTAATAAATAGCCTATCCTTCCGTCGCCTGCTGTGAGTCCGGGAGGCGGATCTTTCGCTTTCCTCCCGAGAAGAACCCGTCCGTCGCTCCTCCAGCCCGCATTCCAGCCTTTGCTGGAGGGGAGAGAGACGCGGCTGCTTTCCGGGCTTTTGTCAACAGCAGAGCCCCGGGTGCTCCGTGAATGCAAAAAGGGGAGCCCCGGGTGGAGTGGTTCTTTCTGCCTATGGAGGAGAAGCCATGCTTTTATTTTGGGCCAGAGAAGGGTGGGGGAAACAGCAGCCCGGAAGATCGTCAGCCTGGCAAGGGAGTAAACAAAAGCAGCCGCGGGATCCTTAAAGGGGCCGCCGCTGCGTGGTTCGTGACGGGGCCTCGTCCTGGAGTTCCTACTCGGAAGAAGAACCGACCACCTCTGCCTTCATGAGGCTGAAAGTAGGGTAGGTCAGCTTCATGAAGTCGAGTGGGTCTGTAATGCCGCATAATTATACGGTGTTGTTTTTTGCAGGAGTCCGAGGACAGGTGCGTTTGATTTTTGTCAGAAAATTGGTGCCCTAAAAAAAAAAAAAGCCACGTCCCCCATAAAAATCGCAGAATCTTTCCAGAAATAATACATTATGCTGTATTCCGTCTGCTCCATGGATTGCAGTATACTTTACTGATTAAAGTTGCAATCAGAGTAGGACCGTTTTTAAATCAATGGAAGTTTTAGTGGAGCTCACCCTCCAAATGCTCATTGATTCAGTGGCCCTATTCTAGTGTGATTTACCGGACCAAGTAGCGGGATCTGGTGCTATGTGTGTTTCCTGGGTCTTTCTCTTCAGCTGAACAAGCATGCATATGATCTTGACTAAGCTTACAAAGTAGTCTTTTGAGCACAGTAACTTGATTATTAATTATTTATTTAGTTAGTTGGTTGAATTTACTTTTACCAGAGGAGTCTTTTGCACACCGTAACTTGATTAGTTGATTGAATTTACTTTTAGCAGACTGAATTTCTGTCTTTAAGTCTCCCTTCTTCTAAGGAGCTCAAAGTACAGTGGTACCTTGTATAAAGGAATTAATTCGTTCCAAATGAAATTATGTTAAGCAAATTTTCCTTTATACTAATTTCCCATAGGAATGCATTGAAAACGGAGTAATCCCTAATCACGACCATTTTTATGCTGTACGGATTCGCCCCTTAGGTGATTGTGTTAAGCAAATTTCTCCTATCTCCGGAATTTTTTTTATGTTGTACAGATTTTATATGATACAAACTGTTTGTTATACGAGGGTTCACTGTAGTTTATGGTCTCTTTCTATGATAATGGCATGCCTGAATCTGTGTGCTACCTGATCATATGTGCACGTTTACAGGGAAGAAAATCAGACTGGATTCAACAGCAGCCCAATATATGTCTGTTTCATCTGCACCAGTACTGTCACAGTTCTAGTCATTCATGGGTTCTATAAAACCACATCAGTACTGTACATAGATAAGAAAGGGAGCAAAATGTAGATTTCGGATTTGCCATACTTGGTAGTTTATAGAAATTGCACAAGCAGTAGCTTTGTCCTATGCACTATGTTTGTCCTCTGTATTTTAGGTTTCATTCTTTTCACTTCAAGGGCTTTAGTCTGAACAGCAACTGAAAAATATGGTCATACTTGGGTTAATTTTAAAGGTATGCTGGATACTCACAAAGGAGTTTGATGTAGAGTTCTGTAAAAGTTCTAAGACTTCTGATACTGTCTTATATGCATATGGCCTTTTATGTGAATTATGCTTTCTCCTTTTTTAGATATTCTGAATAATTATCAGCAATGACTCTTCAGGAGCTTGTTCAGGTGGCAGCCAATTTATATCCTGCAAGAAGAGCAGTGTGCTTTGATGCATGCAGCAGTCAAATTCCAGTTACCTACACGTATAAGGCAGTTGTTGAATTAGCGACAAACCTAACAGATTTCCTGAGGGAACATTGTACTCACTCTGAACATTCTGAAATTGGCCTCTACTGCTACCCAGGGATAAACCTACCTTCTTGGATTATAGGGTATTTTTCTTATTTCATATTTGTTGTAAATATGAGCACAGAATGCATCTACCTCATTGGCCTGTTTGGATTACTGAGTCTCAGAGAACCTCAAGACAAGTCTGGATTTTTTTAAAAAAGTGTATTTTGAATGTTGTATCTTCATGAGTGCATTCATGAAATCACCAGGTGACTTTTACTCTGACACATATCTTTACAAAATGAAGATTTATTTCCTTTGTTGACTGAAGCCACTAGATGGGGAGATTCACGTAATAATGAGCCAAATCCCATTCGTTTTTAAAGTGCTGACCTTGTCTGTCAGGTACTGTGTTCAGTTTTACAGTATGCCAGCCAAGGCATAATTACATATGTCAAAGTCTTAAAAATTTTCTGAGGAATTCTGAATTTTCTCAATTGCTTCTACACTCCTTTTCGACAATTACGTTTCTGCAATGTTTTTGAATCCATTGTTCACTGCATTTCAAAATGTCACAGGAGAACAAACCTGCAAAGTTATTTATTTATTTATTAGTACTTTTACCCTGCCTTTCTTCTTGGAAAACGAGCCAAAGCGGCTTACAGTAGTGAGGGACAGTATATAGCCCAGGACATTTAAGACATATTCAAGTTTAAGAACGGGGAATTGAGGGGCATCTTACAGCATTAAGTGGCAACATTAAATCTAAACAAGAATGTGAGTATAAGGGATGGAACTAATATTGAAAACACAGGTGTACTTATGAAGTCAATGTAATAATGTAAGTTAGACCATCTAAAGTTATGAGGGATGAAAACTAAACATTGAAAACATGCTGTCAATGCAATCATAGAAGGAGAGATATCAGCACAAATAAGTGATTATAAACACAAAGTCTAAAAGAATAAAAAAAATTGAAGTGCCAACCCGGGCTGCGGGCCAACTGGTTAACACTTGATTAAAAAAATAAATACAAAAATTTTTAAAAGCGCCAACCCGGCCCGTGGGCCAGCTGGTCGGCACTTGAGTAAAAATATTATTTTTTAAAAGCACTGAGGCAGCCCGCGGGCCAGCTGGTTGGCACTTGAATAAAATAATAGTAATAATAATCATAATAATAATTATATAAAGCGCCAACCAGGACCGTGGGCCAGCTGGTCGGCACTTGAGTAAAAAATTTAAAATTTTAAAAAGTTTTTAAAAAAACTTAAAAAACATTTTCTACTAGAATAAGTGAGAAATCTATATCTTTATGTAAAAAAAACAGTAGATATTCTTAGGGACTGGCAGGAGTATCAGTTCCTTTTCTTTTAAATTTCAGGAATTGGGGACCACACAACAGACTACATGCAGCCGGTAGGCTGTATAGCTCCCACCTATGATTTAAATTCACGTTTGTATCCCCAGCTACTAGAGTTTGGATGCCTGCACTTAAGTTCTGCACATACAGCTGCATGCTTCCTTAAGCTTATGAAACACATTAATACGCTGTAACATAAAGTTATCCAGTTATGTAATTGTTCACTTGTTAAGAAGTGGTTCCTGAGCAAAAATTGGGGAAAGGGGTATTTTTAACTGTTATATTAAGATGTATTATTTATATCCCTCAGTTCCATGTTACTTGGGAAGTGATTCAGGCATTTCATTTGCTAATCTAACAAACTAAGGAAAATAGAATTCTGATGTCTAATTACACATTTCTGCTTACAATCTTCTGTATCTTCAGTTAATATCAGGTATAAAGCTCCCTTTCCACATTTTAATCAGCAGGAGAACCTTCAAGTATCTCAGTTTGTATGATCTGTGTTAGCAAAATCCATCTGCAATAAATGAGGAAGTCATGTAAATGTAACCCAACAGTTGTCTTTGCTACCCAGCTGTTTCATGCGTTACCATTTGCTTACACAAACATGTGCATGACCGTCTATATCAGTGGTTCCCAACCTTCCCAATGCTGTGACCCTTTAGTACAGTTCCTCCTGTTGTTGTGACCCCTTGCCCTGCTTGGAAGAGGCCACAAGCCCCCTTTAACAGGTCACTGCCATAGAGAACTTCCCTCTACAGGCACCCTCAGCCAATCACAGCCCCTGGTGCCATTGACTGGCATCTCCTCCAACCTATCAAGCTGTAACTCACTCTTTCCCCCTTCCTCCTCCAGCCCCAAGCCGTTAGTGCCTTTTTCTTCATTGGCTCATGGTGACCCCTGTGAAATGGTCGTTCGACCCCCAATGGGGTCCTGACCCCCAGGTTGGGAACCACTGGTCTATATAGCTGTTCTCTTTCGCAAGGCAGGGGAAAGAACACACTACAGCACTTGCTGGGCCTAGGGATTTGGAAGCGGGGGAGGGGGGAGTGTTGGAAATTTCTTACACAAATATACATGCTAATTCTTCCTCAGCCCTAAGATGATGTGGAGATTTTTACATTAACCTCAAGACCGAATTTTACAAGGAGTTTTGTTTTTAAAATTAGATTGGGAGTGTCTGAATCTTAAGCATCTTAACATAAGGAGTGGGGGCTGTTTCTGAGATAAATGCAGTTATTTTTCAATGAGTTGCTTGTTAAATGCCATTTGTTTTGGCAGAATTCTCCAAGTGCCAGCTGCATATGTTCCTATTGATCCAGATGCCCCGCCAAGTGTGTCCGCACATTTTATGAAAAAATGTAATTTCCGCTATGTCCTCGTAGAAGAAGGCCAACTGAATGTAAGTTCAAAGCTTTCAGGGGTTGCTTTTATTGGGTCATTTTAATTGGGATTCAGAAACTTGCTTCCCCTTTCAAATATGCACTGATCTTGGGTTTTATTTTGATTTAACCCTGCTGAATGGCATGAGATGTACTCCCAGGAGTGCTTAAACTACATTAGAACTTACAGTGAATATTAACATGCTTAGTTAATTCAGTTGTATCTTCCTGTTCTTGTACTGTTATCCTTTCCCACACAGTAATATCTGTCCCATGTGCAACATTCCTTGCATGTTATTTTAATGTACCCTACGCTGTTGCACACCATTTGATCGCTTCTCAAGGATTTTGCTGGGTTCAGTCAAATTAGAAATATGTAACTGTTTAAAAAAGGAACATTGCCTATATAGAAGAAGGAGAAATTGGCATTTTAGCATAATGCTGATATTAATTCCCACTAAACTCAGTGGGCACTCTGACTGGATAGCTCTGCTTGGAGAGCCAGAGGTTTGATTCCCCACTGTGCCTCCAGGGAGAGTAACCAGTCTATGTAACATGGACAGGCTGTACAATCGCAGGGCGCCCTTAGAAAAGGGGAACGGTAAACCACTTCTGATACTCTCTACCTAGAAAACCCTGACAATGGCCAGTAGTGAGAATTGACCCATTGGGCAATAACAAATGCCTACGCAGTTGCAGAATTTCATTAAAAGGTGTAACCACCAAATATTGCCTGTGTCAAATTATTGTTGGGGATTTGCTGTTCGTCAGTGACCGTAATAAAGACTTGTTGGATTGATTGTTGGGGATCACATTGTCAGGGTTAAAAAAAACTAGAGTTCTTTAATTTGTCTCATCAGATATTTCACCTGATGAGATAAATTATTGTTAGGAATCCATTAATAATTGTTATTGATAGTAACTTACTAATAGTCATGGTTAGGGATTTATTATTTTCCAAGAATAATTTCTGTTGTTCTGTGCTGATTTAGTAGTGACACTCAAGGTAAATGCAATGTTTATGGTTTTACCAGTAGGTTTCCATAGCCAAGTGTAGATTCGAATGCTAGTCTCCAGAGTCCTAGTTCATCACTCTACCCACTATACCACATAAAGCAGAAAATGAGGTGTACACATTTTATTGGGATAAAACATTTGATTCTCTTTTTCAGAAATTCACAGTAGCACATGGACAGTCGTTTAGCCAGAATGCCCTTGAAATACAGAATGTTGGTTTATATTTTTTCCAAAAGAAAAAGAGTGATGCGGATGCAAATTGGCTGGTAGAACACAACAATCATAATAATGATAAAATGCGTGCAGTGACGACTACCGCAGAGTCGCATGCCTTGGACCAACATCTGTCGCAGTCATCAAAGGAGCTGTTGGATGTCAGACAAAAACATTCCATAGCATACATCTTGCATACATCTGGAACAACTGGACTTCCTAAAATTGTCAAAGTGCCTCATAAATGCATAGTGCCAAATATCGTTCATCTTCGGTGAGTTTTCAGGGATGTATGTTTCAATGAAAATGAAGAGCTGAAGACCATTTTCTGGTATCTGAAATGTCTTAGATCATCCATGTGGTAAAGATGGCACAAAACCTATCCATGGGCAAATACGCCTTCGTAAACAAGCACAACTGAGAATTAGAACAAATGGGTGCTGCTCTTCTCAAATTAAGATAAAATGGCTAATAATGGCAGTAGGATCGTGGTATCTGTGGGGGAATCTGTTCCAAAATCCGCTGGTTCCCTGTAGTGCCACTAGTTCTGGTAATACATCTTAGGCTTTTTTGTTTGTTTGTTTGTTTAATATTTTCCAGCAGCGAATAAGGGATCCTACTATAGAGGTCCTACTGTAAATGTATTTATCTCGCTCTGCTAGAAGGTGGGGGAGGGTGTCCCATTCAGGCCTGGTAGCTTATTTCTTTAAACTTTTACCCCCATGTTTTCCTCAGGGAGGGATACACTCTTTTCTTTGAGTAGTAGTTGATTGGAGATGAGACACACCCACCCACACACCCACACACATTTAAAAGCCGTGAGTGGATCTCAGGGTGGCTTTTTCAAAGCTTACTTGCAGTACAGCAAGGTTTAAAGTAGTGGTAAGTCAAAAAAATCAGACAGCAAAAGTCTTCAGGCATGTGAAAAATGTACTTGGTATAAGCTTTTGGAATGGAATTCAATTGTGAGAGGATGGGACTCTATATTTAGCGGGCTGAGAGGGAACTGAAATGCAAAGAGGGCAAACGGTGATGAATACTTTAACATTACCAAGTAGTTTATTCATCATGGGGAAGTGTTGAGGGACTGGAGGAGGGAAGATGTCCTTTATTTCTGAAAATATCTCCTACTGGGATGACTTAACATAAGAACAGCCTTGCTGGAAGAGGCCACAGCACATCCAGTCCATGGATGAACACTGGTAGCTTTCAGAAATTCAAGACAGCACCCCCCCCTTTTTGCACCCCAGTGGCTTCCTATTCACAAATGGGCTCGCACTGGGAATCTTTGGGGGAGAATCAAGAATACAGTAATTCCAGCCATCAGCTCTGCTGCTCTGGCCACCAGTTCCTGGCTACTGCGGTTGCTGGCTTCATTCCAAACCAAAATACTTGTAAATCAAAACCAATTTATCCATAGGTGAGGGGCCCCAGAAAGTATCATCTTAGTTTCTATGATTTCCTATGGTCAAATTTGCTTGGATTTACGAAGATTTTGGTTTACGAACATGTGTTCAGAATGGATTATTCTCATAATAAACCATACATTATTTCCAACAATCACCACACCTGATAGTATCTCCAGCCGTGCATACTATGGCTGCATGAATCTGTGTTCAGCCTTAGTTTCTGATCTGAGGGTGGCCATTTTTGAATGGGGGGAGAGGGAGAGGGAAGGAGAGGAGGAAACATATTGTGGAAATGAACATAATTCTGTTTGTTTATACAGTATTCCATTTTAGAACATTTTGCAGTGTGTTGCCATGTTCTACTAAATGGAATGTGTTCTAGTCAGAACCCCTCAGTTTCTTGTTGAGATTTTTTTAAAAAAAATTCTGAATAGTGAATTATATAAGCAAATGTTTAGATAGTAAACTTTCAAACTTGGAAAGCTCTAAATGAGAAACAGATAGATATAGATATAGATATAGATACTTAAAGAATAGAATCAAGAAGCTCTAAAGGAAATAGGAGACTAGAAGACTTAAAACAATGATTCTCTTGGGTAATCCAGGTATTCAGGGACTACACCTCCCAGAAACCCAGCCAGCACAAGTAGTAGTGAAAGCTTCTGGGAACTGCAGTCCAAGATTCCAGAAGAGGAAAGAGAAAAATTGCATGGATTCACATAATTCATTAAGGTTCCTGCTAGAACTAGTGGAGTCTAAAAGATAACTAGCTGATATACAAGATAAACAATCTTGTCATTTCATGTAAGAAAGGGAGAGTCACTGCCCTGTTAGATGCTTTCATGATTTCACCTGTCTCAAATAGCAAAGTGAATACAGGGTCTTACTCAAACTGTTCCATCTCTGGGTATTTGTACACGACCCCTAAACTCCGCCGCAAATGGCTCCCAGCTCCGGAGCTTAAAATTGTTTCCCCACCAGCTCCGGAGTTTACAGATAATTAAGTGTGACCACGCCCACCTAAGCGCGTCCCAGTGCACTTTTCAGGTACCTGCTCTCCGGAGGTGAAAATTCCTGATGCGGATATAAC
Source organism: Phrynocephalus versicolor (assembly GCA_023846285.1). Taxonomy (NCBI): domain Eukaryota; kingdom Metazoa; phylum Chordata; class Lepidosauria; order Squamata; family Agamidae; genus Phrynocephalus; species Phrynocephalus versicolor. The sequence continues at coordinate 58,974,323 of JAHTLZ010000330.1, forward strand.
GTAGTGACTGCTGGGCTCTCCTTGCTTCTGTTTGTTCTTTTTTTACCCCCCGCCCCTTTAAGAGATCTGAATGCAGTGCCGGGATGGCAGAACGGAGGTGAGCGGCATTCTTTTCTTCCTTTTTTTCTCCCTCCCCTCACGCAGCCAGCAGCCAGGAGTGCAGAGGGGGTGGGAACGCAGGAACAGCAACAAACCCCTAAGATCTCTGGTCCGAATTTAAGTGGCCAGCGGATCTTAGGGGTCATGTGAAAAGGCTCTCCGTCCTACAAAATGTATATAAATATTCAGATGTATTTCTTTTTCCCCCCCATAGGGATATATTCAAGATTACACCAGATGATACGGTGTTTATGGCCTCTCCCTTAACCTTTGACCCTTCTGTCATTGAGCTGTTCCTTGCTCTCTCAAGTGGGGCTTCTCTTCTTATAGTACCTCCACAAATTAAAATGATGCCGCGGGAATTGTCAGAGGCTCTCTTTCAGCGCCACAGTGTTTCTGTATTACAGGTATGACATTAGAAATCATCGTTCACCTGTCCCGGCATGTAGCTTCTGAACAGGGCTAGAATGGAGATGTGCACAGGGAGGATCTCCTTGTTAATTTAAAATGCTAGTGGCAAAGGGATCTTGCTTAGAGCCAGCTTGTGATCCTCTGCAGACTGGATTCCGTTTGCAGGCTCCCCCAGTTGCCAGTCCCTGTTGTGTGCAGTACTGCAGCTAACAGACAGATTGCGTCTGATGGGTACTGATCTGAAGTCTTTATTTCACTTGTTATTCAGGCAACACCAACACTTATCAGAAGATTTGGAGTTCAGCTCATTAAATCAACTGTGTTATCTGTACGTTCTTCACTCCGAATCCTAGCTCTGGGTGGAGAAGCATTCCCTGGGCTAAATGTGTTGAGAAGCTGGAAAGAAGAAGGGAATAAAACACACATCTTTAATATCTATGGCATTACAGAAGTCTCCTGCTGGGCCACGTGCTACCAGATTCCTGAGGAGGTTTTTAGTTCTGATCATCGGTAGGAAATGTCGTTTCTGTTTTGTTGCCTGCACACTGTATAGGCTTGAGTTGATGAATAAAAGATAAAAGGCTTAGTAACACAAGTGCTCTGTAGACGGAATGGCTTTAATGTGTGACTGGGAGTTTTTGATATACAGAAGACATTCAGAGCCAGGCTGTTAATATTTGACTCGTTATCAAAATAGACTTGAAAGAAGCAGTCGTGTTTTGAATGTTGCATGTGTGGCATCATAGAACTGTTGAACTAAAAGGTCATTGGTTCCGACTCCCTGCCAAAGCAGAAAAACCATAGCTCAAGCATCTGTGACAAGAGACCATCTCACCTCTATTTTTTTTAAGTCTAGTATTGCATTTGCCTTTTTTAGTGTTGCTTCTCACTGTGGGCTCACGCTCAGCTTATGGGCTACTAAAATTCCTGGATCCTTTTCACATGGATGACTGCCAAGACATCTGCCCCTCATTTTGTATTCTATAGTCACTTTATAGGGCACATAAAGTAGATGCATCTGTATGGCATTGTTGGTGTTTCATTTTTTCCCCGTTTGTCCGAATCATATTTTGAGAGATTGCTTTTATCCCCTCTCTCTGCTCTTGTAGCTCACTTCTCACTCCATTTTTTCCTTCCTGCTTTTAGGTGTGATTCGATGGTGCCGTTGGGAACCCCGCTATTGGGAACCACTGTTGAAGTCAAAGATGCCAATGGCTCTGCCATTCTAGAAGGGGAAGGCCAGGTGTTTATAGGTGATTTTTTTCCATTTGACATTTTGATTTAAGGATTCCCTTCAGTGGGTGTGGGAGAACAGGAGTTAACAGGTTAACAATTTCATAGCTAGCTTGCAGCTGCCATTATCAGCAAGGCTTGCCATACCAAAGATGCTTATGTCATTGTGTACTCTGCGCATGCTCTAGTCATACACAGTGCTGTTGTTTCACTTTATCTCTGGTTTAGCCAATGATATCAGCTAGATGTGGCTTCATGCATACGTATTGTGACCTACTTTTGTATACAATAAAATTATTGCCATGGGGGGCGCACGGCAAGAAGGAACGTTCTCTGTCTTTCGCCCAGATACCACGTCTGCAGACTTCATTCTTTCTGACCACACCCTTTAAGGGCTGGTTTTCCCTTCAAGTGGATTTCCAAGTTCATGCCGAATGTGTGTATCAACAGTTGTCAGAGCTTTGTGGGACTTGTAGAACTCAGCTAGGGTGTTTTTTTCAGCTGTTTTAGTTTCCCCTTTGTTTTAGCAAAATGTAACTTCCAGCTTAGGTGGCAGTATGCTGGAAGAAAGTGACTGAACAAGCAGATGCCATCATGTCCTGGTTCTGGACATCTTGAACAGTTTGGGTTAGCTAGTGCTTCCTAGAAGCAGGGAGATGGCTTAATGAATCAGTGCTTTCTTGCCGTTCTTGATTCTTTTTAAGTTTGCTAGGATAGTCCTAAGACCCAGATGTATTGGGACTCTAGATCTTCCATCCCCTGGTATGATGGATGCCAGTTTCTATCATCCTCAGGCAGTGTGCAAGCTGAATGATGAGCATTGCATTGAAAAAGGATAGTCTAGATTGTGTTATAGCATGGTTTCACTGCTGCTTTACTTTAAAATTACGGTTTTCCTGAACTAGCATATTTTCAGCTTTCAAATATCTATTGTTCTTGAGTGAAATGTTTCTGGTTTTGTTGCTTTTCTTTTAAGATGACTTAAAACAATGGCTTCAGCCAAGTTTTAAATAATATTGTAACATGTCATTTTTTAAAAAAACATTTTTTTATTGAGATAGGGGCTGTTGTTTGATTTCATATGCAGCACTACGTACACTACTTCATCTTTGAGATCAGAACGCAATCTTCATTTTTCACTCTTTCAAAATATATATTTCTTAGAGCTATCTAAAAAACAGAATGAGCTAACTTCCTGCTTTCAGGCTCTGATTTGCACGTATGCGCACGCACGCACACACACACACACACACACAGAGAGAGAGAGAGAGAGAGAGAGAGAGCGCATTTGAGAACCATGACCAAGGGCCTGGAACAAAAGATTTCAGATTTACTTTCAATTTAGAAGATGGCTGAGCCCAGGAATCGGCTTTGAGACCTGGAGTGAGCATTGCCAGTGCTTTTCCACAGACAAAGCCATTCTCTGTGACTCCATGCTTTTGATATTCCAGCAGTCTCGTTTGGCCGGGATGTCAAGGCTTTCGTTAATCACTTGGGAGGCATACATTCTTGCAGAGCTACTGCAAAAATGAACCAGTAGCTGAGTCGCCATCTTCACCAACCACCCTGCTTTTAAAAAAGAATGCCAGCTATTTGGCAGATGTAAAGCCAGGCGCTAAGTCATGGCTACACATCCTGGTTATTTTTATCTTCTCAAAAGAGGACAAATCAAAAATCTAAAAACTTAAAATGCTGGGAAAATATATAATAAATAAATATACTATAAATTCTTAGATTTAGATAAAAAATTGTATTTTTGGTATCTTTCGAAACATCTGTGTAGGGCTGCAAATAAACATTCAAGCTGTTGCAGCTCTCAGACTACTTTTTAGGATGACATGTGTCTACCAGGCATGTCCAAACTTTGGCCCTCCAGATGTTTTGGACCACAACTCAGAGAATTCGAAGCCTGCATTGCCAGTGACAAAGGACTGTGGGAGTTGTGGTCCAAACCATCTGGAGGGCCGAAATTTGGACATGCCTGTAAGCTATGCCTTCACAATATTAGCCTGCATACTATAATTAAAACTGTAAACTGCCCAGAGACTATTTGAAGTGGTATGGGGTGGTACATAAGCAGAACACTTTGCTTTGCTTTATTATGAAGCAAAAATATGTTTGTTTGTTTTTAAAAAAAGATGGACTCCAGTCCCATCAACTCTAGCTAACATGGGCAGTGGCATGAGGCATCATGTCAGTTGTAGCCTAATAACATGTTAAGGGCCACTTGAAAATTTTCTCCCTGGAATTAGGTTAGTCATTTGACCCTAGCGGTCACATTCAAACACTATGTGAAACAACTGTTCTATGTAGCACGAAGGAATCTGTACTATTCCCACCTATCATGCCAGCACTCTTCGGCCTATGGTTTATGGGCCAGGCATGTTTAAAGTAAGCATAGGCTGTGTTAAACTACATGGCCCAGTCCAGGTGATACTCAAAGCTCCATGTAACTGAAAGCGGATGAATCCAGACTTGTTTCCTTGGAGCGTATGGTCATGGGATGAGGCTTGTTCGTGTGGTACCAAACCACAGTTTGATGCAGTGTTTTTATGCAGGCATTGTCTTAGTTTTATAGGCTGAAAATCCACTCCATATATATCAGCTCTTCAGTACTGTATTGTCTTTGTCTGAATCCAGAACTACCCTGTTTCCCTGAAAATAAGACCTCCCCAAAAAATAAGCCCTAGCAGGATTTCTATGCATTTGTTAAATATAAGCCCTACCCTGATAATAAGACCTAGTGATGGGCATGGCTATGATTGTGTGCAGGGCTGACATTCAAGCATATTATACTTAATAAAATAAGACATCCCCTGAAAATAAGCCTTAGTGTGTCTTCTTGAGAAAAAAATAAATATAAGACAGTGTCTTATTTTCGGGGAAACACGGTAGGCATGACTGGCAGGACTTAGGGAAGCAGACTTTTCCACTACTTGTCATAGGAGTTTCTCCAGTCTCCTGGGAACGGTGCACAGAAGGGTGGGCCTTGAACAAGTTAAATCAGTTGCTTCCTGTTTCCTGCTTTTGAGGTTAGCGGATGGGGCACTGACGTATTTCTTCGTCCTGTTTTATGCAGGAGGTAAAGAACGTGTCTGTTTTCTCGATGATGAAGTAAGACTGCCTGTGGGCACAATGCGAGCAACAGGAGACTTTGTCCGAGTAAAAGATACCAAGTTGTTTTTCTTGGGGCGGAAGGACAGCCAAATAAAACGTCATGGCAAGCGGCTTAATATTGAATATGTACACCAGGTAATAGATACATCAAGGAACCCACAAGCAGTTTGGGATGGTACTTGGGTTTTGGAGTCTTATCTTTTACAGGACAAACCTCCCAGGGAAATAAAAAGAAACAACTCAGCTGACATTAACAGTTTCTGTTTGGTTTCTGTCTATACTTATATGGAGAAGGATCTGAAGAATGATTAGAGTCAATTGCAGGATTCAAAATGGCGTAGCGACATTCATACATTCTGAAATCTTGATTGGTTTCTTCATGCTCTTCGTGCCTTGTGTGATTAGGAGAGGTTTCTCTCCCCCACCCCCCGATGCTCTACCCCAGGGCAGTTCAACTTTGAGCAGGCCAAGGTCTACTTTATCCAGCCCAAACTGCCTGAGGGCTATTATACTAAAACCTCTGCTTACGAATTTTATCCATTTTTGTAAGTAAAGCAGTGGTTTCCCATAGGAATGCATTGACAACCAATTAATATGTTCTGGGGGGAACAGATTTCAATGCGCCATGGCCCTTGAACTGCCCCGCTCATCTAAGACAGTGGGCTGGCAGACCCAGAACTTTGTTGGGGCAGTATCGATCCTTGGGATGGGGGAGGGAGAGGTGGAGAACTTATCCCCTCAATTTTTTAATTGATGGCCGGCGGGCTACCAGTAGCCCATGGTCTACCGGTTGGGCAGGCCTGCTCTACTCATTTCCCAAGGTTCTGCTCACGTATAGCCCCCTGCACATGAGCAGGGGTGTTTTCTGTTGAGATCCATTGTTCCTCATGTGTAGAAGATAGCAGAGGAACAGGGCTAAGTGCTCACTTTAAAGGGATTCATAGTGCCTGAAAATGATATGTATAGTGAAATAATATATAGAATGGGAGGCAGAATTAGAATAACAGACTACTACGAGTAATTGGACAGCACATCTAAGCATTTAACACATGTTATATAATGTCTTCAGCTGTCCCTGTAAACATGTATCTATAGATGATTATCTGAAGTGTGGACTTCACTTGGCTGCAGTCACCTGGGCAGAAGACAAAGCCACTGCTTCTACCTGGTGATTTATCTCATGGTTTCAGTTACACATGGGAGGAGTTTTTCCAAAACAAAGCACAGAGGTATACATATGGAGAAGCCATTCACGGCCCTTGCAAAGGGTACCAGTAAGATGCTTACTGGAGTTAATTTTTCCATGTTGACCTGATGAGTTGAAATCTGTGAGGACAGCAAAAGATAATACATGAGTGGAAGATCGAAGTCTGATAGTTAAAAAGGGCTTTTGCAACGCTTGTTATCTTGATTCAGTATCCAGTGGTATCTGCCTGGTTATATTTTGCTTGTTCTTTGGTGCAGACATTTTTACAGTCAATAAATTTTAGCTGAATTATAAAATGAAGGCAAGTGGTCGCAAGGCAGATGTGAGAGGTTCCTCTAATATGTGGCTTGTCACCTTCGATAAATAATTCCTGTCAAAGTAAGACAAATGACTTTATTCTGCAGATTGTAGAAGGTTGCAGTGAAGTGGAAACCTGTGCTGTGGTATGGTATCAGCAGAAAAAAATGCTTCTGTTTGTTGTGCCAAAAGGCATTTTGGAAAGAGGACACTTTTTAAATAAACTCCAGGAATGTCTTCCTAGGCATGCAATTCCAGATGAGCTTTTACTGATTGAGACTTTGCCATTTACATCACATGGTAAGAGAAATGCATTTATTTAAAAACCAGTTAATATTTTTTAAAATTCTAAAAAAAAATCCCCTTAAATTGTAGCCAAATTGAGACATATTGTTTAAAAGATATCTTTCCCTCTCTCTTTCCCCCCACTTCTCTCTCTCTCTCTCTCTCTCTCTCTCTGTGTGTGTGTGTGTGTGTGTGCGTGCGCGCAAATGGGGGAAATAATATGACAGCAACATAACATCTCTTAATTATATAGAGATGCCATCATGAGCAGATTTTATAAATGCAACACAGTTTTCCATGACAGTCCTTGCAGTTTAGATTATCATGGCTGATCTGTGTACTTTTATTTTCCACTCTTACCTGGTCTTTCAGTATTGTTGTAGAATCATAGAATAATCAAGTTGGAAAGGGCCGATAAGGCGACTGAGTTCAATCTGCTAAGTGCAGGAATCTAAATCAAAAGAGAGCTGTTGAATTGTCTCTTGAATGCCTCCAGCAGTCCATCCCAGAAGTGGCTTTTGGAGTGTAGGTAGTCCCTCTGTGGGATTTTTCTCACACCTCTGGGACCGTCAACATATAGCCCAAATACATTTAGGAAGGATGGTTAACCCCCTGCCCCCCCCACAAAAAAAAATCATATGAGGTAAGCCATTATTACCATGTATTCAGGGCCCTCTACCATCCACCTTTTTTCACATTTCAAACTTATTTGGGGAACACGAGAAGACTCAAGAGAGCTTTTTCAATTTAAAAATATTTTATTTAAGTACATTTTTCACTAAACAAAAGCCCATTGCAGTAATCATTATAAATAATATAATTGTGTGCCATCAAGTCAATTCTAACTTTCCAGAGTTTTCTATGTAGAGAATATTCAGAAGTAGTCAAACCCTCCTCTAAACCTTTACTTCATCTTAACTCATCCATGGATATCTTATGATCTCTGAAATTAGATAACTGATCTTTTTTAACTTAGCTTAAAACATAATGCATGGGTTCCATTGTATATGGGACCAGTAGTACTGTAAAATAGGTACTTGTGCCCCAGCCAGTAGATTGACATGCTTAACCTTCGCATAATGGCATTTGTTTTCCCTTCCGTTTTTTGTACAAAGGCAAAATTGATGTTCCTGAACTCCACAAGGTTTACAACAATCATCTGAGCTCCAGAAGAAATGAGAGGAAACTGAACAGAAAAGAATTATGGGAGAGATTGCAGTATTTATGGAAGGTAGTGTTTCATGTTATACCCTAACACAGCAGCTGAGTTCTGATAAGCACCACTAATTTTAAATGATTTTGAATTAAGGGGATTACTGTCTAAATATTTTCATATTGTGTACATTACGTACTAAAAATGGCAATTCACTTTGTGTTTGAGTAAATTTTCTCTGCAGTAACAATATTGAAATCATTCACCCCTTCCAAAACCTATAAACGTAATTAGTTATAGCAAAAGTGATGGATTTCCACCATGCCAAATGCTCTGTCAGCACTTTGCTTCTATGAGAGTTAAGGAACACAAGTTTAAAAGGTTCTTCTGTAGAATCAGTGTAGGTATGTGCTGGATAGAAATGATTCTGTTCTCTGCTGCTCCTGTCTCCTTATTTATTTATTTTATTGTTTTGTTTTTGATATAACCTCACAATATTTAATTGTTGGTGCTTTTGGGGGGAGGTGGCATCCAGAGCAGTATTTCATATTTATATTCATATTACATTTAATTTTACGTAATCATAATTGTGTCCCATCAGGTCCATTATGGTAATCCTTTTCAGTTTTTTTTCCCAAAGAGAGAGTACACAGAAGTGGTCTATCATTCCCTTTTTCTGAGCACGGGCGTGTGTGTGTGGGGGGGGGAATGGGGACAGACACCGTAGAACTGTATGGCTTGCCCAAGGATATACAGGCTGGCTCTTTCCTTGGGCCACACAGTGGGAAGTCAAACTCTTTACCTCTAGCTCCACAGACAGATCTCTTAACTTACTATATGATCCAGCCAACTATACTGTAAATGGAAATAAATATTTTAAAAATCAATAATTGAGCCCCCTCCCCCTTTTTGAGGGCCTGGAATTTGCAAAGATATTGATGTAGTTTTGTCCTGATTTTATTATTCAATTAAACACATCTTATTTAGTGTAAGGATCTGCAGACTGTGTGTATTTCGTAAAAGTCTGCATCCAGCCCTTTTTTAATTGTCAGGTGTACAAGATACTCCTAAGTTGATTAGATTGTCCTTTCTAGCATATATCCCATGGTTGGTTTACCTCTGTGGAGGCAGAAGCACAAGAGAAAGCAGTGTGTACCCCCACACACCCCAAAAAGTACTCTTTATCCTGTAAGAAACAATGGGCTACAATAATTGCTTTCCTCCTCCTACCTGACAAGGTTCACTGGGCAGGAACGTGAAACCTGATATGACCTAAAGCCATGTTGCCATCTTTTGTCTAAAGATATGGATAGAAAGGATGATAGCAACCTAGGCTAGGGAAGAGAGAAATGTTGAGAAATTTTGGTCCAGGAAACTTCCGATGGAATAGTAGTAGGTAAAATAAAGTTGTGAAGTCTGAGTCTTAGTGGTGCATGGGGTTATATGGGGGAAAGAGTTGGGGAATCAATGTTTATTCAGAGCGACTCATAGGCTGAAATATATAACCATGGAATGATGTAGCTCTTCCTAAAAATCACACTAAATAAGGAGATATGGAGTCTTCCAGAATAAGTAATCTAAGTTACTGTAGAAAAAGTGACTCTTCTCCTGGAGTTGAGGTAGAACAATAAACTAAGGCCTAAAAGTTGATAAATACAAATCTGTAAAAGTTTAAACCTTTCTGAGAAAAATGAGTTTTTTAAAAAAGTATGACCCTCTACCGAGATGTGATTGTTATCATTCCACTGACACTCCTCATTCCCCAGTATCCATGTCACTTTTTTCTCTTCATTAAAATTCTGGTCTCCATTGCTAGAGAGTAAATCAGGAGAGGCAGCACACTGTACCAGCTTTCTTTAGTCTTTAGAACAGGGGTGCCCAAACTTTTTGTAAGGAGGGCCAGATTTGGTGGCTCAGAATGTGTCAGGGGCCAGTTGCTCCCCGACCCTGCCACCCCATTGCAAGCCCCACCCACTGACCCATAAACCCCGCCCACTGACTCCTTGCAACCCCACCCGCAGGAAGGAAGGCAGGGACCAAGGGAGGGAGGGAGGAAGGTGGAAACCAAGAGAGGAAGGAAGGAAGGTGGGGAACAAGGGAGGGAGGAAAGAAGGAAGGTGGGGACCAAAGGAAGCACAGGGAGCCATGGCCACAGATCACCCCTTGGAAGAGGCTATCTGTGCAACCTTGCACCCCCCAAGCTCCCCAGCGGTGATGATGGCTCACCCGCCAGCCCACCATGGCATGTAATCCAAAGAGTGTGCAAGCAGCGTGTATGATCTTCCCTGGTGCCTGTTGCACACCTAGAGGGCACACCTAGACACACCTGCACATGACACTGGCAAAGGAGCCCAAAGCTCCTTGGCAGTGGCAGAGGCCTGCTGGCCTGCCCACCCCCATACTTTCCCCTGCGGTGCCGGTGGCGGTAGACCGCCTGTCCGCCCAGCCACCCAAGCTTCCCAGCGGTGTCAGTGTTAGCAGAAGATTAAAAAAAACATGGGGCAAAGGAGGGGGAGGGAGGGGAAGGCCAGCCAGCTGCGGGCCACTCAGAATGGCCTGATGGGCTGGATTTGGCCCCCGGGCCGGACTTTGGGCAGGCCTGCTTTAGAAAGTAAATCACCCCTTTGCCTCAAAAGGAAATGACACAGTTGAATGGCTTTACAGGTTGTCCTGGCTTTTCTGTTGCTTTTAGGGTATGTAACTATTTTCAGGATTGGAAATGAACAGCTGTAGCATGCTTTAAAAATGCAAAATATCTCCTTTGCCCTTTCTCTTTCTTTTTTCTCCTCTTAGTCTCTTCTCAACCTTCCAGATGATTCCAGCAGCATTTTAAAAGATTTGTTGTTTTTACAAAGCGGTGGCGATTCCTTAAAATCATTACAGTTCCAAGATGAAATTGAAGACATGGTAGGCAGAGCAGTCCCCGGCCTCCTGGAAGTGATTCTTAGTTGCTCCTTTGAAGAGGTCTACCAGCATGTCCTAAAAACAGTGTTCCCAAGCGATGGCCTACCATTAAGCTGTCATGGTGCTATGAAAAGAAAACTGAGTGAAGATACCACAGAGGACTGCAGCGTGTTCTGCCAGGAGCCAAAATCTGAAAGGCCATCAAGGGCTAAGCCAAACCCAGTTGGATTTATGGCCGTAAATCGGGGAAATCGGTTTTTTTCTGTTGATGCACCCCTGAAGAATCAGATTAGTACAGACCATGGAAAGGAGAGTGCAGTTTTGAAGACCGCATGTGATATAACAGTTACCCACAATGCATATAGAACAGAACTCGATTGTTTTGGTGCACCTCCTGTGCAAGATAACCTGGAAAGAATGGCAGAGAAGTGGACATTGCATGTAAGATGGAGGTCAGATCTGGGCAAGTGTGTAGACGCCTCTCCGCTTGTTATAGTATCATACACTGACAAGGTATCTGCCTTTGTATATATTGGGTCCCATTCTCACATAATTCAAGCAATTGACTTATACTCCGGAAAAGTTAAGTGGGAGAGAACCCTCAGGGATCGTATTGAATCTTCTGCTTGCGTATCTAAATGTGGCGACTTCATCGTTGTTGGTATGCATGTATTCCTATATTCTTTTCTTTTTTCCCTTCTGGTTTTTGGGCAGCTGGTGATTTGATTACACTAACAAACTGATCTAGATTATTTTCTTTTGTCTGGAGCCAAGTGGGTCAGTATCTCGTTGTAAAATCCAAAAAGGCAATCACAAAAGGAGTTCTCATGTTTTGCCAGTGTCATGTGCTGGTGTGTCTAGGTGTGCAACAGGCACCAGGGAAGATCATGCACGCTGCTTGCACACTCTTTGGATTACATGCCATGGTACGAATAGGATTCTAGTCACAGTTGGAAGGATGTACCATAGTGTAGTGGGAGAGTGTGATGAATAGGAGGTAATTGATGGTCAAAGGTAACACTTAGCACTGCTAATTTTGTGCGTTGACTTCAGGTACTTAGATGCCTGAGAAGAGTGCTGGAGATTTTGATGGTTAAACCAATGCTTGCTGGTTTGGGGCTTTCAGTTTTGTTCGAAAATAGCGGCAATCTTGATCTAAACATTTCAGCTTTCTTTTGCTGCACTTTTATACAGGATGCTATCGTGGGTTCATTTATGTCCTCAGAAGCAAAGATGGGGAAGTACAGTGGACATTTAAAACGGAGGATGCTGTGAAAAGCTCTCCAGCTGTCGATCCTTCCACAGGACTAGTCTTCATCGGATCTCATGACCAGCACGTGTATGCTTTAGATATTTACGTAAGTATGAACATGAAATGCTTTCTCAGTCTAATTTCAGTTTCTTGCCTCATACCGCTTATTGATTTTAGCGGAATTCACTGTGAAGTCAGGGCACTGAAAGTTGCAGTTTTGTATAATTCAGCTCAAATGGCATAGCAAACTGACCGTCACAGACCACTAGCTTTCCTGAGCATTTTAGGATCCAGGTCAGTTGGACCTGATTTAAAAGATGATCAGATTATACAGTGTGTATAGCTTACCCACTTCGGCCATTTGTCAGCACAGTCCTTAAGGAGTGCTTACTAAAACTCCCTTGGGGCAGAGGTACATACCATATTTTCCCGTGTATACCACGCTACTTTTTTCTAAAATCATGATTGTAGCGTTATGGATTAAGCACACACAGAGTTTGTGTGCAATCAACTCTGGTCCTCAGGCAGAGATCTGCGTGTCTCTCTGTGTCTGCATGGCTGCATGCATGGCTGCGTGCGTGTGTGCTGTATGCTGTGTGAGTGTGTTTGTTGATAATGCTGCCTGAGAGACCGGTCTTTATTGATAAGAGCAGAACAGGTACACAATGACAGACAGTGGCAGAGTAAATTCATTCCTCGGTGGGAGAGAAATGCACGGCTATCTGGAGGACCATATTTGCTTGTTATTGATGAGGACCAAGGGAAGGAAGCTGTGGGGCCAAGGGTCACAGAGCAGATGGCCCTGATGTGTCCTGATATCCTGTTTTCCTCTGGCCTTGCCATCCTGTTTACTGCCTCTTTGAGCTTAGCTCAGCACATCAGTTCCTACTGGCCCTAGGACTTCTGGGAATCCAGGCCCCTCAGCTTCCTTGTGCATGTGCTACTTTTGGGTTCAGAGATATGGGGGAATGGAATCACCACACATGATGCCAAAAATTAAGGGTGTGGTATACACAGAAGTAAGTCTTTCTGAGAGGGTGGTTGGAGGAGAACCCAAACTCACCTTGCTTTTTCCTCTTTGTGGTTTGTTTTTTGCATGATCAGCTCTGTCTTTCCTTGAGTTCTCTACTCCCACCCACCCCCCGCTGTTTTCTTTCATTTCCCCATTCTAAAACCTCCTCTCAACTTTGGTGAGTTTGTTTTTTGCAGGATCAGGCTCCATCGGGCTTGAGCAGCCCATTAAGAAATGTGCTCTGGAAAGAAAAGAAAAAAGCCGCACCTTTTTTTTAAGTGTGAAAAGGCATTCCTTAATTGCCTGATCCTGCAAAAAACAAACTCACCAAAGCCAAGAGGAGTGTTTAGAATGAGGAAATGAAAGAAAATAGCGAGGGTGAAGAACTCAAGGAAAGATAGAGCCCGAAATAAACCCACCAAAGACGAGAGGAGTGTTTAGAATGGACAAATTAAAGGTAACAGCAGAGGGGGTAGGGGTGGAGGAGAGGATATATTAATTTTATTTACTTGGGGTTCTAAAAAGTGGGGGGGATCTAATAAAAGGTGGCATCTTATAGATGGAAAAATATGGTAAATGCAACTCTAAGCAAATTATATAGCGTTGCTGATTAAAGTTCCTATGACACTGTTATTTCCCCCACTACAGTATGAAACATGATAGTACTGACTTTTTAAAAAAAATCTGAACAGTTACTGTGCATTTGTGTATACCTGTTGCTAATTGTGCATAGCATTGGTAATTTTTGAATTTCTTTCATTCTGAATATGATATAAAATAGTTGTAACTTGGGGTGTTCTGCACACCTAATATTGGGTGAAATCCTTTTCCACTCGACATAAAGTTAGGCCCATAGAATTTTTGGGAGAGTTTTGTTAAACACGTGCACTTCACATGTTTAACTGCACATTTGACCTCATAACGGGGCTGGCAGAGCTGCCTCCTTTATAAGATTCTTCCACCATGGTGCAGATTTCACAACAGTGTGTGCAACTTTTGCTATGCAGGAATAGCTGTGCAAAAGGATTTCCGCCCTTGAGTACAAAATATTTAGGGAGAATTCTACTATTTCAAATGTAATAACTTTTGCTAGTTTTTGAATTTTAGTCTTTAATCAAGCAGTGGCATAACCTTGCATTTTTTTTTTATGATCACAGAGGGAAGAGTGTGTCTGGAAATTGCACAGTGAGGCTGGAGCTGTATTTTCCTCTCCTCATCTAAGCCTATTACCACATCACTTATATGTTGGTACACTTGGAGGACTGTTGCTAGCTATAGATCCCGTATGTATTTTGCTTCACATCTTTGGTCTAGAAATTTGTACTGACCCAGCCTTCCTTTAATCTTTGGGGACTCCCTTAAAAAAAGCGATAGGAAAGGCTGAAGAACTAGTCTGCAGATATTACTGGAGCCAGGGCATTGAGAGAAACATCTTGGCCTACCCACTGCTTTGTTTTATTATGTAGGTAACCCTGTGCATTCCAGAAACTGTGGATTACATCACCTATAAACAAGGACCATTGGCCATGCTTGATGGGGTTTATACGGAACTGATTAACATTTCAGGAAGGTGATCCCAGGAACGCAGACCTTTTGTTTTTTTACAGGGGTAGGTAGTGTTAGCAAGTTCATGGGCCAATTTTGTACTTGTGTATCTTCATCCATGGCACACTACTGAAAGTAAACAGCTGAACAGCAACTGGAGACTGGGAAAAACCACTTCCAATTGTCCCAGAGGGCAATTTGCATTAGAACCAGGTGCTTAGGGAGGAAACACCTTGTTGAGGGATGGAATCACACTCTCAGCATCCTCTGAAAGACCAGTTCTTATCTCAAGGTAATTCTTCCTTGTTCTGGTCCAAAATACTGTTGTTGTGCTGTCAATATCTGCAGGACTGCAGTGCGGTAAAATGGCCAGAGGTGTTTATGCTGTCTGTGGACCTACCTTGCCTTGCTGCAAATTATGTTCTTCTGTAACCCCCCATAGCAGAAGTTGAGTAAGAATGTAAAATCTGTACTATTTCTTGGCTCTATTTCATCTTTTCCGTCCCTATTCCCAGGAAACATGATGAGAAGCAACATTATTAAAGTGGTTTCATTGGATGTATGGTTATTTCCATTGCTGATTTTGGTTTAGTTTGGTTTTCCCCAGTAGCATTTTCAGGGCATCAGTTGGATTTTGCATTTTGTTCATAGACATCATCATCATCATCATTAAACAGATACATGTTAAATTGCACCATTTATAACAGCCTAAAAAACAGTATGTGCTGTATAAACCTTTGCAGGTTAAGGGGAACAGAATTTGGAAGTATTTTTGTGGAAAACCTATCTTCTCATCACCACATTGTGACAAGAATTATGTGTTTGTTGGATGTGTGGATGGAAATTTATATTGCTTTAATCACTCGGGAGAAAAGGTAAAAATCCAACTTACCATTAATAATTGTAATTGGTTTTGGTTAATTTGTTTGGTCATTTAATTTCTGAACATCCCAACATCAGCATTTCAGGGCAGCTTACATAACAGGTAAAAATGATGGAAGTGTGGAAGTTTAAACCATAAAAACTGTTCAAAAATAATGATTTCAATGGGGACTACCGTTGGCTTCGGCTGGACCAATTTGGACACAACATACTCTGGAATCTAGACTGAGATTTGGAAATACAAATTGCTAGTCACCCTCAGCTCCAGACCTAGGTCACACAGATAATGGCATTGTAAGGAAGTCATTAACAGGATGTGAATCTGTATGTGTGTTGCGTTGTTAACAGTCTGACTGACTTTTCGTGACCCCATGTCCATGGCGTTTTCTTGGCAGGAATACTGGAGTGGTTTGCCAGTTCCTATTCCAGGCGCCTACATCACCTGGCATTTCCTGGTGGTCTCCCATCCAAGAACTAACCAGGGCCGATCCTGCTTAGCTTCCGAAATCAGGCGAGATTGGATGTGCTTAGGATGTGAATAAATGTTGGCAAATCCAAAGGGGACCTAAGAAAGGGAGTGTGTTGCGTCCACTTAGTTATTTGAAAAACACAACGTGTGCTGCTTATCTACCACCCCATAGCACATAAAGCACTCTCTGGGTGGTATAAAAGTAATTACATGGGCTACATATTGCCTATATAGTCATAGCCAAAGGGCAGATGTGTGTTTCTTGAGCTGAAGGCTTCAAACCCCCATTAAGACCAAATGGGCAAAATGAACTTAACACACCAGAATGTATTTTGTTTTCTTTTACGACGTGACTCGTTAAGCAGTGGCCTTCCTGGTAGAGGTGTGAAGTGGCCCTGATTTTTCTGGGGGGTAGATGAAAGAAGTCTAGTTGCCATGACTCAACTTCTGTGTCATGAAGTGAACTGTTTAGTGAAGTCAAACTTTGTATACAGGTATTTGGTAAAACGATCAAAAATCAAAAGTTTTTGCGTATCATTTCTTCATAGCATGTGACATGACCTTCATTAGTCCCTCTAGCTGAAATTTCAACAATGTATCTATTTCTTAATATTGCCATGTAGGTTTGGGAGTTTTCCAGCCAAGGACCCATCTTCTCCTCGCCCTGTGTTCCCAGTGGTGCCAGTGAGGTATTCTTTGGTTCCCATGACTGTTTTATTTACTGCTGTAATAAAGAAGGCAATCTGGTGTGGAAGTTTGAAACCACGTCAACCGTGTATGCAACCCCTTTTGTTTTCCACCATCAAGATTTAGAAGATAAAACTCTTTTGGCAGTGGTGTCTACAGATGGCAGAATATGGCTCCTGGATACCGAGACTGGTTTTGTAGACGGTACAGAGAAACTTCCAGGAGAAGCGTTTTCTTCCCCCGTTGTGTGGGGAACAATGATCGTTGTCGGCTGCCGAAATAACTTCGTTTATTGCTTAGAGATATGTCCATCTGGAACCAATAAAACTGCCTAAAAATGATCTTTGCAGTATTTTTAGCTTTCCATTGACAGCACGTGTCCAAACATTTTGACTCAAGCTTTTTAAAACAAAACTGATTAAGTTGGATTTTGAAACTGACTCGGCTTGCATTAAACCTGGGAACTGGTTGATTAAAATAGCACAACCGCTATTTAATTGTTCCTTCCCTATTTTTCCCAGTACGCTTCAAGAGGACCACCTAGTGCCCCCCCCCATCATCATTTTCTTCACAAAGAGCGCAGGAAAAGCTGTTCCTTCTGCGTAGACTCCCTACATAAGCTGGAATCTAGATTTTTTTTTTTTTGCTTTTCAGATGCAGAAAGGATACTATATTGGGGAAGTGGTTAGTGTTCCAGTGAAGTAGGCTAGGGAGAACAGGGTGAGTGAGGACCAAATAAGGCTCTGGTCTTCTTGATATCAGACTGGTTATGGGGGATACATTTCTGATAGGCACAGCTGTCACTGGCTAGTGTTTTAAATTATGTGCTGGACATGAGCTGTCTTAGCACTTCCGAGAATGCGGTGCTGATCAAAAGATAAGCATTAAATGGTAAAGAAGTTATGTAAAACTATGATGAGGCTATGAATGTGCTAATACAGAACATTTAGGTTATAGCAAATTGATTGAACTTACCGTGGGAAAGCAAAATTCAAATAATATACCATAGTTCAAAAAGGTTTTGGGTACCTGAAACGAGTATCAGCTTCAGCAAATTTAGATAGAAAATAGATATATTTTCTTATGTATTGAAACCACAATTGCAAAGAGCAAAAAGTGTAAATGATTAAATGAAAGGAAAACATAGAACCCTTTAATAATACAGTAATTAAATTTGTAGCAACTACTGAACAGAAATTCCTGGCTACTTGTATAGTTTCCTTTAAAAAAACATGTTTTTTATTCTGGCTATTTTTAAAGGTATTATGATATAAAAATTCATGTATAGAACATTGGAATATTTAAAAATGCATCTTATCCACCTGTGTCTTAAAATATACCTGTCAACTGTTAATAACCATTTATTATTATGACTGTTGAATCAATGTCAGTGTTGAGAAAAAATGTTTTTCTTTTCTGTGACTCTTTTGTGGTGAAAAGACATTCTAACATTGTTTAGTAATGCAAATGTATGTTCCATGAGTTGTTTTCCATGTCAACAAAGAGACTATTGTTAAATCTCTTCATGCCGCTTTTCTGAGCATTTTATATAAAAAAGTGTTATCAAGTAAATACAAATTACTTGGTAAAGAAACACTTGTTTTTTATTTAAATAGAACATATTTTCAGTGATGGACCATTTACATTAAAATCTGACAGTCAAAAACTGAAAATAGAAATTGCACTAACATATCCCTTAAATCAGAATTTTACTCATTTTTAATTATTAGTAAAAACATATAATTAGATTCCTATAGCAATAACAGGCTTTCCTTACAAAGTAAATCTGACTTTAAAAAAAAAAAGACAATGAATACATACGTCTTCTGATAGCTTTCATCAATTATAATTTAATCAGAATTAAAATAACATTAGTATAAGAAACAATTGCACTTTAAAACATTTGAAAAATTAAAAAAGTACACAAAACAAAACCCCACAATTGTATATTTGTTTATAATTTTATACACCACTATATGAACAATAGAGGTTAATCAACCATAACCTCAAATAAAATTTTGTCTCCAGCCTAGAAAAAGTTAGTTGTTCCCAACACCTGTTGATCTGATTCTGTAGGATAATTTAGATATGATGGACTTGAACCTTAAAAATGTCACAGGACTTGAGTTTGATTAACTTCCTCTTGATCATGATTTCTGTGTTCAAGTTACCAAAGAGAGAGAGAGTGTGTGTGTGTAATTTACATAGTGGTTAGATCAGTTTTTTAAGTGTGGGAATTGATTCCGTGTTGGGTTGCATTTTACAGAATTTCAGCAGTTTTGTTCTTCAAGAAAGGCTGCAACAAAGCTAAAGCAAAAGTAACACTTCATTGGTATTTAGTGCAAAAGTTCAAGTTGACTTTACATGAAATGATAATGTTTTAAATATAGACTTTTAGAAATGCTTCCTAACAAATATTGTACATATCCCTGCTCTGATCCAGGCACTGCTGCATGAGTGGGAATGGGTTTCCCTTGATAGTTGTTACAGAAGTGTGTGATACATGGGCCCCATAGCCAATAACCTGTTCTCCGACTGTGTACATGAAAAAACCGTGTTCTGCTTATACACCGCCCCATACCAATTCAAGTAGTCTCTGGACGGTTTACAGTTTAATTATGCAGGCTACACATTGCCCCCCCCCCCACCAAGCAAGCTGGGTACTCAATTTACCGATCTCGGGAGGATGGAAGGCTGAGTCAACCATGAGCCGGCTACCAGGGATTGAACCCCAGGTCGTGAGCCCGGTTTTACCCGCAGTACAGACATTTAACCACTGCTCCACAAGGATCTAGTACCAGCAGATTGCAAGGATCTAGTACCATCAGATTGGATGCAGTTAGGCAGAGTGACGGATGAAAGGTTCCATCCAACAGAATCCAGTATTTGGCCCCGTGCATCTTAATTGGTGATGAGGGTTATACTGATCCTAACCTGGGATTAGATAAATAGAGTCACTCTGCTGTGTCAGCAGGGAGGATGCATGACTTTCTCTTTTCCTGGATCAGAGCCTTTAAATACAATTGTCAACAGATAACCTTCATGCTTCAAAACACTTTGCTTTTGAATCTTTAGAACTACTTACTAACTATATGCTCTGTGCTAACTGTGTCTAGAATTATTTTGATAGGTCTTTTTCTTTTATCATGCAAATAGCACCTACTTTCTCTCTAAAGTTATGCATTTATGCTTCGTCTCATCCACTCCCCTACCCTCCACCCTCTCTTCTATTCCAGAAAAATATCTCCAATGGATTTAATGAATTTGAAAGCCATAGTTGCAATTTATGTATGCAATTGCAGATGTAAGTTGAGTTAGAACAAGTGGACATTTAAAAGGTTTAAAAACATAATTTATACCATCCGCAAGCTGTTTTTAAACCAGTCAAAGTGGGTCTGTAGCTCTTTAGCTTATATCTTCTCCTATATGTGCTACTGGTGCTACATTCAGTAGAGACTCCTGCTTTCAGAGGATTATCATCATGTCTTTTTAGGATAATGGAGATGTGTCAGTACAGTAGGACCCCTGTATCCACTGATTCAGTTATCTACGGTTGGCAGAGGAAAAAAAATAATTCCGCAGCCACAAAGCAAGCTGTTGTCACAAACAGCAGCTGTAAAGCAAGCTATTGTCACAAACAGCAGCTATAAAGCAAGCTACTGTCTCAAAACAGCAGTCACAAAGCAACCTACTGTCAGGAAACAGCAGTTTGGAGGTGGGTGGGCAGGCGTTCTCTCTCATCCATGGTTTTCATTATCCACGGGAAGGCCTGGAACCAATCCCCAGTGGATACCGGGGTTCTACTGTAATCACTGGTTAAACATGAAACTGAGCAGCCACTACTAACTTTCTATTCTGTTTTGGCCTTTTGTGTCCAAAACTATGTTTGTATCAGGCCATCATGGGAGTGGACTTGAAAAACTCTGCAAGACCAATATGGGGAACAGGAAGCTGCCACTGGTTAAATGAAAAGCTCCCCTATCGCTTTTTTTAGTAGAAATATAAAATAGGCCATGTATTAACCACACCAGCTTTTCTGTATTTGAATTCCCATACAGCCCTAAAAGCAGCTTTCCTTTTACACTTTAATGATCTTTTGTGAAACAAGTGAGTCTTAAAGGATATTGATGGTTTGAATTTAAATATAAATATAATGCAGAGATCCAACTCATCAGAAGACCAACCTTCCTTGCAGCAGCTGTGTAACTCCCAAATCTATTCTCTGTGTGCTTCTATACAAATGTAAGCAAAATTTTGTTCTATGTTTGATCCTTATAAAAGTTTAGCACAAATGTGCTGGTCTGGGAATGTGCTGTTAAATAACCGTACAGCAAAACAACACAGGTTTGATTGTGAACAGAAATCTTGAGTTTTAAACTGGTTTTATAGCTGGTTTTATGAGAAATAATGAAGAACAAAAAATAATAATAATAAAATTTCAGATAAATCCACTAACCGTTCAAAAGGAGTTCAAGTTAGGTCAGCTGAGACCATTTGGTACAATCCAAATTCATTGCACTATTGATCTAATTCATCATCTTTGAATGGAAGCAATTTTCAGAGTACCGCAACGAATGGTTGCTCCATGCCTTGCCTCTATGCTATATAGATCAAGGTTTAAAGGGCAGCAAGAGTTGACTGCAAAAAAAGTACTTATTCCTGCAATGTTTGCTTAACCAGTTCCACAATTTAAGGTCTGATTTAAGACTTCTTATATAGCAGCACAAAGCACAGTGCATGTTGACTAAAGCTGTTTTGCTTCAACTTGCCATTAACAAAAGTGCCACACTCATGTTTTGCCAGCCTAACATGCAGATAATGCTGGCCCAGGTGCTGAGGATTGCTAATTATAAACACAGAAAACAGAATGGTTTTCCTGAGAATATGTAGTAGATCACCCACAAGAATAAACCATGAGCAACCTAGCTCGTTTTGATTTGGATGTCTTTCCATTCCAAAATTTTTTGAACTGGCTATATACAGTGATCCCCCACCTATTGCAGGGGTTAGGGACCCAACCCGACCCGCGATAATTGAAAATCCGCTATATGCGGATGCAGTTCAGGTCGGCCCTGGGGTGCCTAGCAGGGGGCTCTTGTACTTACCGGAGGTCTCAGAAATGTTTTTCGGTGATCCGGAAGTCACTTCTGGTTCACAGAAAGGCATTTTGGGGGCCTCCAGAAGGCATGGGAAGGCCCTCACAGGCCCATTTGGGACAGTGCCAGGTTGTGGTTAAGTATGGGAGGCCTGAAACAGGCCTTTCCTCCCTTAACCCAGGGGGATTTTTTTCATATAGTGTGGTCCCGCGATATAGCGGGACCGCAGTATATGAACCGTGAAAGGGCGGGGGACCACTGTATTGTGGGGCGGGGGGTGTACTAATTGTTTACCTCCTTAACTATTTAAACATAGGCAATAGTTACTCAGCTAGGTGGGCTTTTGTATAGTCCTTAAATTGAATAGAATGTGCAGGATTAGGGTTTATGGATTTGCCTTTACATGTGTTTTTCGTAGCTGGTTGCTGCTGTTTCTTTTCTGTTTGCCTGGTGCTCCCCATAAAAGTAACAGGCAGATGTACATAGCATATTACCAGTATTATCACAGTAATGTGCTTCTTCTGAAAATAACTGGAGTAAATTTTTGCATAATTTGGGGGATTATACAGATAAATGGACTGGGGAAATCCATATTTAATAGACTTCAGTTTTAGCAGGTTAAAAATGTGTTGATAGATGCTTTGTGATAGAAGCTACTGAAGAAAATGCATTGTTTATCACAAAATCTTCATTAAAAATCAACTCAGCATTTGTGAAAATACTTATACATGAGTTAACCTGTTCAGGGCTCCAAACACTAGGAGAAACTCTGGTATTGCGGTGTATGTATGGCAGGGCTGAAATTCTGCTGCTTTCATCAGTCACGAGTTAATGCAAATTGTTTCAAAGTCAGGCTTAATTAAAAGTTAACCATTGTATATTCTCATTATTACTAAGACAGGAGTGGGTCTTTCCAAATCCTGCACCTGAGTAAGTTTTTTTTAAAAATTTCCCAGTAAATAACATTACATTCTTAATTTAAAAGTGGAAAGAACATGCATTTTACATTCAACTAAAACATTTAAGTGGCTGGAATCTCGGTGGTGTTCACAATAACATGTCCAAAATAAGACAGCTAGAAATCCCAAATCACTGAAGCCAAAATTCAGGAACACAGAAGCAGCAATTTTTAAAGGGGTCCAAACCTTGAATAGACACATTTTAACATGATGAAGCTGGACCGTGATGCTGACGCCGCTCTTCAGTAGTACCTAGATCCTTGACATATTAGATAAAAATCTGCAGTGAGCCAGAGAAAATGGTAAACAGTTCAAAGTGTCCTTTATCCTTCTGGATATGCACTTGATCATGTCCAATAGGTTCTGCCATATGAAGATGCCAACAATAAAGAGAAAGCATCGGGAGCCACGCCAGTATCCTTTACTTGATAATCTGTGGACAGTCACTCCATGCTTTTGCTTTCCTCTTGGCCAAAGCCAGCCAGGCAGGTTCTGTGGATACAGGATTCGCATCGGGTGTGGAGAATCTCTTGGTAACTTCTTTTGCCAGGGGTGATGATGGAACAGAATCTGAGATCTCTACTGTTAAAAAAAGGGGGGGAGAGGAGGGCGAAATTCATCATTATAAGGATGCACCCACTCCCTCTCCCACTTCAAAACACCACCCCCAAAGGAGTATTCGTTGGAAGGAACTCTGTTGTTTTGGGGGGAAAGTCCCAGCATGCCCTCCTAGTGGCCATTTTGTACCTTACAAAAAAGTGGTGGACCCAGAGATGCTAGGCCCCCAATCCCAAATCATCCAATTCGCCTTTCTAGCACAGTTGGGCCAAAACAGCAAAAGACAAAGAGTAGCATTTTGATGAATGGGGAGTGGTGGTGTTGAGTGTGTGGCCAGGTGTTGTCACACTTTCCTTAACACTGGGTTAGACAATATGTGATATACAGCAGTCTAAAAGGGTTTGCTGTATATGTTCCCTCCTACTACTCTGGAATAAATTTAAACAGAACTGCTGCTTAATGGGTGGATTGGTTGAGTGGTGAGACCTCATTTCCCCATTTTTAATGCATATTTTTCTTACCAGGCATTACCAGTGAGGCACCACTAAAGCTACACTAAAGCTAAGATATGCCAGACTAATTTGATCTCTTTCTATGATAAAATTACAGGCCTGGTGTATCAGGGGAATGCTGTGGATATTGCTTATCTGGACTTCAGTAAGGCCTTCGATAAGGTTCCTCATCGTATTCTTGCTAAGAAGTTAGTAGAAAGTGGGTTAGATAGTGCTACTGTTAGGTGGATTTGTAATTGGTTGACTGATTGCACCCAAAGGGTGATCATAAATGATCTCTCTTCAGCTTGGAGAGATGTGACCAGTGGGGTGCCCCAGGGTTCTGTTCTGGGTCCAGTGCTGTTCAATATCTTTATTAATGACTTGGAGGAAGGAATAGAGAGTATGCTAATTAAATTTGCAGATGATACCAAATTGTGAGGGGTTGCTAATAGGATGGGAGATACTTAGCTGGAAAATAGTACCAGTGAAAGGGATCTGGGACCACAAATTGAACATGAGTCATCAGAGTGATGCGGCAGCCAGGAAAGCCAATGCGATTCTTGGCTGCATTAACAGAACCATAGTGTCTAGATCAAGAGAAGTGATAGTACCACTCTATTCTGCTCTGGTCAGACCCCACCTGGAGTACTGTGCCCAGTTCTGTGCACCTCAATTGAAAAAGGATGTTGACAACCTTCAGTGGGTACAGAGGAGGGTGACTAGGATGGTTGAAGGTCTGGAAGAAATGTCTTATGAGGAACAGCTTAGGGAACTGGGAATGTTTAGCCTTTCAAAAAGAAGGCTGAGGGGGAATATGATAGCCATGTTTAAATATTTGAAAGGATGTCATATTGCTGTTCGGCAGTGGAATATGCTGCCATGGAGGGTGGTGGAGTCTCCTTCTTTGGAGGTTTCTAAGCAGAGGCTGGATGGCCATCTGTCGGAAATATTGTGATGGGGTTCCTGCATGGCAGGGGGTTGGATTGGATGGCCCTTGAGGTCTCTTCCAACTCTATGATTCTATGATACACCACACATGAAGTCATGCATCTCAACCTCGCGCTGAGAAATTTACTGAACCTGCCATGTGGCTATTATGAAAATGTTTACATGTCATCTGTTTGGTGCTTCCAATATATTTTAGGTATTGATGTTGAAGCGATTTGCCACTTTTAATTATTCAGTTGGTTGGATGTTCTTCCTGGTTTTGATGAAGAGAGAGAGGCTTGTAAAGATCTGTGGGTCAAACGCATGAGTGACTTGGTGTTTTGTTTCTCGGCATTCCAGAGATGGGCAGCTGCCAAACCCTGAAGGGCTGTACTTTCTCCCTGGCCCTTCCACTATCAACAATATTTTTCTTAACTTAAAAAAAATTGAACAAGGAATTTGGACAACCATCTGGCAGATCTCCTTTGAATTGTATTCCTGCTTTGAGCAGAGGCTTGGACACTATGGCCTGGTAGGCCCCTTCCAGCTGCATGATTCTATGCTTCTAAGTTGGCAGCCACCATTACATCTTGAAGAAGTGGATCCCACAGTGTAAGAATGTAATGGGTAGAAGCAGCACTTCTTTATATCTGCCCTCAGTATCAGTTGGTTGAACTTCACACATTTTGTGGATGAATCTAGGCTGCATGTATTACGAAAGTAGGGAAATTGCTGTTCCCTATCTACTTTCTCCTACTTATTTCAAAAAGAAGGATTTGGTTTGAAGAAAAGATAATCCTAGCTGGGAAAGCAGAAAGAAGGAAAGATGTCATGTATTCAGTTGTTTTTTTTTCCTCCCAGCACGAGTTGGGTGGCACAGCTCTCAGATACCCAGGATACATTATTATTATTATGGGCTGCAGAAATAAAAATTCCTGATACTGTTTCACCTCAGTAAAAGCATACCTGCTAAAACAATTTAAGGTTCTTTTTATAGTATTTCAATTCTGTTGTTCTTGCAGCATTTTCATTTACAATGTTTTAACATCAGTAATACGATCTTAGAAACTCACAGCCACCACAAATATGTCACAAAATATTCTAATTAACCCTGTTCTCCTAGCACACAATTTATTTTTACACCATACAAACAATGGTGTTGTCATGAGCGCGAGTTAGGCCGGTTTTCCCCCAATTGTATGCTATGACACCACAGGGTGCCGGGAAATCCACCAGGGGGCACCAGGCCATATGTGCATCCCTCTCCCCTCCCCCCACCTTGTGCAGCACTTACTTGCACTTCCTCTAATCTCTGTGCATGGTGGAGGGAAAGAAGGAACCCCTAGCCCCAGGGCTGGGTTTCCTGTCCTCCTGTTTCTAAGACAACCTTCTCTGCCTGCCCCCATGCTGGTAAAAATAAATAAATAAAATAATGCAACTTTTCCATTTCTCAGGAAGTTGCTTCTCTGCGAGAAGTCAGGCCACGAGGCCTAATCTGTATATAGCATAATCTCTGGTTCCAGAGACTTTAAAGGTAAAGGTTTTCCCCACACATGTGTGCTAGCATGGTCCAGCTCTAGGGGCAGCGCTCATCTCTGTTTCCAAGCCAAAGAACAAGTGTTGTGCAAGTCCATGCCCATGTGGCCAGTATGACTGAATGCATTTCTGCACACAGAACACTTTACCTTCCCACATTTTACAGCGGTACCTATTTAGTGCCAAGTTGTGTAAGGTACTGTTATTAAAAATACATTTACAGGATCTTGACATGGCTCTCTCAGCAGGTGAAGATCTAGCCGTGAATGTAATATGCAACACCAACAGAATCAGGCTCCCTTCATCATTTTTTTCCTTCATGAAGCCAAAAAGAATTTCCTAGAATAGGAGGTAGAGGGTTTTTGATTGCATATGTGCCTTCAAGAAGGACAGAAGGTGACCAGTTTTTGCAGAAGCCATGAGATCCAGGAGGATAAAGCCCAGGGACTGCTTCAAATGAAAGCAAACCTGGCAATAGTTTTTAATGACTGAAACCCTCCAAATGGAAGAAGTACTGGACATCTAGTTGGTTGCCATGGTTGTCTTTTGTGAGCAAGCTTAAATGTGAATAAGATATAACCAGGGCCGTCTTAAGGATATGTGGAGCCGTGGTTCGAAGATCCCTCTGGCGCCCCCACCCCACCCCCGTTTCACAGAGCTGTCTACCTTCCTTTTTAAGGGAGCTAACACGACACTTAAATAAGGCTCCAGTTTACATAGAAAAAAACAGAACCCTCTAGCCCGAGCAACTCTTTTCACCTGGGGTTGGAGCAGAAGCACTCTGCTTGTGCTCAGAGGCTGCAGTGATTTTACATCCATTTGTGTTGGCAAAAACAAGAGATGCCAAGAGGAGGCTGCTGGATTAATGCCCCGTGTTTCGGCAGCCCCTCTGCATGGTGAATTCATAGTGGCTCAGCGGGCTAGAGCACTGAAAACTGTCAGCTACAAAATCAGCAGCTCAGTAGTTCGAATCCCAGGTGCCACAGCAGCAGAGTGAGCTCCTGCTGTTAACCCCAGCTCCTGCCAAGCTAACAGTTGGAAAGCATGTCAATGCAAGAAGATAAAGAGGTACCCCCATAAAAAGCGGGAAGGTAAAAGTGTTTCCTTGCAGCCCTTAGGCCACATGGCCACGGACTTGCACAACACTGGCTCCTCGGCTTGAATAGGGAGATGAGCACCGCTCCTAGAGTCGGACACAACTAGCACACATGTGCGGGGGGGGGAGCCTTTACCTTTAATGAAGAAGTGACGCTAACATTAGTGGGGCGTGGGGCCTCAGCGGACTAGCAAAATTGGCAGCTCCGCAGTTCGAATCCCGGGTGCCAAGCTGCGAGCTCCCGCTGTTAACCCCAGCTCCTGCCAACCTAACAGTTGGAAAGCATGTCAATGCAAGTAGATAAATAGGTACCAACAGTGTTTCCTTGCAGCCCTGCCGGCCACATGGCCACGGACTTGCACAACACTGTCTCTTTCGGCTTGAATAAGGAGATGAGCACTGCCCCTGGCACGGATCTGCTGGGGGAACCTTTACCTTTACCCGCCGCTCGCGCCGGGAGGGCCTCTCTCCCCCCCCACCCCCCACAACCACCTCGCGTTGGGGCGCCGGCGGCGGCCACTGAGGGAGGGAGGCGGGCGGGCGGGTGAGCGAGCGAGCAACCCTCCCTTTCCGTCCCAGCCCGGGAGTCTCTCCAGGGCGCGCGCGCGCCTTTCCGTCAACTAGGGTTACTCAGACGGAGCTCGGGGCGGCAGAGTCGCCACCTCCCCTCGAGCCAGGCGAGCGGGCTCCCTCCCATCCTCTTCCCTTCCTCCTCCTTCCCTTTGCCCGCCCCGGCCGCCCCTTTCCATTGGGCGCCCGCGCGCAAGAGAGAGCGCCCTCCCCGCCCCCGCCAGCTGCTCGCGCCTCCCACCCGCCTCGCCTGCTGAGCGGCGGCAGAAGGCGAGCCAGGCAGGCAGGCAGGCAGCGCAAGGCAGAGTTTTGGGGTTTGGGGGTTCAAGCGCCCTTGGGGTTCAGGCGCCCTGGTTCATTGAACCACAAAGGCCTATGGGAAAGTCGCCCCTGGATATAACATTTAAATTTATCTACTACGAGGTAGTAGAACAATACAGTGCATGCAAACACCACTTGGTGTCAAAAGGCAGAAGGAAAGGAATAAGCACGAAGGAAAGTGAAATACAGTGGTACCTTGTATAAAGGAATTAATTCGTTCCAAATGAAATTATGTTAAGCAAATTTTCCTTTATACAAATTCCCATAGGAATGCATTAAAAACAGAGTGATCCCATTTTTATGTTGTACAGATTTGCCCCACAGACGATTATGTTAAGCAATTTTTCCCTATCTCCGGAATTTTTTTATGTTGTACAAATTTTATGTTATACAAGCTGTATGTTATACAAGGGTCCACTGTAATTATTTTCTATTAGCCAAATATGGAAGCTTCCAGCTGATTGCAAAACAAAAGCTGGTAAAAAATACCTAACTGTAGTTTGTAAATTATGGTTAAAGGACCAGCTAGGAAGGAAATGAATGCAGTAATTGTTAATCTTCCCAATATAAGAGTTAGGTGCAGATTACACCCCCTGCAATGGGATTTTGCAATTTTCTAGTTCAAAATTATCAGTATCCTTCACACACACACACACACACACACACACTCTTTCCATGAAAAAAAAAAGAATTCACTGCTCTTTATGACCTCAAGTTTCTTATTGCTTTTCTATAAATTAATCTGTATCTGAGCTTTAAAAGGCACTGTTTGGGGCTCACACAAAAGAGGCCATAATTAACCTCAGAATCTAAAGATTTAATGCTTTTAATTCACTTGCGGGAGCCAGGCATTTATCGCACTCACATTCTTTATTATTAGAACAGCTTTTTCAAGCATCTGCCAGCATGTTTATCCAATCATATACCTGTCAATTTAAGAAAAAAACCATATTTCAATAGAATTTTCTATTCATTTCAAAAGTTTAATGGCAGAGTTCCCTTGTTCCTTTATCTATTTTCCCCACAACATGAGCTGTAGCCCATTCAATCTATTGTAATGACTGTGAATCACAAAGTTTGTATTTTTCCAACCTGGTAATAACAGGTTTCCCAAGGTAAGTATGCATGCAAACAGCAAGGAAAAGAAACAAGCACCAGATCCTCCCCTTCCATCTAGTCATGCACAGACTAGGCTGCCACAGTCGTCAATGAGGCAGGCTGGTAATAAAGCAGCTGAGTGTGAATGGCCCTCAGTCAACCAGGTCCGGAAGGCACTGGTCCAAAACGGCTCATTTCACATTTACAGTGTGCTACATTCAAAGGGATGCAAGCTACGGAGTTCCCTTCTCTATTTGCCTTTTAGTGTCCAGCAAAGGCTTTCTTATTAGGCAACTTTTTAAAAAGTGACTTTTAAAGGAGGATGTTTGTATAACTAAATTGTATGTGATTTTTGGTCAAGTTTTATATGATGTGTTTAACTTGGTTTTTCAACCTTCTGGATCCTGCTATGGGTTCCCAGAAACAAGTGAAATGGTGAAGCAAAGGTGCAAGCAGATATACTGCAACACATACAGTGGAGAAACACACACACTTTAACCTCTTGATTAAACAAAGGTTGCCACGTTCACTCCACAGAATGCAGATTCCAACTTCCAAACCGTTTCCTTGAGTTACGCAAGCTGAGGAAGAAAAGTTATATCCAACTAAATGCTCTACAGATATGATGTCTGTAAAGATTCTCAGTCATCCAGGTGAGTTCATCTGGAAGTTGAGTCATGGCAACTGGACTGGAAGAAGTCCAGTTGCCATGACTCAACATCCAGGTACAAGATATAATGTGTGCATCTTTTCCAAAAGTGGCTCCTTTGCCTTTTCAGAAGGCAAAAAAAAAAAAAAAAAAAAGAGCTTGGAGTTTGCAAAGAATGTTGCTGGAAACCAAGGTCAAGATCATCCATACCATGAGAGAAAGGCAATGAAGAAACACAGGGACAAAAGTAAACACATTTGAAATTGGCATTGGAGGAGAGCCATATAGATATCACAGAAGAGGCCAGAAAAAATGGGTGCTGAATCAAATCAAGACTGATTTCTCACTAGAGCAAAAATGAGTCAACTATCCTGCCATGCACACATAAAAGAAATACAGAAGTGTCAAGAATAGAACTGTTGTGGAAAGTGAGGTGGAGCAGTAGGAAAAGAGGAACATCTAACATGAGATGAGCTAACTTAATAGATGAATGAATCTACAGCTGTTAGTTTGCAAGATCTGAGCAGAGCTTATTGGAAAAGACAATACTGCTAAGAAGTGGGGAGCAGTAGAAAAAGAGAACAACCTAATATATGCTGTTGGCTTGCAAGATCTGACCAGAATGGCTAATTATTGGACATTTTGGAATGGTGAAATTCATATAAAGCTTATCCATGCAGGCATATACAGTAGTCATGGCTTATGAACACTGATGGCACTCTTTGGCAGGAAAGAAAAGCACCATCCACTTGTGTTTCTACTTAGAATTATGCATCCTTCCCCTTTAAGAGCTGTCCCACACCAAACAGGCACAGAGCTAGAGCATTCAGTCTTTTCAGAACAATTCATTCAGGTGTATAATACGTAGCGTTCTGGCCTTTGTGGAGAGAT
Organism: Phrynocephalus versicolor; assembly: GCA_023846285.1. Taxonomy (NCBI): domain Eukaryota; kingdom Metazoa; phylum Chordata; class Lepidosauria; order Squamata; family Agamidae; genus Phrynocephalus; species Phrynocephalus versicolor. Next base: position 59,005,071 of record JAHTLZ010000330.1, read on the forward strand.
ACTTTCACCAAAGTGACACTGGCTGCAGCATTAAGTGAGTGGACAATATTATTGATGTTTTAGATGGGTTGTGGCATTGAAAGGGAGGGTGGAGAAACCCCCACTCCATAATACAGCAGTGGCCATATATTTTGAAAAAACACAGCTGTTTATGACTATATATGGCTTCTGTTCCCAGTTAGGTACAGTATCTTAAACTGAAGAGTCCATCAGACTAACAAGGCAAATAATGTCACCATACCTGCTTTTGTTCTTTTTGCCTAATATGTATGCCTCATCTTCAGCCTGTCCATGGACATCTCAACACCATTTGCCTCTCACTTACAGTTGTCCTAGGCTGTTACATTAAACTCAGATATAGTGTTTTATAGAAGAAATTGTTTGTTTATTTATTTATTTATTTATTTATTTATTTATTTATTTATTTATTTATTTATTTATTATCTTCCCAAGAGGAACTCTGGGCAGCTTACAAAAGCTGAACAATTCAGCATATATCAAAACACAGACACACAGACAATTAGACAATTTAAATAAAAACCATATGGGCACCCTTGTAATAATGTACAACGCTCACAAAACAGCTAGCAATAGAGCTAGGAAACAGCAGATGGCGACGGAAAAAAACCTATTAGGCTAGGTCACCAAAGGCCTCGTGGAACAAAATGGTTTTTACCGCTCTGCGAAAGGCCAGCAGGGACTCTGCAGAGCGCACTTTGCTGGGAAGGCTGTTCCACAGTGATGGAGCAGCCACTGAGAAGGCCCGATTACGAGTGGACGTTCTTCTGGCCTCTCGGGGGTGGCAACCCGAAGCAAGTGCACTCGCAACTGCCGAACTGGTCAGGCTGAGGTTGATCGCTGGGCGATCCGCTCTGCCAGGTAGTCCGGGCCCAAGCCATGGAGGGTTTTATAAACTAAAACCAGGACCTTGAATCTGATCCGTGATGCAACGGGCAACCAATGCAGACAGGCCAAGACCGGGGTGATCTGGTTGTAACGGCGCGCACCCATCACCAGTCTGGCTGCTGCATTTTGTACCTGCTGCAGTCGCCAGAGGAGAGTCAAGGGCAAACCCATGTAGAGGGCGTTGCAGTAGTCCAACCTCGAGATCACCAGTGCTTGAACCGCTGTTCTCAGTGAATTGCCGTCGAGGTACGGGCGGATCTGGGCAATTTGACGTAGATGATAAAATGCGGCCCGGGTCACAGCAGCCACCTGGGCATCCAGAGATAGCGCCGGATCCAGGACCACGGCCAGATTCCGAACCCTATCTGCCAGCTGGAGGGAAACACCCTCCAAGCTGGGGAGAGGGCCTCCGTAACCAGTCAGGGAACTCCCAAAGTACATCACCTCGGTCTTCTCGGGATTGAGTTTGAGCCTGTTGGCCCTGGTCCAAGCCATGACCGCCTCCAGACACTGGTTGAGGGTCTGGACAGCTTCCACTGCAGAGGTGGAAAAGGAGAGATAGAGCTGCGTGTCATCAGCGTACTGATGACAGCAGACTCCAAATCTCCGAATGACCCCAGCCAGCGGTCTTACATAGATCTTGAACAGCATGGGGGAGAGAGACAAGCCCTGCGGAACCCCACAAGAGAGTGTCCACGGGGCCGACAACTCTCCACCATGCTGCACATACTGAAGACGACCCTCCAAGAAGGATCGGAGCCAACTGCGAACAGTGCCTCTGATACCCACCTCAGAGAGCCGGTCCAGTAAGATACTGTGGTCGATGGTATTGAAGGCCGCTGACAAATCCAGGAGAACCAACAGGGTAGAGCAACCCCTGACGGCCGCCCGGATTAGGTCATCTTGCAGCGCGACCAAAGCTGTCTCGGTCCTCCGGCCAGGCCTGAAACCGAACTGGCAAAGACCAAGGCACGGCTGTTCCTCCAAAAATGACTGAATCCTAGTCGCAGTCACCCTCTCGATAACCTTGCCCATGAAGGGAACATTGGCGATCAGACGATAGTTCGCCAATTGGTCTGATGCCAAGCCCGTTTTTTTTCAAAATGGGCTTTATCATAGTCTCCTTCAAGCTGGTGGGGAAAAAACCCTCGCTGAAGGAGGCGGTGGCGATGACAGAAACCCACTCGGGCATGCTCCCTCCAGCAGCTTTTATGAGCCATGATGGGCAAGGATCGAAGGGAGTGGGCAGTGGGCAATTGCCCTGGAGGCCTCCAAAGAGGAGACAGGCCCAAACTCAACCAGTCAAGGAGAGAGGGGGGGGGAAGCAACTGGGGGTGGCGAGGGAGGGCTAGTACAACCGGATTCGAAGCCCGCCCGGATGGCCTCAATTTTTGATCTAAAAAAGACTGCAAAATTCTCACTAGTGAAATCTGTAGGAGGAGGCCTAGCCAGACTAGGATTGGTGAGGTCTTGAACCACCCAGAAGAGTTCTGCCTGGCAGTTCGAGGTCTCATCAATTCTCAGGGAGTAGTACGATGTTTTGGCCTCCCTGATCGCTCGCGAGTAGCGCCTAGTCTGGATAACAACTGCAGTCTTGTTAGTAGCCGTCTGGCTTCATCTCCAGCTGCTCTCCAGCCTCCTCAGCTCCTGCTTCATCACTCTTAGCTCCGCCGTGTACCATGGCGAAGGTCGAGCTCTGCCACGGAGGAGACGCTTAGGGGCAATTCGGTCGACGGCACGGGAAGCTGACTCAAACCATTGGTTAGCTGTAGCCTCGGCCGAATCATCAGCCAAGCCACCAGGAAGCTCCCCAAAGGCTTCACAGAACCTAGAAGGATCCAGAAGCCTCCAGGGGCAGGCCCAAACAAGGGGCCGATGGTCCCCGCGGGGGGCGGGGATTGACAGGGAGAAGGACAACAGGTGATGATCTGACCTTGACACAGGTAAGGAGATAATGTCCCCCACCTCCAGATTAGAAACCCCTGACCCGACATGGAGGAAAATACCAGGTCCAGGGTATGCCCGCACCTGTGGGCATTGATCATTTTTTTCACTTGATGCATAAGTCAGGGGACTAGATAATTGTTTAATAGTTCACTCACTGGAAGCAAATTATTCTAGCTGTTATGATGTTGGTTTGGGGAATTGCAAATCATCCAACGAACATGTAACTACTGATACTTGGCAAAGTGCTCTTTTGTAAAGTCCTGTCAAGTAGGGAGGATAAGTGAGCCACTTCACCCAATTATGATTCGTTATAACATTTTGAGACAGTGGGACTGACTTGCTTGGGCAGGGCCCATATCACAGTCCTCAGTGACTTTCATATCTTAACACATTCCATTTGATTTCTTCTGTTTTCAGAACCGTTGACATCAAAAGCGTACAGTAACCCTTCAAAAATCAAGGCAGAGAGCCATCTTTGAGGGAGACAAATGGGATTATGAAATGAAATGTGAGCCAACAAAATGATGTTTTGTTGTTTTAAAATGGCCAAGTAGTTATTATCATGACAGAAGCTTGAAACCTTACCTGTCACAGATGTAGGAAGTGTGTTGGATTTTTTTAGCTGTTCTCTGCGTTCCAGCCTTGATGTGGCAGTCTCAATTTTTTTCACCTCTTCCTGGGCTGGGGTTTTTAGCAGCGCACTTGTCCTACTGGCATTTGTGTGTTTATTTTCTGACTGATAGTTTATGCTAGCCTAGTAACAAAGCATACAGTATTTGCATTATGACATATTAATACTGCATGTTCAAAATGTACTCCTCTACAAATCTACCCAGATGTATGTTCCACTGAATTCAAGGAAGGTAATTGCAGTTGTTTCTGTTGATTATTTACATATTTATTTGTGGCTACTCTTGGTGCATATTGTCCAGTAGCAGTGGTAGCAGCAACAATAACAATTTAAATATTGCAGAATTAGAAAAAGATGTTTAAAATTCCACAATGTACCCAAAAGGGCAGCAAAATGAACACCTCAGCCTTCCTTAATCCTAACATATTTAATATTAACTTGTCTTCCAAGAATAGTTAACAACAGAGGCTACATTCTCTTCCTGCAGTATTGCAAAAAATTCTTAAACCAAAACACAGACTCCAGTATGCATGTGAATGGCAATATAAACCTCCAATTTTTTTTTGTAAACTGAGGCACTGTGGAATTATTATTTTTTCAGAAATTGAGGCTTTTTGAGTGGATTTTCATTTGTAAACCAAAACTTATGTTAACTGAGATGTTTGTAAACTGAGTTACCACTGTACTGTATATACCAGGCCTGCACAACAGGTAGCCCGCGGGCTACCGGTAGTCTGCGAAGGGTTCAATAGTAGCCCGCCGGTCATCAATTTAAAAAGTGAGGGGATAAGTTCTCCACCCTTCTCTCCCCCATCCCAAGGACAACCACTGCTCCAGCAAAGTTCTGGGTTTGCCAGCCCACTGTCTCAGCTGAGCTTGGCAGTTCAATGGCCATGGCGCATTGAAATCTGTTCCCTCCAGAACAGATTAATTGGTTTTCAATGCATTCCTGTGGGAAACTGCTGCTTTACTTACATTTTTTTTAACTTATGAGCATGTGCTCGGAACAGATACAATTCGTAAGTAGAGGTTTTAGTTTAGTAGCCCTCAGGCACTTTGGGCCAGAAAAAGTAGACCTCGGCCTGTTCAAAGTTGAACAGCCCTGGTATATACTGTAGCTATACTGCAGAGGTAGTAGAATACAATTCTCATAATCCCCAACACAGCACAGATTATAAGTGTTGCTATCCACCACATCCAGAGGACACTTGGCTGTCCCAAGCTACAGGATGGATCCATTTCAGTTTTTACCGTAACTATCCAGAACATCTTCCAATTGGTCTGCTTTGCATTTGAACAGGTCTCAGACACTTATTTTGGTGGGCTAGAAGATGAGAAATGTTAGTTTGTTGGGCAAAATATCCTAGATGAATAGTGCATAGCTCTACCATATGATCAAATACTGCCTGTGGGATTCTGAAAAGTGTACAGTAGTCTAAAAGGGTGTGTGTATTTGTGAGAGAGGGAAGGGGAATCACGAATCTTGCACCATTTGGGATTTGTTTGGTTTCCTTCTTGAAATCTTTTGAAGTCCTATATACTTACATTTTCTTTAGCCAGCTTCTCAGCCTGCTTTGCCTCCCTGGCTTGCCTCCTTTCCTCCCTGGTGGCTTGCTGTTCTCGAAAACCTTTCTGCTTTTGTAACGCCAATGTGATCCAGAGTGGCTGAGCAGATTCAACTTTCTCTGCCATTTTGGAGCCATCAATAGAATGTCTGCTCTGAAGAACTGGCCGATCTAGAAAATGGAAGACCAGGCAAAGAGGCTCCATTTTAACATAACAGAAATATATATAAAAGAAATATAGTGTATTACATACAGGGAAAAGTGTAAAAAAGAGAGAGAGAAATTGTGCAGAATTTTGTTAGATATGTAGCATGTCTAGCTTGTTGTCTCCTTAAAAGCCAGTAATACTTTAGTTCTGATATACAGTACTATGCTAACATACATTCCTGGCTTGTGGGCAATGAATTTCTGTACTTACAACTGTCTCCTTGTTCTCTATCCATTTTTGAGGTTCAGTCTGGGATCTGCCTTTATGGATGGAAGGGTATTGCTCAGAGAAGATTCCTGTCTCACGTTTCCTGGGAATACTTTTCCCTCCACTGCCACACCACACCACAGTTCACCCTATTCGGTGTAAAAAAATTTGGAAAGCTAGGACTACAGAGAGGAAGAGGAGGAGGAGGAGGAAAGTTTGTTTCTCCTATCCGAGCTAAACCCATTTCAGTTTAGATCCAAGAGACAGATGTTTTATTCCACCATCCCCCAATCAAGATTACTTTTAATGTGGGGGAGGGGACAGGATCCAATTAGTGTGTAAGTGAAATTGCACAAGTTGCAGCAGCAAATTACGACATTTGCTGCTAATTAACAAGGTGCCGGTGGTATTCTTGCTTGCATGACCATCATGCAACAAGGAACACAATGGGCATTTCATTAATTAGCACCAATTTGCTGTGGCAAAGGGTAAAGAGCCTCTTGCATCCTTCTTCATGCATAACTGTCCATAGTCGTTAAACAGATTTTTGACTTGCATGAGGAGGTATCAAACAGCATCTTTTTAGACAAACTCGGAGACCATTCAGCTGCTTGCCCAATCAACCACAATGCATGCTGAAGAATTGGATAGGATTCTGGCCAAACAGACTATCAAAAGCTCCTGTTTTACTCCATTTCCTCTGTAAGGGAACAAGGCATTTATGTACTAGTAGCCTGATCAGGTGATGTTCCAATACAGCACTTAAAAGTATTCCTGTATCTCTTTTTTTCCTTGGATATGGTTTTGATATTCTTTTTGGCAGGGAAGGGGAATTGGGTAAGACTTCAGCAATGCTGACTTATTCAAAACTTTGTTACCAACTTTTCTGCCTCCCTGAGTCTTGATGTGAGCTGCCCTAGAAATGTCAAAACCTCTCTGATTGTTAGGCATTTGTGAGCAAAAACACCTCTGTCTATTGTTGGAAAGTGTGTGGGTTTAACTTTGGAGTTATTTGAGATGTTAATTTGCAGTACTTGAGCAAACTTTCAAGATTTCAAATGGCACATAGAACTTGGAGTCTAGAAGCCCACACACAGGATGTTTGCAGAAAAAACACTTCTATGTAGCTGTCTTTTGTGCAAATGTTACATGGAACTGTTCCATTAGCAGGGGATTCTCCATTCATTTCAATTAGAGATGGGCACGACTTAGCGGTATTTCCGTTTCCGTTTCCGTTACTCGGTTCCGTTACTCTACGGAAACGGTAACGGGAATTACTCTGCCAGACTTCGAGCTCGAACCGACGAATGAACAATTTGGTCTGATTTGTCGTGCTCGTTACTTGCATCGCGCGATCGCGCGCGATGCCAAGCAGCACAGAAAAAAAGTTTTTAAAAGTTAAAAAAAACCGGTTCCCGGCCAAAAAGCAGGCGGAAATATGCCTGCCGTGCCTCAGGGCACCTACCAGAGGGGTGGTTTCTGGAGGTCCCCGGCCTCCCCCCCCTCCCTCCTGGGCTGCTCTGGTGGGACTCGCCGGCGCCGCAGGCTCTCAGCAGCAACAAGCGGCATGGCACGAGTCTCGCCGCCGGCTCAAGCGGCACGGACGGCACAGGAAAAAACTTTTAAACTCTCCCCCCACCCATTCCCGCAGGGCACGAGTCTCGCCGCCGCCTCAAGCAGCATGGATGGCACAGGAAAAAACTTTTAAACTCTCCCCCCACCCATTCCCGCACGGCACGAGTCTCGCCGCCGGCTCAAGCAGCACGGATGGCACAGGAAAAAACTTTTAAACTCTCCCCCACCCATTCCCGGGCCAAAAAGCAGGCGGAAAATGCCTGCCGTGCCTCAGGGCACCTACCGGAGGGGGGGTTTCTGGTCTGGAGGGGGGGTCCCGGCCTCCCCCCCCTCCGTCCTGGGATGCTCTGGTCTGGTGGGACTCGCCGCAGGCTCGCCCGCCGCAAAAAGCCCAGTCTCGCCGCCGGCCGCCAAAGCGCAAGCAAGCGGCACGGACGGCACAGGAAAAAACTTTTTAAAACTCTCCCGGGTCTCCCCCCCACCCATTCCCGGGCCAAAAAGCAGGCAGAAAAATGCCTGCTTGACTAAGGGCGCAGGGCACCTACCGGAGGGATTGTTTGGAGGGGTGGTCCTGCCTCCCCCCCATCCTGGGCAGCCGGACTCGAGTTGCCATGCCATGCGGTGCGGGCGGGGGATCCAAAATGGGGCGGCGAACGCAATATTGTTTTTGAAATCGTGGATCGTGTTCCAAAAACACACAAGCACAACAGAAACACGCGGAAATTTATAAACTGCCAGATTTTTCACAGTAGCAGTGGGTTTTTTTCTTGCAACAAAATGTCTCTCCTCTCCTCCTCTGTCCTCCATTGATTTTATTTTATTTTATTTT
>JAHTLZ010000330.1:59024384-59042980 GCA_023846285.1 Phrynocephalus versicolor
GTATGTATGTATGTATGTATGTATGTATGTATGTATGTATGTATGTAACAAAGCCAACAGATATGAGATGTGTGTCACATACAAATCATGGTATAAAAATAATACGCAAGGTGTTATGAAGAATTCATATTTTTTCATATTTAGACTTAGACATAATTTCCTCACGTTTAGATACTAAGGCTAACAAATTAGAATTAACCCTGAATATTTTTCTCCACTGAAGAGATCTACCCATGGAGCAGGTTCTTGAATATAAACTTTTCATTTCTGACTTTCATCACTCCAAACCAAACCCAGATCCAGCATTTGGCACCGTAGATCTGCTGAGTGAGGCAGATGATTTGGGTGTCACAAAAGACCAAGAGTGACATGGTTTATTTGTGTTTTTTTATTCCAGGGTGATGTATTTTAGAACTGTCTGCCTCGGGTGGCAAAGTATGTTGGCAAACCTTGAGTACCATGGAGTTTTACTCTGGGGAATGGGTCGCACATGCTGTGTTTTGCTTTGAGTGGCAGAACATTGTGTGTTAGGACTACCCATTTAAAGCATCATTGTTTGCAGGGCCACCTCAGTTAACAGATCTTGGAGTGGTGGGAACAGCAGACATTGGGTATTTGTACACGACCCCTAAACTCTGCCGCAAATGGCTGCCAGCTCCGGAGCTTACAATTGTTTCCCCACCAGCTCCGGAGTTTGCAGGAAATTAAGTGCAACCACGCCCACCTAAGTGTGTCCCAGCACACTTTTCATGTACCTGCTCTCGGAGGGTGAAAATCCCCAGATCCGGATGTAATCTGGTGAGTGCCCAGCTCTCCTCGCTTCTGTTTGTGTTTTTTTGCCTCCCGCCCCTTTAAGAGAAGGAATCAGGACGACGACGGGGCGGCTTCGGAGGTGAGCCTGCATTTTTTCCTCTCTCTTTTTCTCCCTCCCCTCACGCAGACAGGAGCAAGGAAGTGCAGAGGGGTGGGGGCACAGGAAGAGCAATGAACCCCCAAGATCTCTGGTCTGAATTTAAGTGGCCAGCAGATCTTAGGGGTCATGTGAAAAGGCCCATTGTTATTTAGCCTTCTCCCCCCCCCCTTTCACACAATTTCTCCTGCATTTCCCAAATTTGCCCTCTACCCTCATGTTTGGTGTAGAACACTTTCATGAAGTAAAATATCATCAACTGCTGGTCCAGTTTACTTCTTTACACAGAATGGGCAGACAGGGGAGCACCATCTTTTTTCTTTGAGTCAGCCAAAACATCTTGGGTTAGCTTGACATTCGAGCTCAGATTTTAAGTTGTTCTTTTACCCAGCATTTCTACAAAATGCGTAATTTTTGTGCTCCTTATAGATTTTTTCAAAGCTTGGCTATTATGGCTGATATCAAGACAGCTGACAGGCAGCTGATAGCAATGGCAGAGCTCACAAAGCAAGCGACTGAAGGAAACATGAATCAGTTATTTTCCACCATTGCAACACTAATTTGTATGGATAATGAAAATGCAAAATCAATTGCTATTTACAGATTTATAGAACCTGCAATGTGGAAGGTTAACTCTCTTTAAAATTATGAATTAAAAGAGATATGAACAGTCATGCATGGTCAATGTGAATGCAGATCTCCTAGGATGATTCATAAAGAAAAGAAAGATAAGTATTTGGTTTTTGATGTTACATAATGACAACTTTGGAAAATTTATTTCCGTCAAAACAGAAGCAAGACTCCCCCCCCCAAATGAAAGACAAATAGCCACGTCATACCAAAAAGAGACCAATCCACCTAATTAATTCTACACATGCTTCTTGATGCCAGGGAGTTTATGCTTTCAGTCTTAGTGGGTTTGATTTATAGGTTCTGGCAACATTCACTCCAGCCTTCACAAGTCAAGGTGGAGGAAGGTTCTCCTACACCTTGAAGCTCTGAATGGGGGATGTTTTGGACAAAGTTCTTCAAATCCCCAGAACTCTGCAGTCCTGTCTGGCAAGATCATGATATTGGTGCCTCGAACATCCAGATTTATCCAGATTTACTTGCTAGCTAAATGTGACCAAAGTATTTGAAATCATACACAAATTCAAAACACAATATAAAGATAACAGTCTGTGTGCCAATAAACATGGCAAACTGTAGTTTAAAAAAATAGCCATTGAATTAATCCCACATGGGAAGAAATAATAAGACTATGCTCAAGTCTAAATCATATTAAGAACTTTTAAGAAGTGGAAGGTTGATGGAAAAAATGCAGGAGATATGTGATAAAGTGATAAATAAGCTAGGCAATTTTTCCAGCTAAGATATACAGAAGCTAAGAGTTTTAGAACTCTTGCTACATGTAAAAAACGTGAATTGGAAATACATGTGACAGAATGTATGTGATTTATTGAAAATAGACTGTATTATGTTTTGCCACTCAAAGCAGAAGTAGAGGAAAAGTGCCTGAGACAGCTGAAGGTTTCTTAGGGCCTTTTCACATGACCCCTAAGATCCGCTGGCCACTTAAATTCGGACCAGAGATCTTAGGGGTTCATTGCTCTTTCTTCCCACCACTCCGCACTTCCTTGCTTCTGTCTGTGTGAGGGGAGGGAGGAAGAAAGAGAGGAAAAAATGCAGCTCACCTCTGCCCGGAGCTCCATCGTCCTGATCCTTCTCTTCTGTTTGCTTTTTTTTCCTCCCGCCCCTTCTCTTAAAGGGGCAGGAGGCAAAAAAAAAACAGAAGCGAGGAGAGCCCCGCACTCACCAGATTAAATCCGGACCTGGCGATTTTCACCCTCCTCGAGCAGGTACAAGAAAAGTGTGCTGGGACGCGCTTAGGTGGGCGTGGTTGCACTTAATTTCCTGCAAACTCCGGAGCTGGTGGGGAAACAATTGTAAGCTCCGGAGCTTGCAGCCATTTGCTGCGGAGTTTAGGGGTCGTGTACAAAGGCTCTTAGAAGCTTTCATCATCACTCAAAAAACATTCTCTTTGGTGATACTGCTTCAGCAATAAAATTGCATCCACATTTCCATGGCATTCTGGGTGGTAGAGGCATAAATATGGTGCTCACCTCTCCTCCATATCTTAATGAATTTTGCTTCCTCTCTACTGTTATGACCACCAGTCACCACCCTCACACAAGTGCAAAACACAAGAATATGTCTGTAATATGCTGTAGCTGTACTCTTATTCATTTCCAAGAGCAGTACTATCATTTAGAAAGCTTAATTATCACTTATTTCAGAAGTGTTGAAATCTGCCTCCCATATCAAGGCATTCACAAAGAGAAAAAATGTAAAAGAATTGAAGTAACTGAGTAATCCCTCTTTAACTCATATATTTTACTAATTATCTTCCTTTTGGAAACAGTCATTCAAAAAATAAACATCATTGGAGTAGTGCTTTTGTATGTATGTGTCTGTTGCAAGCACAACTAAAAATGGAACAAAAAGCTGAAAGAAGGTATTCCTGAAACCAGTTCTTATTATCCATCATCTGAGGCTTTCACACTACCATTTCTTTTAGAACTTAACATGGAGATTATTGTGTTAAAACGTGCCTCACATAAAGTCAAATATATTTTGGTAATTCTACATTTTACAAAGTAATGGCTACTAGACCACCACAAATCTTGTAGTAACCTGTAATAAATGACCAGAACCAAAGCTGTATCCCAGATGAGGCTTTTGGGACGTAGGATTCAGAAAAGCAAGATGAAAATAAAAACAAATCATGTATTTCAGTTTAAATTTCTTTGAAAACACTCAGATTGGGAGGCAGGGTAGGGTGACAAGTGGGGTTGACGTGTGTGTGCGTGTTGCATCGTTGCAGTCATGATCAACTCTTTGTGACCCCATGTCCATGGAGTTTTTCTTGGCAGAAATACTGGAGTGGCTTGCCCGTTCTTACCTACTCCAGGCGCCTACAGCACCTGGTATTCCCTGGTGGTCTCCCATCCAAGTACTAACCAGGGCTGGCCCTGCTTAGCTTCCGAAATCAGGCGAGATTGGATATGTTTAGGGCATATCTACCATCTAATCCCAAGGGAACTACCAATCACGTTTGGGGAGAGGGGTCAAGGGGTTTCATAAACACACCATTGCATCCTCATTCCCTGCATTCCCTAATTTGTTCTGCAGCAAGCTAGATGTGTCCCCTTAACTTTCAATGCTGATTTGAGGCACGCGTGTGAGCATGTGTGTGTAGGTATGAAGCCTAGTTTGAATTCCTTTCATTTCTGCCTCTGAAATATTGTCCACCATTTTAAGACTGTTTTGCTTTATTTTTTTAATTTACCAAACTTTTCTTTCTTTCTTTCTTTCTTTCTTTCTTTCTTTCTTTCTTTCTTTCTCTTTCCCCCTTTATCTTCCATATCTACTGCATTCTTACTTTGTATGCTGTGTGTGTATGTTTGCAGTGTTGAATTAAGACAGTGAATCCTTCCCAAAAAATCTAGCAAAAAGAAATTACTTCATTTAAATTCTTGCACTATGTTCCTTAGTTTACATAGATATTTATTGTCTAAAGAATCTTATACAACAAATTCACTCCTTCACTTATTGGTTAAGAAATTATCCATCTGAATTCAGTTCTTCTAGTGGTGAGCAAGATATGTTTCATTAACCATCATCACCACAGTACAATTATTCCCTTCTCAATTCATACCTTCCTATATTTGTGTGTGCACAGGATTTAATGTAAAGCAGGCACATTCATCCAACAACATGCATTTTCAAGAACTGTAACTGTTTTGCTCCTTCACCAATCCGTTCTGAAATTTTACAGCCCTCTGGCATAGAAATACTGTACCTGTTCTGAGGCAAGATCTTTGCATACACATTGCCCCAAAGCACAGGGGGATGTAAAACCCACTTTATCCCTTTTGCTGAAACTTGGAGGATTATTACTTTGCACTACCTCTATGGCTTCATGGGCAGAATGATCTACAAAGGATCTGGAGGATGAACTATAGATGACTCATGCCTGTGAAGTGAGCCATCCATGCTCAACCCACCCATCCCCGCCAAGTGTTGCTTGTGAGATATCTCTTCATTCAACAGCCTCAAAATAAAAAGCCCATACTTGCCCGAAAATCCCTAAGTACATTCACCTAAAACATGCCTGCTTGACTTTCCTCAAAAAAGGAAATAGAGATGGGCAGGAAACGAACAATTTTTCGTTTTTGTTTTCGTTTTGTTACATAATGAAACAAAAATGAATTTTGTCTCCAAAATAAAACAAAACGAACCGAAACACCAGAAATTTTGTCGTGTTTCGTTTTCATTGCGGCAAATACATTGAACTGTAACGAATGCTAACGAAACAGCAATTTTTCGTTTTTGTTTTCATTTTTTCGTTTCATTACGTAACAAAACAAAAATGAAATGTTTGCAAAAAATTCACGAAAAACGAAAATGAACCGAAACGGACCCCCTAAACGACAAACGACAAATGAAACACCATTTTTTTGAGTCATGCCCATCTCTAAAAGGGAAGTTTAGTCCTGCCAAGTGTTGAGTATGTTTTGGTCAATTTCTTTAAAACAAATCAGACTTTCAAAACATGCAGCCAAGAATCCCAACATCTATTTGCCTCCAATGAGGCAGGCAGTTTACGTTGTCAAATTTCATCTGGTTCTCATCGACAGAAAAATTTGAGCTGATTTGGTTTGGCTCCTTGCTTTCCAGCGATCAAAACCTCTTTGCTTGATCTACACTGGCATGGTGCACATGGCATCACCACAGTGGCAGATTTCAGTACTTCACCATGATTCCTGATTCAGCCCCTCATTGCTCACAAGTTGGGTGGCTGCCTGTGTGACCTAGAATCCAGGGGAAACCTCTAAGTGCCCCCTTGGATTCTTGTTCTCATATAAAGCCACCTGACTGGCACAAAATGAGAAACTGAACGAGGAATCACAGCAGGGACTCTGATCAGGAACAGTCTGTCAACACAGTGATATCACTTCCCTTCTGCCTACACGAGGCACACAGGAGGTTATTGGCTAATGACAATTAATGGGATTTCATGACACTTAGAGCTGTTTGGCAGTGGAATATGCTGCCACAGAGGGTGGTGCAGTCTCCTTTTTTGGAGGTTTTTAAGCAGAGGCTGGATGGCCATCTGTCGGGAGCACTGTGATGGGGGTTCCTGCATGGCAGGGGGTTGGACTAGATGGCCCTTGAGGTCTCTTCTAACTCTATGATTTTATGTTCTATGAATTTCACTCTGAGCTGGAGCAGATTTAGTGTACATCAACTAGAACCACCATGCTCTGTCTTCTGAAATTCGAAAATTGGTGCCCTCTTTTGTGTGGTATATAAGTGCTGCCACCCTGTTCCCTTGCTTTCAGATGTTGCCCATCCATAATTTGTACATTGGAGCATATTTCTCGAGGATGCACACTTTGACCTAAACTTTCACAGAAATTAATCGCACAATCTCTCTCTCTTTAAAAATGTTTTTATTATGTTTCTTATATAAGGGATACATTGGGGAAGGGGGGTCACATAAGAACCAATCAGTTTGACGAATTTCGTGCTCTCGTCATTCATTCTCTATTATTGGTCTGACTGGCAGGTGTTTGCATGAAATAATCTGTGACTCTTTGTCATTTCTAGATCATTATAACACACAAGAGACACAACTGAAGCCATCACAGGATTTATTTAACACCCTGAGTTTTGCCTTAGCAAAATCAAAGCATGGATTTTCCGCTCCTTGTGTCCACCTGCCAAGCAGAGCAGATAACAAGAGGTGTCACCATCACTGCAACAGTACCCCAGATGAATGCAGCATCTGTGACATTAATATCTGCCATCTGAGAAGGCACAGGGATCCTACCAGTGTGAAACGTATTAAAGAATGACTTGTTCTTGTTGTAGGGCTCACTTCTGGTCTGCATGGCACAGGGGCAGGAAACATCCTTGCCCTGGTAAACAATGTATGGCTTGGCTACCTGTAAGCTACCTTTAGGCAAGCAAGAGAAACACGGGGGTAGTTGTGATGTGAGCAATGAGCAGCTGCTGCATTGGACCACTCTAGAAGGAGCCTCATGGTGCAGTGGTTAAACGCCTGTACTGCAGGTAAAACTGTGCTCACAACCTGGGGTTCAATCCCAGGTAGCAGGCTCAAGGCTGACTCAGCCTTCCATCCTTCCGAGGTTAGTAAAATGAGTACCCAGCTTGCGGGGGAGTGGGGGACAATGTGTACCTTGCATGGTGTAAATGGCTCAGAGACTACTTGAAATGGTGTGGGGTGGTATACACAGGGCCGGCGCTAGGGTTTTTTGTGCCCTAGGCGAGGGGTGGGGCGGCGGGGGGGCGGGCAGCGGCGGCGGCAGCAGGGGGGTTGGGCCGTGGCAGCGGGGGGGGGGTCGGGTGGCGGCCGCAAGGGGGGTCGGGTGGGGGGGCAGCAGGTTGCAGCGCCCCCTGTCCATTTTGGTGCCCCCTGTTCATTTTGGCCCCCCTAGGCAACTGCCTAGTTCGCCTTATGCTGTTGCCGGACCTTATGTCCTGCATTGTAATGTTTTTATTGGAAATTGGCTTGCCGATGTCCCCATTAGGTTCAGATGTTTCAAGAGTGGTTTGTGTTAAACAATTATTGCTCTCCTGTCCACCCATTCAAGAGGAGGAGCTCCAGTGAGTTGCTACAGTTCCCGAAAGGGGCTTAACGGGCGTCTCACTCCACTGCATTTTTCCCTGTATGAAACTGTATGAATTTCTACGGAGTTTTGGACCACATGCTTGAGGACCGAGCTTTGGATGGGTCTTATTCACCCTCTGCCATTTGTGTGCTGCTAGCAAACGCAAACTAGAAGCACTGTGTTCCATACCGTTGGGGCGGGCGCATAAAAGTTCTGATTTAACACTTACATGAATTAATGAGTATTCATCACATCACATTAAACACTACCTGGGCGCAATCATTGTGCCAAACGTTAAATTTCTGTCGCAACCGAAAGCATTACCCTGCATTACTTTTTAATCTTTACTCATATTTGACAGTCCTCTGAGCGCGTACAGAGTGCAGAGCATTGACAAGTGAGGTTGGGTTGTTGACACACAGCCTTCTTCTTCTGAGTGCAATGCCTGCATCCCTCCCTATAGTGCACATTTCGCTCTTAGCACCACTTCAGGTTTAAAAGATAGGACTGTGCACATAAGTTTAACTGCCTC
Organism: Phrynocephalus versicolor; assembly: GCA_023846285.1. Lineage (NCBI taxonomy): Eukaryota > Metazoa > Chordata > Lepidosauria > Squamata > Agamidae > Phrynocephalus > Phrynocephalus versicolor. Next base: position 59,032,525 of record JAHTLZ010000330.1, read on the forward strand.
TTTAAAAAGAACCCATCCGGATTTTGAATGGAAAGGGAAAAACAGCAGTGCAACCTGTATGTGGAACTCATTTACAGGATGAGGAATGCCTTCCTCCTGTGCAACCTATGAGAACACGGTGTACATGATTGTTCCTGCAGTCTCATGACACACTGAACTATCAACTTCATGCCTCCGAATGTACACTTGTGATTACTACGAAGCGGGCAACCGATTGCGTACTTTTACGGAAGTTCCACCATGTGTCTGTTACGCGCAAGCTCTTAAGAAGCATGTTCATTGTCGCATGTAAAATTACTTCAGATACAGTAAACGAAAAAGAAACTGTGTGGATTGCTTACGGGCAGTAATCCCATCCAGTTGTTGGTGGGGGGGCTACCTAACCGTAATAACAGAAACCCGACCGCTTGCTGTTTTGAAAGCCGCGCGCCTCCGACTGATGACAGCCAAAGGGTGACATTTTGAATCTCATGCCGAGGTTATCAGCGCATATCACACAGCCTCAGATACGCAACTTAAATCCAGCTTCATAACTCATTTTGTACAAGTGCAATGCAGGTCTTTTTGCATCTGCATCCCCCTCCAACACTGCACATTAGCATGTGGCCATTCACCGAACCTAACACTTAAGCAACAGAACTACTGTCCTTTTGTTTTGTAAATGCACTTCTGACCTCTGCAGAGAGGTGAGTAGAAAAACAAGCTTGCCAGATCTTATCTGGATGGCCATTCCTGGCTTCCCTGGAGAGGGGGGAAAATAGTCACATCTTGGTGCTAATTACTGTTCTCCCCTGGTCTGGTCTTCTTTGCTTCAGGGTCATAGAAGCGAGAAAAGGATATTTTCTTCGCTTCCCAGCCTTGAAGAAAATACTTTCTGCTTGCCCTCAGTTGAGGAATGGGTTCTACTGTAGCAGTATGTTATCTTGAGAAACAAACACTCGCCTCCCAACAAGGAGACATATAATAGGTCTTTGTTTACCAATGGACCTTCTTATTCCTTTTGAGATTCACATTTTTAATACTTTCAGGGAGTAAGATAGATTAGCAGCAGTAGTCTGGACTCCCCTAGAAAACACAGCCAACATGTCTCCAGACCCACAACATCACTAATTGAGGGACCTCTGTGATTGGACAGCCAATTGACCTTTTCTGCCTGGAGATCTCCTGCCCCAAAGTTTCACTTTGGGGCTGCAGGGGCAGAGCTTTGGAGCCTGATTTCTTCTCTACTCCCCAATAATGGAAAATAATCTGTCTTCTGCCTTGAAAAACAATGGCGCAGAGGCAGGGTCTGTACTGGACCGCGCATGAAATCAGGTCCCTTTCTGAATCGTTGATAGAAAACCAATTTGGGCTGGTGCTGTTCGTAGCTGGAGCGAGACGAAACGAGCATGCGTTCGTCCACGCTTCCGAGGACCTGCATCTCCTCGGTTATCACAGATCAAGTGTGGGTCTCCTTGCTCATGCAGCTTCAGTTGCAGAAGTACAGTTGAGATTGCTGGTGTGTGTTGATTTCCAGGGCACACCTGTCTAAAAAGAAAGCTCCCTTTCTTTCGTCCCTCTCAACTGCATTCTTCCTGGTGTTTTGTGTGTGCGTTGTTGGTTGCCACATCAACGGTGCACTAGCACTTCCAGGTCTCCACTCAGGTGCTACTAGGTCTCTAACCACAAGAGCAAACTGATGAGACCCGACGTAGCACATCTGTGATGGCCTTCGGCAGACGGCCAAAAATAAGATCTTGGCTAATAAAAAGGAAGAAAGTTGAGCAAGTGCATAAATTCACCTATTTGGGGGTGATCATGCAAGAATCAGGGGCTAACAATGCACACTGTAATTGGAGAGCTGAGAAGGCTGAGCAGTCTGCTAATGCTATTGTGAGATTCTTCTGAACAAAGGGAGGTCTCTTTGTTCCAGCAGCATTAAGACTGTACCAACATAAAGTCGTAGCTCAGCTCCTATATGGCACCTATACAGGAATATCTCTGGCTGATCTGGCTGTGTTAGAGAAGGTACAATCCAAGTTCTTCTGTTCTATCTTACAAGTCCCTCCAGGTGTTTCCAACGCTTAGATACGATTAGAATTGGGTCAAATGAAACTAGAAGCTAGAATACTTATTGCCTCTGTTTGTCAGTGGCTTAAGAGCTTCTCAGACCAAAAAGGCCTTCTCCCTTTAATAAACCAAGACCCTTTTCAACCTAGATGGATACAAACTTTAAAAAGAAAATTAGAATCTATGGGGCTCTCAATAGATGACCTATTGGTGCAGAGTACTACACAGGCCAAAGCACTTATTAAACAAAGGATTCAAGACATTCAGCGCCAACGAGATATAGCACAATCCCCTTTGTTTAGGGCTCCCATGGAGACCAGATATGTTATGAGAATGGCCAACTATCTCTTACAGCTGGAAGAGCGTGCTTACCGGAGAGCCTTTACTTTAGCCCGCTGTTCAGTTATTCCTTCAATGGTTTTAGAAGGGAGATATAAGAAAATTCCCTATGAAGATAGACGCTGCATGTGCTCCCAAAGGGAGGTGGAATCTATGGTGCATATGTTTTTTTGTTGTCCTCTTCACAACCTTTATAGAGAGAGATTCATTCACCCATGCTTAGATAGACTTACAGTAGACCCAAACGAGATGGGTCTGGAAAGACTTTTAAGTGATGAAAACTCCTTTATTACCAAACAAATAGCCAAATTCTGCTTATACCTGATTAAATTCCATTCTAAGATGGCGGGCTAGTTTTAGCTAGAAAACTCTCTACTTTCTTTTACTGGTTTAGTTTCCTTTTGCGTTTTAATATTTCTATGTATATTGTTATATCTACACTGTTTTTGTAACTCTACAATTTTTCAACCATGTTTTAATGATTTTTAATGACTTTTATGGTTTTATACCGCAATAAAAACCTGACTGACTGACTGACACATCTTAATACATAAGGTCTGTGTTTCCTCCACTGATTTTATATATTCCTGGTGGCCGGCTGCATTTAATGCAAAGTCATCAGGAATCCTGCCCATCCACCTTGCCCTCTGTTCCCTTCAGTAGGAAAGCTTAAAGTCATACCACCTCTATTTCACTCTCCTCAAGGCTGGTTCTGAGTCAGCACAGGATTCTGACCTCCTTCTGTTCTTCATCTTCATACCTGCAAATCAGCCAGACTTCTCCTGCATTGGAGTACTTTTGACAGCTCATGTATACTTCTGTTCTAGAATTATTAGTTCCATCCAGTATATTCCCCCCACCCCCACGTCAGAGTAGGATTGTGTTGTGCCCATGCATGGACGTTTAGGAGCAATCTTGTCTCACTCAGCAAGTGTAATGGTAACTCAAAAATAGATGAGATGAGTTGTGAATGCTAACCACTATACTGAAGTACATGAATGCTGAAGCATATTAATGTGATAGAAGACCTGACAGTGCCTACAGAGAGAAGAAAATAAAATAAAAAATTAAGGAAACTCTCTGTATAAATATGCCTTTATAGCTTTGTATAGTCTATTAGAGATTGGTTAATTTCTACTGCTATTCATTTTGGTTAATCCAGCAGGTTTATCAATGGATTTCTTTTATTATGACAATGGATATTATAGCATTTTTCCTAGATAAGAGAACTAACACAAAATCAGAGGAACTTCATATTTATAACAGTGTATTTCCACTAAGACAAGAGGATTCTCTGGGATTGATGGATTTATTTCAGTACTATGATTAACAAGAAAAGACAATTTTTAGTACCAAAACGTTAGTCAAACTCCTATTCTACTTCTTGTAATAACTTCAAAGAATAGGGCAGTTGAGTGAGAGACTCTTTCCATAGAGTCCCATAAGTAATGAAACTACCTTCTCCGTCAATCACTGAGGCAATTCCCAGGAAGCAGTGCCAATACGTATGGACAGAAGAACAATATGGAAGTTAAAAGACATGCCTATTCATCAACCTGCAGTGGAAAATCAATGTACTTTAACACTGGATTTTTTTTGGCACTGATGTACATAGATGGGTATATGCTATAATATAATATACCTTAAACTGGACAGGAACCCTGTCAAGTTTCAGACAGCTAAAAATGGCATATTATTTCTTGAAAAAAGTGCCCCCTACCAAGAAATACAATACTATTCTTAAAAAATGGCCAAGTGCTGAGTTTTGCCTATTCACCTTCCCAGATGCCAACTGACAATTTGAGTAGCCTGGCTCCTTTGTAAAGGAGGGAGAGAAAGGGGAGAGCCCCAGTTCCACTTTTCTCCAGCTGAGGCCCTTCTCTCCATCCCGCCACCCTCACAGGTACGTCTCATGGGAACCCATGAAAGGGCCTTCTTGGCTGCTGCACGCAGACTCCGGAACTCCCTCCCACTAGAGGCTAGAAGTGGCCCATCTCTGTTGTCCTGCCAGAAAAACGCAAAGACCTTTTTCTCAGCAAGCTTTCCCTGAATGATGGACTACCTATTATATGTCTTTTATATGAATTGATAGGATCACATAGACTTTGTGTTTATAACTACTTATAACCTTGTGTTCACAATGACACTATGTTTTCGATGTTAGTTTCCATCACTCATAACTTTTACAGGGAATTTTACTCTCTTTTTAACTGTGTGCATTTTCTTGTAGCTTTAATGTATCCTGTAAGATGTCCCTCAATTCCCTGTTCTCAATACCTGAAAATATCTTAATTGTACTGGGCTGTATATTATCCCTCATTCTGTAAGCTGCCTTGGGTCCTTTTTCCAATGAGAAAGGTGGGGTAGAAATGCTCTAAAATGAATAAGTAAAATAAAAAAAATACTGGTTCTGTAAATGGCAGAACCATGGATCTTGGAGGCCTCTGTTTACACACCCAGACACAGAGTAGCCACTCTGTGGCCAGCATCAGCAGGGAGAAAGGAACTGCTGCCTTTCTCTTATTTTTCTTCCTCCTGCTGTTTTTTGCCAGTGAGTGTTGCATGGGAGCAATGCACAGCTATGTTTCTTCAGTTACGACTACATGGATACGCAGGATCAGAGTGATTTGGCTTTGCTGAGGCTTTGCTGATACATAGCTTGTTTTATACGTCTGTTTGGATTAATCAGTGGTGGCCAAACTTCAGCCCTCCAGATGTTTTGGATCACAACTACCACAGTCCTTTGTCATTGGCAATACAGGCTTGGAATTCTGGGAGTTGTGGTCCAAAACAGCTGGAGGGCTGAAGTTTGGCCACCACGGGATTAGGTGATCCTGCAGATACTGCGGATCGTTTGGGTGCCAGTGCCTACGCTCGTCCCTCAATCCAATATGGTTTGATCCATGCCATTACTCCCCTCTCACACACACTTCCTTTAACCCAACACTTTGGTTCTCCTCTCACAGTTCAGTGTAAAGTCATAAGGCTGTTTAAAATGTTGCATGGTTTTAGGGGGAAAGACAGATTTCTAAAGTTCTCCATTGGATACAGGCACTCACATGCTGTGGAAACACCATTGTCCACTGCGGATCTTAGAAGTTATTTCTACTTTGTAACAATTGGTTTTTGTTTCTCTCTGTTCGGAGGTGAGCTAGCAGTGAACTAATGTATCAGTGCAGTGATATTAAACTTGGTTGGTTCAGGAGGAAAAACTTTAGGGCAATTAAGGAGAAAGACTGCAAGAGTGGATGTTCCCAGAGTCCAAAAAGATCATACTGGGCTTCGTCCATCACCAAAATATCATCCAGTCATGCTTTTGCAGAACAAAACAATGGACCACATGGGGAAAAAACACTGCTGAAGTCATTCTGGTTTGTTTAAAAGCAGAAGCCTTCAGCATTAGGAAAAACTCAGCCTCTGAAGTCAAAAGGGACATGCTGATTTCTATCGGCCTTTGTGTTGCATGATCAATTTTAGAAGAATGAACTCATCTGTTCTGCTTCCCTATCAAATCCCATTACTGTTTGCCAGTGTAGTCACAGCCTTGATAGCAAAAGAGACGCCCCCTTCACTGCCTACCTGCCCTGTGGCTAGTGACAGTGCCACTTGGATGTTAAAGTTGCCCGTGAGCAGAATTCAGTTTCCCTCCGGATCACATCACATCTCATTCACACCATCTCTCCACTACGTCAGTGTTTTTGTTTAGCTTCTGTTCACATCAGATATACAAAATACCGAATTACTTTGGACAATTTTATTTCACCTTGAATTTGTTCATTCTCTTTCTGTCCAGACTTTATACGAGACTAATTCGGGCTATGATTCTGGATTTGGATAAAGCTGACACACTGCCGTACTGCAAATGTAAATCTTCTCTAATTTTTATTTTCACAGACAAGAACAACAAGAACAACAAATTTCTAAAGTTTTGCTTTCCATTGAACTGGATTACCAGAGTTCTTGTGCGGCTTTTTCATAATGTGGCTCTTCTTTTGTAAAAAAAATATGGAAGTGGTTTTTGTGTAAGTAAACTGTATTTTACATAAAGCATAAGATTTTAAATGAAAAAACAAAACAAAAGAATTCCCCCCCACCTACCCCAAATACACCTTTTCTTTGCAATTGCTGTTGTTGATTGAAAATTCACAGGCCTTATTGCTCATATGTAGGAACAGGAAACCTCACAGACAATGTCTGTCTTTTCATTGCATGTTTCGATGTACCAAAGATGAGAAAGCGCGAGAATAATTGTTGCACACCAGCAGCTCTGATCGTTGCCACTGCAACTGTTAACAAATATATGTAGACTACAGACATAGTATGTGGAGGAGTCTGGAAATAGAGTAATCATGCCTAATGATATGTTTTGGGTATCTGCCCTCCTTGTCCTGTATTAATGGATGACTTTCAGCTCCTACAACCGGGTGATGGTGAGGGCCACCCCATGTGTGTTGGATCCTTCGCCCTCATGGATCATAAAAGCTGCCAGAGAAGGTTGTATTTGACTGAAATATGAGAGGCCCTACTCTCCATTCCGCCATCCTAAAAAGGTATGTCTCGTGGGAACCCATGAAAGGGCCTTTTTGACTGCTGCGTCCAGACTCTGGAACTCCCTCCCAGTAGAGGCCAGGACTGCCTCATCTCTGTTGTCTTTCCAGAAACAGGCGAAGATCTTTCTCTTCAGGCAAGCTTTCCCTGAATGATGGACTATTATGTGTCTTTTATATGAATCAACAGGATCACAAAGACTTTGTGTTTATAATTGGCACTCTCTGCAGTTTGGAGGGATTGATCCTCCAGCAGGCAGATAGAGTGAGGAGTCTGGGCGTCCTCCTGGATCCAGCTCTGTCCCTGGAAGCCCAGGTGGCAGCTGTTTCCAGGGCAGCCTTTTACCAACTTAGGCTTATCACCCAGATTCGCCCGTACCTGGACGTGGATTCCCTTAGGACTGTAGTGCAGGTGCTGGTGATCTCAAGGATATACACTGGTCTCTACATGGGGTTACCCTTGACCCTTGTTCGGCGACTGCAGTGGGTGCAGAATGCGGCAGCCAGGCTGGTGGTTGTTGCGGACAGGTTTGACCGCATCACCCCATCCTGGCCCGCCTGCATTGGATACCTGTTCCCTCCCAAATAAGGTTCAAGGTATTAGTTTTGGTTTACAAACCCCTCCATGGCTTGGGACCTGACTATCTGGTGGAGCAGATCTCCCTGAGGTTAGCTTTTCCCGACCAAACAGAACTTTGCTTGCCTTTTTGCTCTGGGTGGCCACGTCAAGGGAGGCCCAAAGGGTTTCTACTCATAATCGGGCCTTTTCAGTGGCCACCCTGGCACCTTGCAACAAGCTGCCTATGGGGATTAGGCTTGTGGAGTAGAGATGGGCACGACTCAGAAAAAAATTTCGTTTTCGTTTTCGTTTTCGTCTAGGGGTCCGTTTCGGCTTGTTTCCGTTTTCGTGAGCTAATTTTCAAAATTTTTCGTTTTCGTTTCGTTATGTAATGAAAACGAAAAACAAAAACGAAAACGAAAAATTTTTCGTTTCTTCCCATTTAGCTCCATTAAGTGCTTTTCCAGTAACGAAAAACGAAAATTGGCTCAAAATTAGTCGTTTCGTTTCCGTTTCCGTTCCAGTTTTGAGCCGTTTTTCGTTTCGTTACGTAACGAAAACGGAAAACGGAAACGGAAATGAAAATTTCGCTAAGTCGTGCCCATCTCTATTGTGGAGTCATCGGCAGCCTTCAGGACAGCATTAAAGACCTGGCTCTTCGGGGAAAGCTTTGGTGATCGCTGATTGTATGATTGTGTGTTGTTAGATGGCTGTTTTGTTTGTCCCAGCCCTTTGTCTTGCTGGATTCTGTGTTTGTTTTGTATTGTTGTTGCCATTGTTTTTATACCTTTATATTGGATTTGTTTCATTGGGGGTCGTGGGTTTGTGTGTGTGTGTGTGTGTGTGTGTGTGTAAGTTGTTTCTGCTATTTGTTGTACATCGCCCAGAGTTCCCGAGGGAAAGTCGGGCGGTTAACAAGTACAAAAATAAATAAATACATAAACTACTTATAACCTTAGGTGTTTACATTGGCACTATGTTTTTGATGTTAGTTTCCATCACTCATAATCTTTACATGGAATTTAACTCTCTTTTTAACTGTGCAAGTTTTCTTGTAGCTTTAATGTAATGTTGTCTATTAATGCTGTAAGATGTCCCTCAATTCCCTGTTCTTACTACCTGAACATGTCTTAATTGTACTAGACTGTCTATTATCCCTCATTACTGTAAGCTGCCTTGGGTCCTTTTTCCAAAGAGAAAGGCAGGGTAAAAAAAATACTCTAAAGTAGATAACATAAAATAAAATAAAGCCTATCTACAACATGTAACCTCCAACTTAGCAGTCATCAGTACAATGAAAAAGTTGTATTTGACTGAAATATGAAATGATAGCACTTCCACAACTATTATTCTGGTTGGCTTCTGAACAAGCAATAGAACAACACAATGCATTGCATCATTGCATTTAATTACCTCAGTCCACTGTTTGTTTCTTCATCAGAAGACAGGGTGCCATTGCAGACATTTCCAAAGGAACTGCTTGGTTTCAGCCTGCTATCCTCCTGGTCGCTTGCTGCTTCTCGTTTTTTCCGCTTACCAAATAACTTCTTAAATGGCTGGAACTTGCTTGCCTTTTTCTTGTCTGGAGAGAACAGGACCAAACAAAAACATAAAAGAGCTTATCAAGACTGCACCTCTAATCACCCTGGTGAATAACAACTCCATCAGTAAAACACACACCAAGGAAGAAGGAGGCCAAAGATCAGTCTCAGGCTTATGCACATGGTGCACTTGGAATTTAAATATCCACCTGTTTGTCACTTGTTTAATCAAAGGAAGCCCCTTACTGCAGAAACAACACTGACGTTGTTAAAAGAGCCCTCTCTAGAGCTACCAGGTTAGCTGCATCCCATTCCCTCATCCTCCAGGGACAAAACCAGCGACCGTGGGACAGATCCTTGTGATGTCACAAGGGCGGGGCAAGCAAGGGTTAAGAAGGAAGCAAACAGAAACACCCATGCACCCATGACAGGAGATGGGTGCCCAGATGTTAAAGACACCTCACACAGAGAAACTAAACATTCTCTTCTCCCTTGGAGAATTATTTCCCCACTGGGAGACCTTAAAAGGCATGGTAATGCCTGTGAACCCTCATATCCTCTTATTCAAACATTCCACTCACTGATGCAAGAAAGAAAGAGGACTACAGTATAGGAAACAAGTGGGATGTCCTAGCACAGTTAATCTGACCATGGAGTCAACTTGTTTAGGCTTTCCTTTAATACATTTGTGTGCCCATGTTGCTCCATGAATGCAAGCTGCCTCAGATACAGTCACAACCATTTCAAGAGCAGGGTATATAAATCCTTTTGTGTAGCATATAGATAACTCAGTTACGCAATGGGTGAGGTAGTGGATGTTGGCTTTGCTTTCCAGGTTTGCTTTCTTGTGTCAACAGCATGCTTCAGATTTGCTCCTGGGTAACTATCTGGGTTATTTCCTCCAGTTCCGACGCACTTGTTATCTAAACATGCACAGAAAATACAGCACTATTGACATTATGATAACAGCTTAAGGTGCTGCCCTACAGTGATTCCCTACTTGTGCTACAAATGCCATTTTGCAGCTATTTTATCTCTTTCCATCTCAGCACATTTTCTCCAGGTAAGAAAGTAAAAGTAGGAAGATATTGGATATTAACAAATGGAAGGAAAAAAAACCTACACTCCCGTGATCTAACCAGGGCAAATATCATAAAAAATGCGTCCCACAGAAGCATCTTTGGAGGGGGATGCACAAACCCTACTCCTAATCAAGTAGCACAGCTTTCTGCATCCAATTCTTCCTCAGTCAGGAACTATATGCGGTGATGGAAGCTGGCAAGGTTATATTCACCCTAAACCTTACATGCCAGCAGGATCCCTGCCTACCTGGGTGAACAAGCATGACTACTTTGAAGCTTGGCCCATTTTTGTGTAGTAGTAGTAGTAGTAGTAGTAGTAGTAGTAGTAGTAGTAGTAGT
>JAHTLZ010000330.1:59054534-59084677 GCA_023846285.1 Phrynocephalus versicolor
ATCTATCTATCTATCTATCTATCTATCTATCTATCTATCTATCTATCCTGCACTTCCTCTGTTTTACCTTCCTCTGTTTCTGCCTTCCCACTGGAGGGATGGCGAGGAGGCACAGAAGGGAAAGTCTCTAGTCTTTCCGTCATTTCTCAGGGTCCACAGGATGCATTCTCTTTCTTCTCATTTATGAAGACCAGAGGGACTTGGAAGCCATTCAGCCTTTCATTACTGGGGACGGGGGCGTTAGACAGATGGAATGGAGGCATGTGTTCCAATTTACAGGGCACTTTAGGAACTCAACTCTTCTGTAATTTTTGTAAAGCGGTAAAGGTTTTACTGTAGCATCTCAAGAGGTAATAGCTATGGAAAGTGACCTCCTTCAGCCATGGCTTCAGGCAGCAGGAGGTCTCTTTCTAGGCCAATTGCTTCTGTGTTGACTTTGTTTCCTATAACATTTCTCCCCCACTAGCTCTCAGTTGACATGCTTAAAGCTTGCTAATGTTTCTCCTGGTTACCAAGTGAAATCTTTTGTACTCCAAGTAAGAAACCTATAGCTTCGTGCTTGAGCATGTTTTGTGCCCAGAAGATGCCAAGGTCCAATAGCCAGGATCTCAACCAGCCAAACACAAAAGGTCCTCTTTTGAAAGCCAAGGAGTCAACACCAACCAGAGTGGACCCCAACAGGTTCCTCGCTCTCAGTCTTGATGGTGGGCTGGATAACTGAGCTCACTCATTAGCTTTGGCTCAAAATACTTGCTGCTTATACTATCCTCAGTTCGTACAAGAATTCTCCAACTTCTAGCTCAGCTGTATTTAGGAGCTTTCCAATGTATTCAGTGTTGCTTTAAAATCCCCTCTAAGCTGCCATTGTCTCTGCAAGTCTACGGTTCCCTGCTGGCACAGCCTGTGAGACACGTTGATACTTTATTATAGCTTCTGTTAGTCAAAGCAGATTTCATCTTGGAGTGCTGCTGACTCTTTCATTGTGACTCACAAAGCTCAATTTTTCTTCCAAGATTAAAAAAAATCACGCTCCATGTTGCACTCCTTCCTTCCAAAGGTTCTGTTCCATTTGGGTTTTTTTATATATAACTGTTTACCAAAAATGTAAGCATATACTTATATCCAAGCTGCCTAGATGCCCTAAGCACATCTGATCTCGCCTGATTTCAGAAGCTAAGCAAGGTCGTCCTTGGTTAGTACTTGGATGGGAGACCACCAGGGAATACCAGGTGCTGTAGGCGCCTGGAGTAGGAACTGGCAAGCCACTCCAGTATTCCTGCCAAGAAAACTCCATGGACCTGGGGTCACGAAGGGTCGGTCACGACTGTAACAACGCAACACACTCACACACTTATATCCAAGATGGAGAGATCTTTGGATTTAAATTTTAAAAAAAATCTAAAGTGTGAGAAGATGTCTGCAGAGATTCTTAGTCATCCAGGTGAGGTTATCTAGAAGTTGAGTCAGGGCAACTGGATTTCTTTCCTTGTTAAATTGAACCGTTTCTATCCCCAGAAAAATCAGAACCATGTCACACCTCCACCAAGAAGGCCAATGCTAATGGCCCATGTTTGATGGGCATGGGAACGGTTGCAGAGGTATGACTTTCACACAAACACACACAGCCATTGTCTATTTAATGAGCCTGTTCAGACCAGAGTGAAGTAAAACCAATGTGAAGTATAAACTGGAGGTCTCCTACCAACCTTCCTCAAATTGAAGATGCTACTTGGATGAGTAGTGAATAATTTTGATCTAACAAGAGAAGAAGTCCTGTTGCCATGAATCAACTTTCAGGTAAAAATGTGGGAAGCACCAAAATTGATATATTAGTAGCTAGAGAACTTTCAGTATTTTATTCTGTACTTCAATTAAGTGCATGAATTATGATGAGTACTTAAATTCCTATATACTGTACTTGGGCATCTTCCTGTTCCATCCATCCATCCATCCATCCATCCATCCATTCTGGAACTTAAATATAACCCCATTAGTGCACAGCACTATTCTGGGTAGTTTACATAAAAACAAAATATCTAAAACAACAAAACAAAGCCAGAATACTTGGATAAACCCTGATGGCACTGAAAAATAAAGCAGTGGAACCAATGAGGAAGAATTCAAAAAAGGCTGCCCTTGCAGGCCTCTTGAAAGAGAAGTGTCTTCAGCAGCCTCTTAAAGCCAGGGAGGGAGGGGGCCAGGCATATCTCCACCAGGAGGCATGATGATGATGATACAACTGCTGAAAAGGCCCAATGTCTTCAACAAGATTTCCTGGCCTCCTTGGGTGTACCCCCCTTCCTCAGAGAAGAAAAACCTGCAAAAAGCTGTTGATGTTGGAATATGACCTTGGAGAAAGATGCTCTGATCTGTAATGTGGTCCCAAATCATGGATGGCTTCATAAGTGATAAGTGCAGTACTGTAATTGGATGTTTCAAGTTGTTGTTTTCAAACTCAGAGTATGACGTCATTAGCCACTTACTCTGCGATTTGCAGCAGAATGGGCACAGATTAATTGAAACTGAGACCTAGACACTACATGACATAAAGCTCTATGTGGGGATGCCCACTGTGGAATACTGCGGTGTGCTATCATTTTTTTGTTCAACTGATAGGGTTAGTTAATTGGGTTCAAATTTAAGCTGCCACTGTTTTTGTCTACTGTATACCCAGTGTGAATGCCTGATCTAATATAAAAGGAGGCTCACAGGGGTGTTAGTTCCCCTTGACCCCCTTCTCTGCATATTAGTTAGTATATGTGACCCTAATATGGCTTCCAATGTAAGTGAGATATTTAAGGAGTGTTTTTAACAGTTCCACTCCCCCAGTCAGTTTTCATGGCCAAGTGAGGATTTGAACTCTGGTCTTCACAGACCTAATCTATCCCCTCTACCACACTGGGTGCAAACTGGTCCTTTGAAAAAAAAAATCAACACAGCGCAGACTAGGGCATTTAGGAGAACAATTTTTGAAAAAGACATCACTTTGGGAGCACCTTGTTAAGGCAGTTTCTGCCATTGGAGCTCCCTGCAAACCTTGCTGTCTCCCTCTGCCAACTCCTGCAAATCATCATGACTCCAGAGACTTCACCTGGGCAACCTCAATTACTGTGACTGTGCAATACAGCAGATCAAAACTGCATTTCCCTCACTGTGCAGCCCCCACCCCCCGAATCCCTATAAGAAGGAACAATGCAGAGGCTGAAATACTTGTTCATTTGAAAATATCCTAACGGATGGATGCAGCAGGAATATTACAAGCAAGAGACTGAAAGAAAACAGCTGTTCCCAAGAAAGAAGAATTTGTTAGAATAGATTTTGGAGGTTGTAGCGATGGGTATTTTAACAGAAATCTTAAAAGACCAAGCAGTGCAAAGAGCAAAGAGAATTTGAGAACCATCATATAAATGGATGCAAGATCAGCTTGGAAAAACACCTGTTAATACATAAAGCTGTACAGGACATTAAATAAACATGGAAGGCAACAATGACTATTTAGGGTAGAAGGTATAAGAATGGATAAGTGATTATTACAATAAGGATGTATTTTCGTGCCAACCTTCTCTTTATTCTCCCCCTTTCCCTCTCCAAGTGCACTATCCCTATCCCCTATATACTGTATTTGTAATATAAAACCCTTAAAAAAAAAGAAAATATATTAATGGATGGGAAGGAAAAGGACAGCACATATGGGCCACACTTCTCTGGAGACAGCTCATTAGATTCCCCAAAACTGCAAGGCAGCTCCAAAACCCCCCATGTTGCTAACATCTCTTTTCCTGCCCGTACAAATGCTGTCAGACTCTTTGAGCCCTCTTGAACAGAAAGGCAGTTGGCCTCAGTCAACAGAGCTGATGGCGAAGGTTAATGGGATTGGCCATCCAACCATACCTGGGATGTCACGGGTTCCCAAATCCTGTCCTTGCAGGCACACAACCCCTTTTTGTTGTCTGAACAGAAAAATCTGTTTGCGAATCTTCCAGCTTTGGCTCTCATCAGGATATACAGCACACCGTACCAGAAAATAATTCATGCTATAAAAACAGATGCAATTCATAACCCACTCAGATCGAGAGTCTGTATATCACGGTTGAATTTAATGTAATCGATGGCAGTAATTCCCTGTCTAATTAATTGCAGGAGAGTTTCTGGCTAAGGAATAAGGACCACAATGTCACACACACACACACACACACACACACACACACACACACACACACACTTTCTAGGATGGGCATTTATATTTTACAGGCATTCCATTGTAATGATCAGGGGGTAGGGAGAAATCTCAATTAAAAAAAAAACACTGTCCAGAGTGTAAACCACCCAGACTAGTGCTGTGCACTAATGGGGTGTCCAGAGTGCACACAGATAGTTCATAGCAGGTAAAGTCTGTAAGAGATGGCTCATTGTACATGAGGAGAAGGGAACTGAAGGAGAGGACATGCTTAGTAAATGTTACAAAAAACTGAGGTTCCCAAAGAAAGCCTGGATATGGCCTAAGATGCAATTTCAAAGCATGTTCCAGGAAGGAAGGAAGGAAGGAAGGAAGGAAGGAAGGAAGGAAGAGGAGATAAATGGTCCCTCCAACAATTGACTACGGTCTTACACAGCAGCAGCTACTGGGTGGCTTTTCCTGTGGGTTAACAGGTGTCCACAGGCATAACCAATAGCAATCTCATTCTATGAACTTGACCAACCCCCCTCTCAAACATTCTGGACACTAGTCCATCTGAATCAAACATCCACCCACCGAAGCATTGCCATCTCTTCTCAACCAACTTCAGGTGGCTCATCCTCCTTTATGGGGTGGCCAGGTCAGCAGCTTCCTTCTCCCTGCGATTTCCGACCCCAATCTTAAGACCAGACGGGACACCCTTTTGGTGCCACAACAGGCAGGACATTGCATATTACCAAACACTGTGTGTGCCTCTGGACAGATGAAAGCATGTTTGGAACAGAGGCAGACAATGCACCGCCTCTGACACAAATATGTGTGCCGCCATAAACACCTTCATGTTGAATCAGGGTGCCTGATAGGATTTAATTCCAGTTGGCCTCAGTCAACAGAGCTGATGGCGAAGGTTAATGGGATTGGCCGTCCAACCATACCTGGGATGTCACGGGTTCCCAAATCCTGTCCTTGCAGGCACACAACCCCTTTTTGTTGTCTGAAAATGTGCACTGGTTGAAGTTTCTCGCCTCTGCATATTATTTGTGACTTTAAGATGGATGTAAGGGAAAGTAACCCTACAAGGAACTCTTAGCAGGACCCTTGGGAAGATGCATTAGCAACCCTAGCACAAATCTAACATTTTATGTCAGTTGCTCAAGCTGGTCTCAGTTTTTTTTTTTTTTTTGTGCTGTCACAATTTGGATTCAATGGGAGCAGAAGCCTCTGGGGCCCTAAGAGCTTCTGGGCATGAATCTTTCATTCTTGCCTTATCAGGGCAGAAAAACCGATCCACTTCTCTTTTTCATATATGCATTGCATCCAGGCTGAAGGAACTCAAGGCTGTTGCTGGGAAGACCTCAGGAAGGCTTCATATCATTGGTAGACCTTGAACTCAAGACAACACGCTGGTTCAGCAAACACACTTCCCATTTAAGGGGCGGAAACGAAACAGCTTGACTGCATTCAGTCCAGATGTCTGTCAGTGCAGGTGGATGTTAAGAAAGCATATAAGTAAAAGACTGCAAAAATAATGGGGAAACCACTGCATTATAAATAAATAAATAAATAAATAAATAAATAAATAAATAAATAAAAGCATCAGGATGCAGAGCAGTAATATGAACTGCAGTGGAATGTGTTGGTCATTCAAAGAATAAGCATCTGGATTTATACAGGCTGGCTTCTCCAGCCTAATCTCCCTTTCTTATCCCTGCAAGATGGAATCCACCATTCCTCACTGCTTGCCCAGTAACCAGGACACTGGACCAAAAGATCAGAGCTGGGAAAAATTACTTTTTTGGGGTGGGGGGGAATGCAGTTTCCCCAAATCCAAAATCAGCATGCCAGCCAAAAGTTGTTGGAAGCTGTAGTCCCCCCAAAATTCTAGGGTTTGGTTTGGTAGTCCTTCCAGATCTAAACTGATGTCCCCCCTTCTCACGTATTAGAATTTACTGGAAACCAGTTTCTCTTGTATGGACTGTTGTTCAGATATATCACCTGTTTTGCAGCACCTACCCTTCTTGTGAAATCCTTACTGGCCCCAGTTTAATTGGCCTGGGTCCCAATTAAATAATCCCAGAATACATTTCCTCCACTGTTAATGCCCCTGACACTTGAGATCATGTGATTAATGTGTTAGTCCAGCTTCATGGGATGGCTGAGTTGGCCGCTACCAAGAACATGCTCTTCGTTTCCACAGCCCTAAAGCTACATGTTTTCCTTCCCCCAACCGACAAAAAAATAAATAAAAAGAAGACTGTTCCCTTCCAGATGGTTTTCTGCAAAATTATTTCAGTTGGTCTCAGGTCAGTGCCTGTGCCACACATTATCTCACTGTCTTGCAGCACTTCTTTAACTTTTTGTGTGATTTTAGTGAAGCAGTGCTGTTTAAAAGTATGACTATTGTATTTATATATTGGGCCGAAGTAGGTATCCCGCTGGAGGCCCACCAATGAGATCTATGAGAACAGGGTTCAGATGTTTGAGAACTGCTGCCAGGACCCTGCCTGTCACAGAACCTGACTCTGAGGGGTTAAATGGTGAAGAGCTGCTGGAGGAGCCTTGCAGCTCAGCTCACCAGGCATCTGGATCTGAATACTCAGCTGAAAACATATCTTCTCCTCCTAGAAGGGCCATGAGCAGGATTCTGCAAAGACGTGCTACCAGGAGACCTAGGGAAAGGGTCTTTGATGCTAGACGGGGAATCAGGTCGGGAAGCCCTGAGTACTAGCAGAAGCCTTTCCAGAAGTAAGGGTCTGTTCCCTGTTTTGGGATAAAGCTGTCAAGCTCACCTTGAGCTCTCTGTGGGAGCAACGCATCATTTGAACTTGCACCCACGTTCCTGTCTGTGACCTTGGCTCTGTTTCCTGACTTCGGACTTGCTTCCTGGACAACGGCTTGATCTGTTCCCTTGGGTTTGGCATCTGGTTTCTGTGAGATATTGTGGTTTTGACTTGGACTGGTAATTGCTGGGAGTTGGATTCTGTTATTTATCTGGCACTTGATTGTTAGCAAAGGACTTGACCTTGCCTGGCTTTCCACTAAAGATCTTGGCAAAGAACTGAACCCTGTTTGTGTGTGTGCTCTGTGGTGCGGGACTTGACAACTGCACTCTGTTCTGATGTGGCTTCCTCCTGCCACATCAATCGGCCCTCCACTCTATCCTTGGTGCTACGGAATGCCAGGTCTGCTGTAAAGAAAACTCAGATCATCCAGGATTTGGTCCTGGATGAAAAAGCAGACCTGGCCTGTATCACGGAAACCTGGGTGAGCGCTGAAGGAAGGCCAACCTTCTCCTTTGTCTGCCCACCTGGGTACTCCACCTGGCACCAGAGAGGAGGGTTCCCCCTCCCCTCAAGGAGACACTCATTAGACCCATTTGGAAGAAAACTAATCTGGCAGAGGTCCAAATTGGCAATTGTAGGGCCATTGCCAATATGCCACTCTCAAGCAAGGTAGTTGAGGGTGGGGGGTTGGCAAACCAGCTCCAGGGGATGAAACTAGTGCTCTTGATCCATTCCAGTCGGGTTCAGGCTGCAACATGGTGCAGAAACGGCATTGGTTGCCCTGCAAGATGACCTTTTGAGGGAGGCTGATGGGGGCAAATCATCCTTGTTAGTCCTTCTTGACCTTTCAGCCTTTGATACCGTCGACCATGGTATCCTCCTGGGGAGGCTCTCAGTTAGGGATTGGAGGCACTGCTTTGCAGTGGTTCCACTCCTTGGAGGACCATCACCAGGGAGTACAGCTGGAGGAGATGACATGTACCCCTTGGTCACTCAATTGTGGGGTGCCACAGGGGTCGGTCATCTCCCCCATGCTTTTCAACATTAACATGAGTCCTCTGGGAGAGGATGTTAGGAGGTATGTGGTTCCATGTGATCAGTATGCTGTTGATACCCACCTCGATATCTCCTTTTTTCCATCTGCAGTAGATGCTTTTTCATCCCTGGAGCACTGTCTGGATGGCGTGCTGGAGTGGATGAGGACAAATAGACTGAGGTTGAACCCTGACAAGATGGAAGTCCTCCTGGTGGGAGGTGGGAGTGGCAGCTGTTGGCAGCTTGGGAAACTCCCTCTCTTTTGGCGCGGTGTGTGTGTGTGTGACTCTCACCGTGCAGGATGGGGTGCACAGCCTGGTAGTAATATTGGACCAGGCACTCACCTTGGAAGCCCAGGTGACATCTGTGGTCCACTCTGCCTATTACCACCTTCGGTGGATCGCTCAGCTGCGCACCTTCCTGGACCTTGGGGCTCTCACCACAATGGTCTACCACTTGTAACCTCATGATTAGACTACTGTAATGCTCTCTATGTGGGGCTGCCTTAGAGGTAAATATGGAGTCTCCAGCTAGTGTAGAACTCAACAGCCAAATTAATAATGGGGTTGAGAAGACACCAACACATCTTCCCTACACTGGCAACTCTGCACTGGCTGCTGATTCATCACCGCATTGACTTCAAAGTATTAACATTGACATACAAAGCCCTAAACGGTTTAGGACCTTGTTATCTGTCAGACCAGCTCTTTCCACAGAATTCTGCCCGCATCACCCGCTCATCTCAGGCTGGTAACTTGAGGGTTCCTACACCAAAAGAAGCCCATAAATCAACAACAAGGAACCAGGCCTTTTTGGTAGCAGGGCCTCAGAGGGAACCACTTCCCACCTGAGATTCGACTGGCTCCCATGCTATTGATCTTTAAAAAACATATGAAGACATGGCTTTATAGATCTGCCTTTCCTGATCATTTATTATTCTTTTCATTACTCGCTCTTTCATTCTTATGCCATCTGCCAATCTCTGGTTTTTGAATGTGCTTACTATTTTAATGTAGATTTATTCATGTGTATTTTTTCCCACTTCTTATTTGTGCATTGTATATTGTTTCATTTTTATGATGTATTTTGTAAACCGCCCAGAGTGGCCGTGCTGCCAGATGGCGCGGTATAGAAATCCAATTAATAATAATAATAATAATAATAATAATAATAATAATAATAATTATTATTATTATTATTATTATTATTATTATTATTATTATTATTATTATTATTATTATTATTATTATTATTATTATTAATCATCATCATCATCATCATCATTAAAGGTGCTAATATTGGCATATGGTATGGCCAGTGATGTTGGCTTGGGTCAATATTGGAAAGATGCTGAGGCATCTAGACTAGGAAAACAGGGCCCTGAGAGAGAGAGAGGGAGAGAAGGTGGCATGTGGCCAACATGTTGGGTTGTGTCATGAATAGAAGGGGAGGGGGAGGGGTGCAGCCTATAAAAGGGAATGACAACTGTGAGGGTAGGGAAGACATGAATGACAATGTCTCTGTGCCAAGAGAAGCTGAACAGACAAAGAGACTGAAGAAACTGGACAAAGCATGTGTAACCCAACCTTGACCCAAAAGAGGCAGTGGCATTGCAAGAGAGAGGGACTAAGGGGAGGGTGCCCCAGAGAAGACTGTATGAACTTAGCAGGAAGGAGATGTCCTGGTACAGAGAAGGGCCCAGCTTACATGGAACCGCTCCTGAGTCAACTCCAAGGAGTTGGAGGGATGCAGGACACAAATCTTATCCAGAGGGGGCTGCAAACCTGTCTACGGCAAAGAACCAAAGCAGAAGCACCAGTTGACCAGCACTTATGGCACTTTCCCAGGGGCTGTTTGACTGCCTATTTCTCGCAGAGGTCCTGTCAGATCACATAGGTATACAAATATTTTGAAAACAAGAAATAAAACAAAATAAAACACCATTTTTCTTCATCACCATCTGGAATGAGCAGATCTGGTTCCGGTTGGAGTTTTTGCAACCACACATGCTGCCTGTAGTTTATTTGAGGATCTTTGATGATGGAGATGGACAGGTGGTCCCATCCCAGTCTCGAGGTCCCCTGGATGGAAGTCATGAACTGGGGGACTGGCAGAAGAATGCCCAGTTCAGGAGCACTGACGTAGGCCTCCAACAAGGAGGTACAGAGAGGTTCCCTGTCGCAGTCTTACGCCTGTGGGGTAGATGCATCCTGGATTGCCAATTCTTGTTTGGCAAGGCTGGCAAAGAATGCATCAGCTGGCAAATGAGTCATCTGATGGAGGTACCTGCTCCTGCTGCTGCACCAAATCTTTTCTGCTGCAACCAATCAAAGGTGTGGGCTTTTGTTTCATCCACAATTTATTCCCGTTAAGTATGAGAATTAAACATGGTGTGTTTTACTGTGGTCTGACAGTGTACGCCAGGGTCTCTTCCCTGGATACAAAAAGAAAACTTATCGTACCATACCATGGGTATTTCTAGAAGTGACTGATTCCAAACCCTATATGAGTGCAATGCCCACATAACAGAGATGGGCACAAATTGAAAAAATGGCATTTTGTTTAATTCATTTCATTAAGGAGTTCATTTCATTTTGCTTCGTTTCATTTTTTTGTGAATTTTTGTGAAAAAATTCATTCCATTGTTTCGTTAATTTATTATTCATTTTTACCTGCTTTTTTCCCAGTGCCCACTGCGCGGCCCCTGGGGCCCAGTCGGAGCTGGGGGGTGCCTACGAATAGGTGTGGGAGGAATAAAGAGGGGGAGCGGCGTCGGAGCCACACTGCTCTGCCCGCCTAAGCGTGGCCTCCTCCTTATCTCCCCTCCCGATCAGCCCTGTGATAACGGGCCACGGGAGGGAGGTGCAAGGGGGTGGCGGCTTTGAAGGCACGCTGCTCTGGCCGCCTAAGTGCAGCCTCCTTATCTCCCCTCCCAATTGGCCCCATGATAACAGGATGTGGGAGGGAGGCGCAAGAGGGCGGTGGCTTTGAAACCGTGTGCTCTGGCTGCCTAAACACAGCCTGCTTCTTATCTCTCCTCCCGGGGATGGGCTGAGGCTCAAGCCCGCCATGTCCCTCAATGGCACCGACAAAGTGCGTGCTCCCTTCATGCAGCTCGGCACAAAAGGACCTCTGGACCAACACCAGATAGGAGACATCTCTGTCCCCCATTAACAAAACGCACCTAACCGAACCAATTTTTCTCGGTTCGATTCGGTTCGTGTTAAATTTGCCCCTAGGGTCGTTATTCATTTCGTTACGTAATGAAACAAATAACGAATAACGAAACAAAAAATTCATTTCATGCCCATTGCTACCATATAAGGCCAACCAGACAAAAAAGGTTACTCACCTTTGAGAAGCTTCTTCCATTCTAAGAGACAGACTAGACTTTGCAAAGCATGAAAGCTGGAATTACATTCGCTTTCAGCAGATGTAATTGAAGCCGTCTTTTGTACAATGAAATAATTTGCTTGTGGTGTTGAGAAGCACTATCACAAAACAAGGCCAACTAATTTGCAAATTATGGAGGGGGAGAAATATTGCTGCTGTGACAATCGCATTCAAGCCACACTCAGATAATGTCTTCTTCTGGTGATAAGTGGGTTGTGTTATATAATTTGGCCTTAATTCCACAGTAAGAGAAGTAGAGTTCTGAGACTGAACAATTTGGTCCCACATTGCTGCTTTTCAAGAAATAAGAGCCTTCCAAGATTTCGTGCACAGGTTTCATCCACACTTGAACGTTTTAAAGGGAGTGAACTATTGGGTGGGGTGGGGAAACGTTTCAGTGGAATAAAATGCTCCTCTCCTGACAGGCTGCTGATGGCCTTTGAAGCCAACGTCCCGCCTCATTAGCACTCATCCAAGTAAGAGAACAATTTTTACAGCATCCCAGTGTTGACTTTTGGAAAAGTTACCTTTTGGGACTACAAAATATCCAGGCCTGCTGGGAGAATCTGGAACTTTTGGTACCAAAAGGAACATTTCTACACTTGCCACAGTGCTCTGGGAAAAGTGCTCCTGTGTGGTGAGAGTAATTGTCTTCTCTGATGTTTGAAAGGGTTCACCTGAGCTTGCCAACAGAGTTTACCCTGTGCTAATGTTTATCTTTGCCCTTTGTTTCCAGATGATATTGTTCCCAAAGAAGAGTTGGTTCCTTGTCTTCCTGGCCCAATTAAAAGCTGATCCATTAATCTTGTTCCATTAGGTTAGGGCCTTTCACACATCTGCAAGGCAGCTAACAGGTAAATTGCATCATTTCTCCCGAGTCCAGTATTCACCCCCCAGAAAAAAGTGATATGCAATGGCATTTGCAAATAGCAAGGGTATATTGCTGTTGAAAAGAGAAGCAGGGAAAGGCCCTTAGCCCAGAAAGTCCATGCCACGCATCCACATGCCATGAAATTATTCTCTTCACCTGAACAATTTCATGCCAGAATGCCACAGCAGCAATCACAGCAAAACAAGCCAATCAAACTCACACTGGTTGCAATTATAAAGAGACAGAATGATCACAATAGGAACTGAACTGAAGTTGATAATAAAAGGCACTCTTAGTCTTGGCAGACATTCGAGTGTTCATAGAGAGTACCAGGTCCAGGAGCACCCCACAAGCAACAGACCAGATTCTTCAGGGTCAAGCATAACCCCATCAAAACTAGGTAGAACGTAGCCTCTGGCTGATACTTCACGTCCCTCTCGCTGCAGTTCGCGGCCCCGCTGGAGACCAGTTTCAAGGAACGTAACCTCACGTCCTTGTGGGGTCAATCCGAGTTCACCCCGACCACGCCCCCTGAACTGCGCTCCAAGCGGGGTGAGAGATTCCCGTCCTGAAGCTCGGGAATCTTTTCAATCCACTTCTCGATCCGTGTTGAAAACCAATTTCAACATGGAGGCAAGTTCACCTCAGCTCGAGGAAGGACGCGAAGTAACCACCCACAACTAGCCTGAAAATCCTCAGAGGAGAAAGCAACTGCTGACAGTGTCATGTCCTCTTGTGGCCACTATGGGAACCAAGATGACAAATGAGATTAGGTACGAGAAATGTATGGCTTTCGAGATTCTGCAGTTCCTACCAACTTTGAGGATGGTGCTGTATTATGGGAACTGCATCTCCATGGGCAACCCTGGACTAGACAGCCTGTTTCTAGAGGACTCAAAATACCCTTTAGATCAGTGGTTCTCAACCTATGGGTCCCCAGATGTTCCTGGACTGCAATTCCCTGAAGCCTCCACCACTCGCTGTGCTGGAAGGGGCTTCTGGGAATTGCAGTCCAGGAACATCTGGGGACCCACAGGTTGAGAACCACTGCTTTGGATGTTTAAAGAATGTGTTGTGCTTTTCATTGATGCATCCTATTTTGTCCTTGCCTTCCAGTCAATCAATATAATTTCCATCCTTTGCCCCCTGGGCTATGCCACCAGCTATTGGCCTGGCCCAAATCTTATAAGAGGCTACATCTTTTATCGTGACTTCTTGCATGAATCAAGTGTAAGGAGGATATCAATAATTCACAACGAGGACCTCATTCATGCATCAGCAACACTAATGTGTTTCTTGGTCTATGTGGAATTTTCATCTCCCTCTTTTGAGGTTGTTTTTTATTTTTATTTTTGGTAGAGGTCATGGTCTCCTTTGGGCCTGAGGAGCATAAATGGACTCAATCATTCCTCTTTCTCACACACTGTATCCTCAACTTGGAAGCCTCTACACAAACTTAACAGGCAGCCAAGTTTTGAAATAGCTTCTGTATCCGCTTTAGAATCATACCTGCAGAGAGCTAAAATCCAGCAAAACCACTTAAGAACGGCTATATTTCAAGCCTGTTTTCAGGGCAATTTCAGTGGGAATGGTTTTTGTGCATAAGGCCATGAGAAAGAAGTAGATCCCTGACTAATATAATAAAGAGCCTCGTGGCGCATAAGAGCCTCGTGGTGCAGTGGTTAAATGCCTGTACTGCAGGTAAAACTGTGCTCACAACCTGGGGTTCAGTCCCAGAGAGCCGGCTCATGGTTGGCTCAGCCTTCCATCCTTCCGAGGTCGGTAAACTGAGTACCCAGCTTGCTGGGGGGGGGGGGAAGCAATGTGTAGCCTTCATAATTAAACTGTAAACCACCCAAAGACTACTTGAAGTGGTATGGGGCGGTATATAAGCAGAACACTTTGCTTAATAATGTACTGAGAGGGTACCTTTTAACTAGAGTAACTTTTCTTGAGGGAGGAGTGTGTGAACTTTGGACAAGTGTGGCATTCTTTAAAGCTGAAGGTTTCTACACTCTTTCACTGCTGGCCCAAGTAATTAAAAAAAAAAAACCCCAACCCAAACATCTTACGCTCTGAGATCAACATAGGACTAGCTGTTTGCACCAAGTATAACAAAACCCCAGAATTATAAATGGATGGACTGTGGCAATAAAAGACTAACAAGATTTATTTCAACATAAGCCTTCATGGATTACAATCCCCTTTGTTTATTTGTTTGTTTTATACGATGGATACCTCTTTGAAAAACTAAGTGTTCCTCATTTATCAGGAAGCACAGCGTCAACACAATAGAAACAGGAAATGTTGTCTGTCTATTGCTGCTCAGTTGATCAGGGACACCGACATGTCATGCAAAAGCCCATGCGATATACCAGAAATGCCTATATGCATTTCTATAACAAGGTCTTCGCTTACCACTCCATTTTCTTGTTTTAAGGATTTACAGAACTACTTTGTAACATCAGAATAGAGAAGCCAACAGCAACTGGTTGCATTTCTCACCAGGTCAGAGATTGGTCCACCTAGCTCAGTATTGCCTACTGCTCCTGAGAAGATCTGGTCTTCTGGATCTTGGAAACTTCAGCACTCAGAAAGGCCAGCCAGGATAGCCCGTGGCAAAGGATTAATGGGAATCACACAATACAAAACACCAAGAAGCGCATAGAGTTCTCCCTCCCACATGAAACCAGGCTGGCCCCATCATTGCTCTCATGGATTTGTCCATGAAAGCTCACATTTAAAAAATACCAGTTAGTCTTTAAGGTGCCAGGACATTTTTTCATCTTCTTTATTTTTTGTTTTTGTCTGACATTCTGGCACAGACTAACGTGGTTACGTCTTCTAAAAAAACCCTTTTTGGTATCCTTCTGCAAGCAGGCAAAGACATTTTTCTTCAGGCAAGCTGTGAGGTTTTTTTAATGGATTGTTGCACCTTATCGCTTTGAGTATGTTTTTTTGGTATTGCTTATGTTTATTTGGTATTTAGTATTGCTTATGTTTAAGTGTGGCATTCC
The DNA here is from genome assembly GCA_023846285.1 of Phrynocephalus versicolor. Classification (NCBI taxonomy): domain Eukaryota; kingdom Metazoa; phylum Chordata; class Lepidosauria; order Squamata; family Agamidae; genus Phrynocephalus; species Phrynocephalus versicolor. Next base: position 59,069,811 of record JAHTLZ010000330.1, read on the forward strand.
TCAATCCTTTTTAGCATTTGTGTACTTATTCTTTTTAGCTTTAATACTGTCTTTTAATGATGCAAGCTGCCCTAGGCCCTTTTAAAGGAGAAAGGCAGAGTAATACATACATACATACATATATACATACATATTTATATATATATATAAAGCTGCTCATGTAATAAATAATAATTGTAATAACAGCAAGAGTAACAGTGGTTAATTGCTGTAGGCTCTGAGTCTTCTAGTGCATCCATAAGGTATTTCATGATTGCTCCCTTTTTAAATCTTCTTCCAAGCTACCAAAGCAAGGGATATGCTTTATAAAGGGATCCAACAGAAGTGCAAAGAACTGACACAAAGGTGGCTCCATAAAGAGTGACACATTCTGTCTCTTTAATTTGCAACCCAAAGCACAAGTTTCACATTCTCAGTACCTGCAGCTTTGTTACCCAGTCCCTCGGAAGGAACACTGTGTTCTGTATCTCTTTCATCTGTAGCCATGCTTGTGCTAAATGTTACTGAAACAAAATGCGCAGTACAACAGATTTATACAGAATACAGTAATCATAGAATTCGGACTTGCCCATTACAGCATACTAGTAATCAGCATTGTCGGCTTTAACAATGACACAAGGTGTGTCTTAGTACTATTTGGAGACACACACAATGTGCATGGGAAAAACTTCCAACCAATTTTTATCACACCATTTTCACAACTATGGATTGTGATTACCTCTCATAGACAATGCCAGAAGTTGCAATTTTTCTAGTTTATACCATCATCAAAGAAAACAAATAGGGTTTTTTTTAAAAAAAAAACAATGGGTTGAGTTGAGTTTTTTTATTGCAACATCTACTTTGTACCTGTTGCTCAGCTCCGCAAGATTCAAAGAAAGATGGGAGGGAACTATTCCTAAGAAGGCTCCTATGCTGTGAAATCTTTCTGTTTAGAATAGCCAGAATGTAGAACAGTGATTTGAGGAAAATAAGGGAACAAGGGAAACAACAACTCCAAACTGGAGTGAACTTCAGAGAAAGAGAGAAGGGAAATGATGAAAAAAAAAAAAGACAGAAAAGCAATTAAAGGAAAAGGAGGGAGAAGACTGGCTTCATACTGAGTCATACCACTAGCCCATCTAACCCAGGGTTTAAATTCTGTCAAGCAACAGCTTGTCAAAGTTTTAGTCATCATGATTCTTTTCTAGACCTGCCTGGAAGTCCCTGGTGGTCCCTGATGGGAGTCCATCTAAGGGCGTTTATACACGACCCCTAAACTCCGGGGCAAATGGCTCCCAGCTCTGGAGCTTAGAAATGTTTCCCCACCAGCTCCGGAGTTTACAGGAAATTAAGTGCGACCACACCCACCTAAGCACGTCCCAGCGCACCTTTCAGGTACCTGCTCTCAGGAAGTGAAAATTCCCTGATGCGGTGTAACGATAGTGAGTGTGGGGCTCTCCTCGCTTCTGCTTGTTGTTTTTTTGGCTCCCGCTCCTTTAAGAGCTCCTTAAGAGCTCCTTAAGAGACTGGAATGTTGCCGCAGCAAGAGGGAGAGCCAGAATAGAGGTGAGCCACGCTCTTTTCCTCCTTTTTTTCCTCCCTCCCCTCACACAGCCAGCAGCCAGGAATGCCGAGGGGGTGGGAACACAGGAAGAGCGACAAGCCCCTAAGATCTCTGGTCGGAATTTAAGTGGCCAGCGGATCTTAGGGGTCGTGTAAAAGCGCCCTAAGTTCTAACCAGATCCAGTCTTGCTTTGTTTCTGAAATCTGTCAAGAAGATTGCATATGTCCAGGGTCATGAAGAGGTTAGAGAAAGATGAAAAGACAACTGAGCAGCAGCCAAGAGAGAATGCGGTAAAGGCAAAGGGTAGGAATGGAGGGACGTAAAGAGCAAAACAAATTAAAGTGTGTTTTCCGGTCCTCTGGCATAAATCTTAATGGTGTACAAGAAACTCCAGGGGCTGGGATTTTATCATTCCCATGACACCAGTGACTAGGAATTCTACAAGTAGAAAAACCCCATTGACATCTGGACTACAAATTTTCAGATGTCTCCAAGCATGTGAGTCCATTTTAGACATGACTTGGAAGTTAAAAACCAATCATTTCTGCGAAGTCTACTCTTACTTCTCTCAACTGCCTTCTCACATATTCTGCTGGAAGGGGTTACAAAATCAATCTTGGTAAGGCAACGTGGTACAGTCCTCAAACAAAGACTATTCCACCTCATTATATTTCCTTTCTTTGTACTTGGTTTCACTCCAAAACCTTTCTTCCTCTTCACTGCTGAGGAAACATTTTCCTGCTATGCAACAACCTCCAGCTACAGCAGTAGTTACAGTTTAAACATCCCCAATCAAGTCACACTGTAGTGAATTATTTTAACACACACAAAAACTCCACACATAGTGAGAGTCAAGCATGGTGCTGACTGGTGGATGGACTCAGAATTGGGCAATCTGTGTTCTAGTTCTCACTGAGCTATGGAACTCACTGGGTGAGCAGCCAATCTCTCTCAGCCTGACTGAGCTCACAGGGTTATCTGAGGATGAAGTGGTAGAGAGCCATTTACGAACTCATGGTAGGACATAACTGTAACAAATGAACGAATATTTCTCTTCCCAGGCAATACACAACTCTCTTGTGCTCAGTTTAACAATTTGCTATCTTTCCACGACACCCCAGAATGAATGCCTGAGGCAACTCTGTTTTCTACTTTATCAGAGGTCTGCCATTGATTTTACACTCCAGCCACCTTCACCATCTCTGAACAAAACTCACTGTTTCCATAGCAATTTATGGCCATTTTTTTTCATTGTTTATTGTGTGGCCGAAATGGTTTATTTATATATTTATGCTGGAATAACTGTAACTGAGCAAACCATGGCAGCATATTGCTGCTAATTAACGTGTTGTCACTCGCATTCCTGCTTGCACACTAAATTGTGCAACTAGCATACAATCAGAAATCCACATATAAGCTTTTTAGCACTAATTCACTGCCATGATTTTATGCAGTTACAGTTATGCCAGTGTAACTCATCTGTAAGATGGTGCCCACTGTTAAGCAATATTTATGGCCATGTTATGGAAAGTTTAGTGCACCATGTATGTGAAAATTCTCAACTTCCAGATTCAGTGCACCATATTCTATATATAGCACTGCAAGGGCATGCAAGCTTAAATTTATATAACTGAAAAATAACATTGGAGTCATCAAAAATTTCTACTCACAAGCATAATATTATCAATTTTTATTTACAGTCTCTTCCTTACCTTCTGTGAGCTTAATCCTCCCATATACTTCAAGTCAGGCTTTTTCAACATGTACACATTTCTTAGGTTCACAAATTAATGGTTCTGTTTCCAGCTGTTTGGGGGGTAGGGGAGAGAAATAAAACCATATTGTAGCTTTGTTTGCAAATATGTACATAATGATTCATAGCAAAATCTTATGCACAATTCCACTAAGTACAATGAAACGTACTTTCTTCAAGTAAGTGAATACTGTATTAGAGTCCAGCTTTATGAGTTTCATTGTTTCTAAATTGCATTGTTTTGAAAATGCTTGATGCTTTGCACTGTGTGACATTTTTATAAGTGCACTTTCCTAAGTCATAAATAAGAAATCCAAGCTTAGGTAATACCATTATTGGGTCACTAAAAAGTATTAAATCATTGGGTAAAGAAAGGCACCACTTAATCTCCATCTCTGTTGATATAAATGGATCACATGGACTTTTTTGTAGGTATCATAAATAGAAAAGCAGGCTTTGCAAAGTACAGAATCCAGTTACTGTTACTATTGCTATTAGTGCAACTGAGTTCACCAAGATACAGTATTGCTGGAATATATTGGGATGAGGTGAAAGAAGCATGAGAAGGCTGGGATTTAATCATGCAGACAAGTTTTCCAATGCAGAAAAAGATCTGCACGCCATTTGTGCCTCCTCTGTCGTCTCTTCTCTAATGGATAAGAACGGTAAAGCAATGGAAGGAGAGAGGTCTCAGTGCTAGGAGGGAAGGAGGGAGTATTATGAGCACGGTGCACATCACCTGGAATTATGTACACAGGAAGTTGGACACTCAAGTGTTACGACCAAAGAAGGGATGTGAGAATCACTCAGGACTTATTTAGTTGTGCTCCACAGAAATCCACTTTCATTTTTGTCTCGCTGTTGGCTCATATCAGACTGTCAGACTTGCTTTGAGTACAGTAGGACAGCCCCACCCCCCACCCCCAGGATCGGGATCGGTGTCCTCGCTTATCCGCTGGTTGAAAAGTGTGTTGGTCTGCATATCTCCATCATCCATTTTTCTATTTCATAACTTTATGCCAGATGTCCCAAGAGCACGACACATTTCCCCGAGACAGAATAAAGCAAAGTGTTCTGCTTATATACCGCCCCATAGCACTTCAAGTAGTCTCTGGGCGGTTTACAGTGTTAATTACAGTATGCAGGCTACATATTGCCCCCCCCCCAGCAAGCTGGGTACTCATTTTACCAACCTTGGAAGGATGGAAGGCTGAGAGAACCTTGATCCGGCTACCTGGGATTGAACCCCAGGTCGTGAGCACAGTTTTACCTGCAGTATAGGCATCTAACCACTGCACCATGGGGCTCCTACCCAAATAAGTTAAAGAATGCTTGCCAATTTGATTCATAATCATCTGGTCCACACAGTTGCGATCCTAATGTATACATGTAAGATATTCGAGCTCAAAACCTCACATTTTAAAACTGCATTACTCATCATTTCTCTGTACTGTAGCCTGATTGCCATTCTCATTGCTGTAGCCGTGGCGCTAATTCATTGAATTGTGCATTAACATGGAGTGCTGTCATTACCAGCAGACAAGGGTGGGAAAAATAGAAGTCACAACTCTCTGGCTCATTCTACTGGCCTACTTTGATACTGCACCTTAGAAATAGGCATAAAATATAAAAGGGAAAATGAAAGAATACTTCCCTTATCACTCAGGATTGATACAAGAATGGGATACAACCAGAAAAATTCCTAATGCTTCTAAAATGCCTTAAAATACTCATTTAAAGTAAAATTTGACATTAATCAGGTGTTACTCATTACCCCTATATAACTTATGTGTTACAGTACCTGTTACACCTAAATAGTAACTTTGTAGATGCTGGTTATATTACTTTACTCCAAAAAGAATTCGGTAAAAGTGACTTTTACCCATATGCAGTTATTTTCAAGCTCTGCAAACTACATTTGACCAAAACACATTTTTGTAAGGATTCTGTGAATAGAAGTGATTGGCTCTACATTAAAGGAAAAATTCTGAGAAGTATCAGGAAACATTAAAAGACAAGAATAGCCAGGCAATTGCCTAAAATACAGAAGAGATTGAATTACACTTTTGGATAGTATTAGATCAACAGCTTTAGAAGATGAATACAATTCAGTGCATCCATTCTGGTTCATTCTAAATGGATGGAGAAATGTTATTACTAATGTTTATTTCATCCCCGAGGGAATATAATTGTAAGAGTTTTTGAAAATAATTAGGCAAATGCGTTTTTTTATTTGTGATACTCAGTTTCAGTGAAGGGTCACCAGAGGGTCAAATTACATATGATAGCAAGAGTCACATCTACTGCTATAACAAACTGTGGTACCAAGGACACAAAGGTCAAGAGACCCATGCTTTCCCCTCATGAACACCTTCCATTTCTTTAGGCTTTGATCTTATTCATTTCCAGAATTAAAGAAGGGCTAAGGTGGAAAACTGATACAGGAAAGCAAGGCAGCAGGTGGGATGGGGTTTTATGAGAAAATCTCATACATAAACTTTATAGGTCATGAAGGGGAAACTTTTTCACCCAAAAGCTCTCACATTCCAGTAGTGGCCAGCAGTAAGGACATGAGATGGTGAGGTGAAAGAAATACAAGCAGAGGACAGATATAGGTTACTATGACCATTCTCCCACCAAGAGTACACAATAGGTCAGTGATGGCAAACCTTTTAGAGACCGAGCGCCCAAACTGCAATTCAAAACCCACTAATTTTTCACAAAGTGCCAATATAGCAGTTTAACCTGAATACAGGTGGTTGCGAAGGGGCCTATATCGGGTGCCCATAGAAAGGGATCCGAGCGCCACCTTTGGCATCCGTGCCTTAGTTTCGCCAACACTTTTATAGGTCAATTGTATGCATCTTTACTCAGGAATAAGCCTTAATGCGACAGAGTCCTGAAGGTACATGCAGCTCAGTTCCAAGGCAACCATTTTGTGCCTTCCAAGCACAGCACCACTCTATACAATGTACAGTTGGCCCTCCATATCTGTGGTTTCATTATCCACAGTTTCACTTAGCTGCAGTATGAAAACAATAAAAATACTGTATTAAAAGAAGAAACCCAGACATAACTATTTCCATGATGTAATTACCTTAACTGGCCACTAGAGAGTGCTAGAGAAGATGCTATGTATATGGTGGTTCTTCACTGTTCTCCTTGGTTTCAGCTAGGAGAGGCTTAGACCTGACTCCAAATGGATACAGGGGTCTTATTGTATTTAAAGGTCAACAACTTTTAAGTATCTTCTTAGCTCTGATCATTGATTGAAATAAAAGTGGGGGGAGCAGATGGGAAAGATATTTACATCTTTTCAGGAGGCAACTTCCAACAAACATGTGAATGCTTAAATGTAATGGACAATTCTCTCTCTCTATCTATCTATCTATCTATCTATCTATCTCTCTATATATTGAAATCATTTACCCTGCTTTTTTCTATATAAGCTGGCTTATGTCAGTAAAAGACAATATTTAAAAGCTAAAAACAGTATATGTATGAATATTCTTAAAAGAATCAAACACACGCCACATTAAAATGGTAAATAAAATCAATAGTAAAAGCACATTTAAAAGCAACAAGGCACTGCAACCCATTGAAAAACCTTTCTCCAACAGCTAATAATTAAAGGAAAGCCTATCTGAAGAGAAAGGTCTTATTCTGTTTGTGGAAGGACAGCAAAGTTGGGGACAGCCTGGCCTTCTGTCGGAGGGACAGTGCAGGTTTTTGGCAATAATGCTACAGGTAATGAGACATTTCCATTCAATTGCAAGGCACAGTGTGATTGAGACGTACAAATATGGCACAATAGGCACGATATGATTGAGACGTACAAAATAATGCAGGGCATGAGTAAAGTGGATAGAGGGATGCTCTTCTCCCTCTCACAAAATACCAGAACTAGGGGACATCCACTCAAATTGAGGGCAGGGAGAGTAAGAACAGACAAAAGAAAATATTTTTTTCACCCAGCGCGTTGTTAGTCTGTGAAACTCCCTGCCACAGGATGTGGTGATGGCATCTGGCCTGGATGCCTTCAAAAGGGGATTGGACAGATTCCTAGAGGAAAAGTCCATCACAGGTTACAAACCATGATGGAGATGTGTAATCTCCAGGCTTAAAACCAGGGTACTTCAAGGGCCAGATGCAGGGGAGTGGTATCAGGAGACAGATATCTAGTCGCATGCACTCCCAAACACATCTGGTGGGGCCACTGTGAGATACAGGAAGCTGGACTAGATGGGCGTTTGGCCTGATCCAGCATGGCTCTTCTTATGTTCTTATGGTTTTATGGTCCTATGTTCTTATGAATGCAGAGTCTCTGAATTCAGAGTGCTTTGCCTCTAGACGATCACGCCAGAGAGCAGTTCAGGGAACAGTGACAGAGACACAGCCCCAAACCTTATGCCTAAACAGGCACAGATCTCACCTGCGCCAGGTGCTTTATGGCATGGTATCCTGCCTAAATCAATGATATACTGAATATGTATCCAGCATATCATTGATATATTCATTGGGATGCCACAAATTTCCTGGCCAAATCCCCCCCGCCCATGTCACCGGATATAATGCTCATGAATTAGAAGCAAATTGGGCCATTCTCTTTTATACTATCTGGAATTGCCTGCTTCAATAAAACCTCAACAATTTTAATGACCTTGGACAAATAAAGAGCTGAGGCAAGCAAATCTACCAGAAAATAAATTGCTAATTCAAGGCCATGCTTTCCAAAACAAATTGCGCTGTGCAGAAATAGTCAGGAATGTGCCTTTTGGCACACTGTTCATGTCGAAACTCAGCAATCAAAGTAAAGGACACACAATGCATGTTTATTTGAATCTTTTGTTGGACTAAAAAAATGCATTTTAAATGGTTGAGCATTTTCTGGCAGTAAATGAATGGTTCTCGAGTATGCTGAATATAATGTTTAGATTATTTTTTAAAGGTATGGGTATGGGGAGTGCTTGTCAGAAAAGGTGACCTCACTGTTTTGCATTAGCAAAGGACTGAGAGTTCTGGGGTGTCTTTAAAAACTGGTTTATGGATAGCTCAGTGGTTTTACGAGTCTGGTTGAGGAGCTAGAGGTTGAGAGTTTGATTCCCGGGCTGAGCCTCGTTGAGAGTGACTGGATTCGGTGATCTATAGCAGGGCTGTTCAGCTTTGAACAGGCCAAGGCCTACTTTTTCCAGTCCAAAGTGCCTGACAGCTACTACACTAAAACCTCTACTTATGAATTTTATCTGTTCCGAGCATGTACTCATAACTAAAAACTTTTGTAAGTAGAGCAGCGGTTTCCCATAGGAGTGCATTGAAAACCAATTAATCTGTTCTGAAGGGAACAGATTTCAATGCACCATGGCCCTTGAACTGCCCCACTCAGGTGAGATGGACTGGCAGACCCAGAACTTTGCTGGGGCAGTAGTGGTCCTTGGGAGGGGGGGGAGAACTTATCCCCTCACTTTTTTATTGATGGCTGGGGGGCTACTTTTGAACCCTTCATGGGCTACCAATAGCCTGCAGTCTACCTGTTGGACAGGCCTGATCTATAGGACCCCTTCCATCTCTCCAGTTCTTTGATTATTATTATTGTGGCATATGAAAGCCCAGGTTCTAATTAACTGCTTGGTTAATGCTGCGGCGTCTGAAAGACTGGTGAACACGCTCGGATAAAATGTGAAATCATACCTTCAAGCAAATCCACTCATTCATCTTTCCCCCACCCTCTCTCTGCACAGAACTGGGGTGAATGGAAAAACTGATACTTTCGATCTTTTCTTCCCAAGACCAAAAGCTTCAATTGGCTGAAATCCTGTTGTGCAACATTATGCCACCCAACTGTGATGACACTGTCAGGTGGAAGCGAGGCATGGGCATGAAAGAGCAGCCTCCGCCATTCGAGGCCGCCAAAGGACTTCCCCAGAATGGAAAAAGATCCCTAGGCATCCATCAAACCTGCAGGATTAAAATAGGAAGCTTTTAATTCGCCCCCACATACCAATGGATGTTGACTTCAATTGTGAGTTATAAATTTGCACAATAGGACTGCGATTTTTAACTAACTACAATTGCCCTAATGCCATTTATTTTGGCTGACTCAAGTGCCTAACCAGGTGGGGGATGAAGGATTAATACCATGTACCAAATTAAGGAGTGTGGAGGCAGAGCCCAAGTGCATAAAAGGGTCAACCTGAGGAGTTTTAGTCAGACAGGGAACACAGGCTTATCCAAACTTTGGCCCTCCTGATGTTTTGGACCACAACTCCCAGAATTCTAAGGTTAGATTGCCAATGACAAAGGACTGTGGGAGTTGCGGTCCAAAACATCTGGAGGGCCGAAGTTTGGACATGCCTTATCAACCTGTGGGTCCCCAGATGTTCCTGGACTGCAACTCCCAGAAGTCTTCATAACTAGCTGAGCTGGCCAGGATTTCTGGGTGTTGCAGTCCAGGAACATCTGGGGACCCACAAGTTGAGAACCACTGATCTAGCAGGACAGGGAACATTCATGCAGGCATGTCCAAACTTTGGCCCTCCTGATGTTTTGGACCACAACTCCCAGAATACTAAGCTTAAATTGCCAATGACAAAGGACTGTGGGAGCTGACATTTATCCAGTGACATAGGGTTGAGTTAGTTTGTGAGAGGTTTGAGGTAACAAACTAAGCTTGAGTGTTACTGCTTTGAGAACTTTTAAGTATTTGTACACCAGTGAACTTGAATCTGGAACATCTCTGTATTCAATAAACCTTATTTTATTTGGTTCTACATTACACTTCAACTGGGACTCAGTTATTTTAAACTGGGAATACCCTGGATGGTAGCAGCAAAGCTAAATAGGTAGCGAGTGCAGGTCAATGGTCTGTGAAACAACTGGGGGCTGTGCACGGTAGTCACTACAATGACCAAGATTTATATAATCCAGCTTCATTCTTACTGAACCATAATTAGAGAAAACCACTGTCTGCTGGGACCCTCAGCTATATACTAGGCAACTGCAGCTAGCTAGGTTTTTTTTACTTTTTGTTTTGGCTGCTCTGTATCTTGTTGAAAGAGCACCAGCTGTTTAAAAGAGGGAGGTAGCAGCAGACTCGGGGGAACCTGACGATTTGTAGAAATGCTGGACTGTTTCAGGAAAAACAGCCCAGTGAGGACAGCAGGATGTGGGACGCTGACTGAGTCATGCCAAACAAAAAGGCAAAACAGGGCAGTGGAACTTGGGTACAGCCTCTTGGAAAAGTCTGAGTTGGGCTGACGGGCACCTTAGCCTGGAACAACGATGCAGGTTCAGCTGGTTTGCCACGAGAGCCATATCAAGTGAAGAAGCCACAGGGGAAGAGCTTACAGCTGAATTGTCGGCCGCCAGATGACACACAGGCCGCTGTTATTTGAGGCACACCACTTTTAAAAGATTATTTTCCCCTTGCTATGGAGCAAGGCTTAAAAGCCAAAGCTTCTAGATCAGCAGGTTCTGGGTCAACATCCTGGTTTCTTTTCAACATCCCTTTCCTTCACGCCAACAGTGACAGTGCTATTCTAACCACTCAGGCAGAGGTGTCAAGGGTTCATCAGCGCTCTGGCAACAAAGAGCCTGCTGTAACTGAGAGGCCGCGATTCAATTATTTCACATCCCTCCCTTTAGAGAGAAAGAGAGAGAGAGTGACCCACTTGGAGGCTGTCATCGCACGTTATCGTGTTTCTTTCTCCTCCTTTCATCCCAGAGTCTATGCAGTGGTGTGACTCCTCAGTGAGCTGGCTTCAAATGAAAGGAAACGCAAGGCACTCGGGCCTCCCTCGCTCCATGATCTGAGAAGGGAGCGTGTCTCCCAAGTGCAAGGATAGATCCATACTACTGAGGATCAAATTTCAGTTTAGGCTGATGTTATGTTTTAATAGCATCCATAAGGATGGCTGTGCCTCTTTTTAGAAAAACAAATATGGGCTCCTGGGTGCTCTGTTCTGTTGGAATTATTTAACCTCGCATGCTGCCTTTCATAGGTTGGGCTGGGCGGGATGTTCCTGGGTTGGGGTGACTGTCAATCTATCCAGCAGTAACCAATTGTTGCTTCTCTGCCCCTGCTTTCAAAAAGAGACCCACCTTTTTGCTTCAGAGTCTCCCCCACTTCCTTTTTAGTTAGTTATGTTGTTACGCTGTTAGTTTGCAGTTAGAACAGTGGTTCTCAACCTGTGGGTCCCCAGATGTTCCTGGACTGCAGCTCCCAGGAATCCTGGCCAGCTCAGCTAGTAATGAAGACTTCTGGGAGTTTCAGCCCAGGAACACCTGGGGACCCACAGGTTGAGAATCACTGAGTTAGAATCTAGTCTGGAGAAGTCTGTGGTAGGAAGGCTATGAGTCTCTTGAAGTTTATTGCTGAAGCCAGTCATCTGTTTTCATACAGTAAGCTGTTTGATTTATGCAACTGCTTAGTGAATGAAACCTTGCTTTCTCTTGCCAATGTCTCAGAGATAGTTATCGAGACTGTAAGTTCCAGTTGATAAGGCAATAAGGAGTAGTTTACTCTGGGGAGGCTTGAAACTAATTCTTCTCTGTGAGTCCCCATGCTTCTGCTGCATAGTTAGAGGCGTTTAGCCACAAAGGTAGGCAGGGGAAGGGGTCATGGGGAATTCAGCTTCCCATCAGGGCCCACTGTCTGCACAGGCCTAGAAGACTGTCTGGCAACCGGAGCAGGTGAAGGGTGGGGTTGGCTTGCTCCAGGTGCTTGCAACCTATGCTATGCCACTAACCGCTAAGATCGGTATAAGCAGGTTATGATTCGACAGCACATAACAACAATCAAAGACAATGCAATTACTAGAAAAATATGCACTGTCAATGGGACCATTGTGCATTTTTCTCTCGACAGATTTGGCATTTGTAGCATCCAACAACCTTTGTACCTGGCTGAGAAGGAATCTCTGCACTGAGAATGTGTGTCTTCAGTTTTCCTGGTTGCATTTCCCCTACTCATCCTCTTTGTTTACGTTCTCTCTTTTTAGGCAGTTGTTGCTACTGCTGAGGATGATGAGATGTAATCCTCTCTGAGAGGCTTCCCAGCTGTGAACTTGGTGTGTAAGTGCTATAAATAAATAGTAATACAGAAGCAGAATTCGACTCCAACACAGTTAAGGCATAGAATCATAGAATCATAGAATTATAGAGTTGGAAGAGACCTCATGGGCCATCGAGTCCAACCCCCTGCCAAGCAGGAACCCCTTCACAATATTTCCGACAGATGGCCATCCAGCCTCTGCTTAAATACCGTCAAAGAAGGGGACTCTACCACCTTCCGTGGCAGCATATTCCACTGCCGAACAGCTCTAACTGTCATGAAGTTCTTCCGAATGTTCAAATGGAATCTCTTTTCCTGTAGTTTGAAACCATTGCCCCGAGTCCTAGTCTCTGAAGCCATGGAGAACAAACCTGTTCCCTCTTCAATATGACATCCTTTCAGATACTTAAACATAGCTATCATATCCCCTCTCAGTCTTCTTTTTGATAGGCTAAACATTCCCAGTTCCCTAAGCCGTTCTTCATAAGACATCTCTTCCAGGCCTTCAACCATCCTAGTCGCCCTCCTCTGCACCCTTCAGAAAACTCCATTTCATTCCCCAAATTCTCTGGGTTTTTTTCTTTTCAAAGCCTGGAAGGGAAATGTTTGTGAGTCTAAATGGACAAAATGTGGAAATGTAGGGCTCCAGGAAGAACACTGTTACTTTACGCATTGAAACTAGCCTTGTAATTGGAGGGGATTTATCCAAGAAAGTGTGTATATGCTATATTTAGAGAATGCAAGCATTATTTATTAAGGAGTGTGTGAGTGCGCGCATGCGTGGTGAATACAAGAATAGCTGAATATGGCACGGGCCTGAACCATCCCCACAGAGACAAAAGGAAGCTTGTTAATTAATCACTGTTTGGGAGTGCCAAGTGAGACATCTTCTAAACAAGTAGGGATAAAACTAAGGCTGTTCACACATCTAATAGTTTCTACTTCCTCCTGCAGTGCAAAGTGTTGTACCCGGCAATGTTATTGCATTAACAAGGAGATTTCAAATGTTCGCAAAAGCACAGGCACAGCCTTTAAAATGGACTGTGGAAATTAAAGCAACACATGCAATGTACAGTTCCAGAAAGAGATTGGGTGGAAGAGGATACAAGTGTACGTGCGCGCACGATGACTCTCTAATACAAAATAATAAAACATTGTATGCCATTTGCCTGATTTGACCTTCACTCACTATTGCAATAAACCCACTCGTCCATTAAGAATGATTTGATTAAGCAGAACAGGGGGAAGGGAAAGGGGAAGTAAAGGATTCATGTTGGCTGCTGCCACTGTCATCAAGGTAAACGTTTGCATAGCGAAGGCTACCGTCTGGAAGAATTATGCAAAGCCTACCTTAGTGATGATTAATGAAGTGTGCCCTGCAGTAGTCCATCCATGCTTCTCCCCCAAAGTAATTTCTGTTGGTTATTGCTGCTTGGGACTGAAAAAAACAATCGGTGTCCTCCACCCACCCGTGTCACAATGCATAGCACACAAAGCCAAGTTATTTTAGCATACCAGGCACAAAATCCCATATATATATATGTTCCCATCCTTGCCAATAAAAATACAGTCAGTAAATATCAAGTACATGGTAACTGGCTGCCCTTAAAGGCACCCAAAATCTGCTGCCAGAAGCAGCTTTGTCCCTCTGCCTAAATGTAGGGTCCGGCCAGAATACTGATGATGATGATGATGATGCCCTCTGTCTCTCTCTCTGTCTCTCTGTCTCTCTGTCTCTCTCTCTCTCTCTCTCTCTCTCTCTCTCACACACACACACACACACACACACACACACACACACACACACACACACACATGTGAGCTGCCCAGATCTCGAAGATGATGCCACTAGTGTAGGTGTGTAATAAGGCAATAGCGTGTCTCAGTGTCAAGCCTGAACTGCAGGAGCCCTAAAAGCCATGAGGCCCAGCAATCCATCCCAACCTCCAGGGAGAAGCAAGTGATGCAAATGGTTTCAGTGCCAGGACTGACCTGTATACTTGTGTTCTTTTTATTTATTTATAGAAAAGATGTTGTACCTGTCAAGTAACCACCAACTATCAACATAGCTACATGTGTGCATTTTATTATATGACCTTTAAAAATGTATAATCCCTTTCTATGACAAAGCAATGCGTGCTTCCGATGCATACTGGCATGTCACATCAGGACAGCAGCAGCAAATTCTGCTTTGTTCTTGTATGTAATCTTTGTGATGCTATCAGCTGAGTTCAAAACATGCACAACTGCACAATGGGTCCAGGCTGGGAATGCCTCTTCAGCAGGGTTGACAAGTCTGTTTTATTTTATTTTATTTTATTTTATTTTATTTTATTTTATTTTGGCTTGAGCGTATCAGGGAAGCCAAAGAAGTTGTAGAGCAGAGAGTGGCAGAGGGGACGGGGGGTACAGATGGTTGAATAGAGTGAAGAAATTGTGTGTGAGCTGCCTTAGGCGAATGTCTATTGAGGCGAAAGAAAGAAAGAAAGAAAGAAAGAAAGAAAGAAAGAAAGAAAGAA
>JAHTLZ010000330.1:59084687-59122604 GCA_023846285.1 Phrynocephalus versicolor
AGAAAGAAAGAAAGAAAGAAAGAAAGAAAGAAAGAAAGAAAGAAAGATGCCTGCACCATCCCAAAAGACCAATAAGTGCATGGTCTAAAATGGTTACAGAGTCTATGGATATCTTCCTAGCACAATATCTCCTTCCTCTTCTTTGGTTAGTAAACTGTGACTGAACCCAAGGATTGTTCAAAATCAGCTTGCAATGTGGCATTGGGAGATGGACCCAGTAGGTTTCAAAGAAAGGGAAGGAATATATCCCCCTAGGCACAACGTAACTCATCGCAGCCTGCCAATCCTGTTGTTAGTGACAGTATCATTCTATGTATGGAGCTTTCAATAGACTCCCAAGGAGAACGTTAATCAGCTCCATAATGGTGCCGTGTAGGTACAAGGACTCTGGGACCATCGACAGAGATCCTAAAAGATGTCCTTAGAAATATTTAAATGCAGATATTATTTCTTAACACTCTTACAACAAGCTTTGGTGTAGAAATAACCTTTTACAGGAGCAATTCCCATGCTAATAAACTGATATTTAACTTTGTACTAAGAACTGAAAGAGAATGATTTGTTTTTCCTGATAATGCAAGATGTTTACCGCGGTATGCAAAATGACTCTCAAATGCACGTGACTATGTTAATAAAAACAAAATATTCTGCAAATATGTTAATAAAAATATCTCTTGTGATGGAGTGAAACCTGGTCAAGTGCACAGCAGACCAAGGGATAAATCCAGTGCTAGCTGCCTAGATGCCCTAAGCACATCCGATCTCGCTTGATTTCGGAAGCTAAACAGGGTCGGCCCTGGTTAGTACTTGGATGGGAGACCACCAGGGAATACCAGGTGCTGTAGGCGCTTGGAGTAGGAACTGGCAAGCCACTCCAGTACTCCTGCCAAGAAAACTCCATGGACATGGAGTCACGAAGAGTCGGTCACGACTGTAATGACACAACACACAGCCTCATGGCAAATGCAGGGCCTGCCCATGCTACAACCCTCCACATTGCCAAAACCCTACTATCCAAGCCAGAGAAACACTTCAGAAAATGTTTTTGGCATCTGAGGAGGCTTCAGGAGGAAGGGGTAACCCCCCCTCCCTTCCTTCCACTAACAGAGCCGAAGGAAAGCAGATGGTGGTTGTTATCACACTCCTTCCCTCCCCCCAGGTTAATGTCTTCTACGTGCAGTTCCTTCCTACCATAATTTACAGTGTGCTCCATCTACATGAGCTTTACTCTGCCCTCCCCTTGCTGTGTGTTATTGCAATGTCTGTCACCCCTCTAAGCCTTCTAAGGGCATGTTAAAGGGACTCAATAGGCATAGCATCTCCATGGCAACTGGAACGTCTCCATCCTTGAGATACATGCTGCCAACACGCAGCTTCTTGTTGATGTTGACTGCGAGGAGTGAGGCAGTTATGTCATGATAATATCATGTTATCATAGTGTCAGGGAAGTTACACAGTGAGCCAAATATCAAACCTACGATGAAACTAGAACTTGGTACTGGGGTCTCAAGCCTTGTGCCTTGGTTTGGTTGTGGTTTTCATGTCAGTTCCCCAACATTTTTATTTTATTTTTAGTTTAAGCTCCCTTTCTCCTTATGAGGGGCTTATGATGTGTCATCATGGTGGCATGGGCAGTGAATGCTAAAGAGAGAAAAGAAGAGTAGAATTGTACTACAAGACTATATTTGCACTAAGATTAAATAGGAAGTGGTAAGATTTTGATATTGGTGCATTGAAGCTCTGATGGGGTGTGGGGAAATAGCCAGGCAGACGATAAATATGAATTATGAAGAGGGTGTTCCATTGCAGATATGGTGTCACTCACTAAGGACATAGGTGGAGCATATCCTCAGAGCCCAAAACATAACACACCCAATGTGACAGACCAACCGCCCAGAGTGGCCTTGCTGCCAGATGGGAAGTATAAAAATCAAATATATAAATATATAAACTGAATACCAGGACAAGGACACTTCCCTACCCTCAAATACAAAGTAACATATCATAACATTATTGTCAGTTAAAAATGGCATGAAAAAACATACAGTTTCCAATAGCTCACTATGAATCACATATTTTCCACCCCTTCCACTGAAGCACAAGGTTGGGTCCAAGCATACTAAGCTTCCATTCAACTTCCCCAGTAATATTGTTTAATGAATGGGCTATGTTTTCTAATAATATTTTTAGGACGGCTTACCCACCTGTGCTAAGATATGGGTCATGAAGGTTGCCTATGTATATCTAGTCTGATAAAAAGGTGAGATGAATTAAAGCAATTTTACAGAAGAACGGTTTGTAGTATGTCCAGTAGATTTCATAACAGGGAAAGGGAAAACTGAAGTGGGAATAGTCAAGTCAACTCAAGTTTATTGATTAGCCATTTTTGACCATATCAAAATATATACAAAACCACATAAAAGCACAATAAACAGATAAAATGCAATACACATGCTAAAATCAGAATAAACATAAATGTAATTTAGATAAATGAATCACCCCTGCAGGAAACTCCTATTTGTTCAACGTAGTGGGATCTTATGCCAGCCGCCTTAGATATAAATTTAGCTATATTTCGGACAGCTTGTGCATTTGGACTTGGGAGTAGATATGAAAGTCTATGGTCCACTTTCCAGTGGGCTGTTTTACCCAACAGGGCTGATAGATAAAACTGAAATCAGAATTGTAGAGGCACTATTGAATTTGGCATACAGGTAATCAATTTAAAAGTAAATAATATAATTGACACCTCAAACGTTCCTTTGCCTCTTTCTTACCAAGTGCTACACATAGCCACAAATATTCCTTAAGACAGGCATGTTCAAACTTCGGCCCTCCTGATGCTTTGGATCACAACTCCCAGAATTCCAAGCCTGTATTTCCATTGGCAAAGGACTGTAGGAGTTGTGGTCCAAAACATCTGGAGGGCCAAAGTTTGGACATGCCTGCTTTAAGAAGAGAGAGAATAAAACATAGGCAAGCACTGGTAACTTTATCAGGCAACACAATTTCTCTTTAAAAATAAAAACCCCTCAAAAATTCCTCTCCCATCTTAATTCACGATCTGACTTGAAGCCGGTATTGTTTATCTACGTGGTTGAGGCAATGGCTGAAGCATGGTTTCTGTTGTTGACGTCCCAGTGCTGTAGATCAGCAACCAAGGTGCCTAGCATCTATTTGGGATTCCATTCGCAGGACGGAACTTTGTGAGCCTTCTGAACATCACGTGGAAGTTCAAGGTAAATAATTAAAGAGAGGCAGGCTAATGACCCCAGTCTTTCCTTTTATAACCAGAGAGGCATGAAAGAAATACTCTCCCCAGGAGCCAATTGAAGAGAAAGAACTTTTAGTGAAGACAGCGCTCTTCTGCATCAATGGTCTGCAGCTTGCACGCACATTCATTCTTATATTATTGCAGAGGGAAGATGCTCTGAGACATACTTCTAAATGTCTGTCTTGTCAACCTCCTGATCTATGAAAGGACAAAGTTTAAGCTCCTCTGCCCTATGCAATGTGCATGTGTGGCCAGAGAAACGATGACTCTCTAGTACAAAATAATTAAACATTGTGTGTCATTTGCCTGATGTGACCTTCACTCACTATTGCAATAAACCCACTCATCCACTAAGAATGATTTGATTAAGCAGAACAGGGGGAAGGGGAAGGGGAAGTAAAGGATTCATGTTGCCTGCTGCCACTGTCATCAAGGTAAACGTTTGCATAGCGAAGGCTACCGTCTGGAAGAATTCTGCAAAGCCTACCTTAGTGATGATTAATGAAGTGTGCCCTGCAGTAGTCCATCCATGCTTCTCCCCCAAAGTAATTGCTGCTTGGGACTGAAACAACAATCGGTGTCCTCCACCCACCCGTGTCACAATGCATAGCGCACAAAACCAAGTTATTTTAGCACACCAGGCACAAAATCCCATATATATATGTTCCCATCCTTGCCAATAAAAATACAGTCAGTAAATATCAAGTACATGGTAACTGGCTGCCCTTTAAGGCACCCAAAATCTGATGCCAGAAGTAGCTTTGTCCCTCTCCCTAAATGTAGGCAGGGCTGGCGCTAGGTTTTTTTGCGCCCTAGGCGAGGGGCAGGGGGCGGGGTGGGCTGCGGGGGCAGGGGCGGGGCGGCAGGGGGACGGTGGATGGCAGGGGATGGCGATGGGCATGGGCTGCGGGCGGCGGCGGGCACGGGGGGGTGGGCGTTGATGGGCGGGGGGGTGGACGGCGACGGGCGGCGGGGGGATGGATGGCGGTAGCCAGCGGGGGGGGCGGGGCAGCAGGCTGGCCAGCGCCCTCTCTCCATTTTGGCTCCCTAGGCAACTGCCTAGTTCACCTTCATGGATGCGCCAGCCCTGAATGTAGGGTCTAGCCAGAATACTGATGATGATGATGATGATGATGATCATCATGATGATGATCATGATCATGATGATGCCCCCCTCTCTCTCTCACACACACACACATTCTCTCTCTGTTCGAGTACAACAACTACTATTATTGCTACTACTATTAAGTGTGGAACAAAGATCATGTAGATGAAACAACCAGAGTCAGGAGCCAAATACACTGTGCAGTGTCACATAACGTGTTTGTAAAGCAAATGATTATAATTATTTCTTTTAAATTTGAGCAACATGATCCTACAAGGTAGGTGAATCATGGCTTTTTAATCTTCCCTTAATTTCCAGTGAAGTTTTCCAGGTGGCATAAATGGCTGCTGCTGAAGAAAACAACTCCAAACCCAGCATGAGATTCCAGATCTGACTGGATGGGATATTGACTCCTGGCCCATAAACCTACTTTTCAGAGTCATTAAAATGTACCAGCATCTTTCATCTTCTCCACTAATAAACACAGGGATGGTACCAAAATAAAGAAGAAGAGGCAGTACATTCCAGAGGGTATAAAGTTAGTAAGCATTGAGGTGGCTGTGACAGCAATAGTAAGGATTTTCCTGCCCTTTCAAACTTGTAAAACACATTTTTCCTCAGAAGAGGTATCAATGCAGAGAAATTATCACATATATATTATAAAGAATTATAAATGTGTCAATCTACCCTGTACAGTTTTAACAGTTTGATACCACTTGAACAACCATGGCTGTATCCCATGGAGTCCTCAGATGTGGTTTGTTTTGTGGTATTTAGAATTTTTTAGTATTTCCCATTCAGGGGAGTGCACCAAACATCCTAAAGACTCTATCAGTTTCCAGATCCCAGAATACCTTGAACTGGGGACATAGCAGTTGGCTCCATAGGGCTTACTTTGGAATACAGGTATCTACTAGGTTTGTTCAGCTGCCTCATAAAAGTGTGTCTAAATCAACCCATGACCCACCAAGATGAAAGCAATCAATCCCCAATCTACAGAATTCTGCAAACTCAATACAATCCATAGTTTCTTTGCCCTATTAAATGTCCTTAACATCATCAGACATTATTAAGAAGTTGTTTTTGTTGTTGTTGTAAATCACACAAAATACAACTTTTTAATTTAAACTCACTTCTTCCTCCACCTTTGTTCACTTACAGTTACTTGTTACAAGAGACTAGCTCGCTACGTTGCTCATTACTAATGGATGAGTCTATGATTAATTTCTGAGTATTTATCTTAAATATATACTTTAAAAATGGCCAAGAAATGGCAAATATCCCTGTTTAAGGAGTTATGCACAAGTGAAACTCATGCCACAAGGGACCCACCTTGGGTCCTTTTCCAAGGAGAAACGCGGGGTAAAAATATTCTAAATAAAATAATAAAAAAGAAATAAGGGGGGGGAGTATGAGCATTACCACCTCTGCTGCTTTTTAAAATTTCCAGAATGGGAAATGTCATTTTCCAAACAACAGCAACAACAAAAATGGAAAACCAGCAGCAACACAGATAATCTTTTTACTCTGTATGTAATTACAAGTACATCTTAAAACCACAGTGTGGGTGAATGGCTGAAGTGAGATGTACATCTAGTTTTCTGTTTAGTGGTTTTGGCCATAACTTGACAACACCAATCAGGCCACAGGTGTGGTACCCCACTTGCTTCCTGCTGGAACTGCCTCCCAATGAATGCTGCCATTTTGACAGCTGCTCATGCAAAAAAGGTGAGATGCCACAACAATGGCTTAGGGCCTTACCCAAAGGAAAGTGAATGTATTTGTTGCTTGGGGGTTGTCCTTTGAAAACAGCTGCCCTACTAAAATCAATATGTTGGCGACCAAACTGTTTGACAGAAGCACATTGAATCCAGACCCAAAGATTCATGAGTTGCAATGGATTGGGAATCAGCAAAAACCTCTTGAGATGGGGCCACAGTGCTTCTGCTACCACAACCTGCTTGTTCTCATATCCTTGGGGCAAAACTGGCTTTGCCATCATCACGGCTATCCTGGCAAAAGAGGGTGAGGAGAATAGCAAGCGACGAATAGAATTCTGTCGGGTCGAAACCCTGCTCTGTCCAGACTTGGAGCCGTTATCCTGACGCCAAGTTAGACCGACATTCAAAGGCCGGGAGACTTTTGGATTCAACATTGCTTTCCTTAATGTTGCCTCTTTCAACCCTCATCTACTTGACTATTTAGCACTGCATCTATAGTATGACTCTGAGGTTTAGCTTCAAGCATTACTATTGGATGAATACATAGTGTTTGAGTAAATATCAGACTATTTGCAGTGCGGTCATGTGTTTCCTGACTTGATTTGAAATATATGAGGTCTCTGTCGGGTTAATGGTTAGAACCAAAGTGAAATCTGCATAGTGGTTTGTAAAGATTTTGGCAGAAACCAGAGTTTGTTTGTTTGTTTGTTTGTTTGTTTGTTTAGCTTCACTGTATCAATTGCTGCAGTTACATTTCAGAGGGTATCAGGAGAAGAAAAGCACTGAACATTTCTTTTCAATGACTGCAACTAGGGCTGGGACTTTTGGATTAACCCAAATAGGAGGAACTCTCACAAAAGAGGTGTTTTCATAGGTCTGGTGAATGGTGATGGTGATGAGATCTAATGCTGTTTCTTTGTCTTATCAACATTGTTCCTTTCTGATGATGGCAAATAGAATGTGGTATGATACAACGTGGCTGCTGCATAGATGACGGTGATCTTGGTTTCTCAGGCACTGTTTGTTGTGTGACCAGCTTTTCTGGAGTAGATTACTGCATTGTCAGTGGCCTCCCCCCAAATTTCTTTTGAATACTTTTAAGGGTCCCGAACTATTTAAATTGGGTCCAGCACTAGTGGAAACCCAAATAAGGGGAACTGAAAGATTTGGGTCCTTTGGGGTAAACAGGGATCTGAAAGGAGTCTTAAACAAAACAGGACCCCCCCCCCCCCGAAAGAAGCCAAAACAAATGCAAACCAGAAGTCAACCCCTGGCACATCCCAAATCACAACTGTATTGATTTATCCAAATTACAACATTGTAATTGATTTTTTTTACTGCCAGACACTATGCATCCAGACATCAGTATAGGCATTCTTCCTTGTTGAAAGCATTCCTATAAAAGAGATTTTATTAAACTCCTGATTGTTGTTTCATCTATATTGGTCTATAAGTTTTGGAATTGCTCTGGGATAACATTTTAAACTGTTTCAAGATTGGTTCATATTTATATTATATTAACAGCTTGCAAATGTCACGGCTTTGGTCTACAACTTCAAACATGAGCACCAGGGGGATTTTGGTTGTGGTTTCCTGCAAATTCTAATCCAAAATGTAAGTTGAAAGAATGAATAGCTTTATTATGGTCCAAGACTAAAAACATCAAACAATTTGCAATAAATAAATACAATTTGAAATTTGAAATAAGTACAAAATTAAACATTCTTCCATTAAAATAAGTTTCTACACTCTGTTTGCATTTTGTTTGTTGCTGTTGTTTTCGAAACTGCCTTGCAAAAATTGACGTGTAAAGCAGGTGAACAGATTTATAAACTGTATAAACAGTTTCAGGCAAAATAATAGATCTTTGCAGCTGAACTAAAATCTCGGGGTGCACAAGACAGTTCAGAGTTTATTCTGAATCCAATTTGCAGAGAAATGTCTGTATGATTTGAAGCATGTTAAAGGCAGAAAATTGGAAGTGACACGTCTCCTGGCTGACTAGATTAGAAAATTCAATAAATTGCTGAGAGTTGTTTTTAAAAAAATATTCTTCACATATTTTGATCTTCACATATTTGTCTTGTTATTCAACTGCAAATATTTCAACATTCACAGTCGTTCTTTAAAAATTATATTCATTGTTCACTGCAGTATGTGTATATTTCTTTATCTATCACCACTACAAACTGGATCAGGATTCAGTAGAAGGCTATAAGCCATTGGTTTTTATGGATGCAAATTAAGAGCTTGTGGTATCTCTCACATACTGTCCTCTGGTTATTACATATAATTTTCATTTTGACAGAATATTATTGATTTTCATGTATATAAAATGCAGTGATATTGCACTATGCAATTTATTACATTTCTAAGTAATTGATCCATATGTAACAAAACTAAAATAGAATCAACATTGTCTCACAGAAGTGTAACCAGGGTCATAAATATACTTTATAGACAGACCATAATTAGAGCTCAAAACATATTATGTACTGGGGAGACATAGCTAAGTCTTTTTGCTTATTTGTTTGACCAATCAGGCTTCAGAAAAAAAACCATCTTAGGTTCTTTTTAAGGAGAAAGGTAGGAAATTTTTTTTGAAATGAAACGAAATGGCAGACAGTGTATCATCCCGAACTGAAACGAAATTATGTTTTCAGTTCTGGAGGAACTGAACCGGGGAGCTGCCACCAGATCTCACTTCAGCAGCAAGATCTATCGGCTCTTTCCATGCTTGGTTTTTGCCCGCCGCCACCACCCAGCTGGTTTTGACAGCTTGAGCTGTCAAAAAATCCCAGCTAGGAAGCGGGCGGTTAGGGAGAACAGAGTAGCCAGGCAGCAGTAAATTCTCCCCTGCCATTTCCTCCTTGGGAGTGTTTTGGACAAGGAGTACTGTGGGCAGTGGGGGGGGGAGCTTGAATCTACTGCTGCCTCCTTCCTTCTCCCTTGTGATCCCTGCCTCGCAGCTGGGACTTTTTGACAGGTCAGGGTATGGAGAAGGTGGCACCCCCTCCCCCACCTGACAAAGAGCCCCAGATGGGAGGCAGGGGGAGGGGCCAAAGGCAGGAAGAAATCCGGTTTTTAAATTGCTACCTGCTTTTTTCTAACTTTCACCTCTCCCCTGCCTCCCAGCTGGGGCTTTTTGACAGGTTGGGGTATGGAGTGGGGCACCCCCTCCCCCATACCCCAACTTGTCAAAAAGCCCCAGTTGGAGGCCGAGAGGGGTCAAAGGCAGTAAGGAGTAGGTTTTTTAATCACTGCCTGCTCTTTTCTACCTTTCACCCCTCCACCCACCTCCCAGATGGGGCTTTTTGACAGGTTGGGGTGTGGAGTTGGGGGCAACCTTCACCTCACCTCCCAGCTGGGGCTTTTTGACAGGTTGGGGTGCTCTCAGAGGGCTCTCAGATCCCTTTTGCTGCTTCAAAATCCCAGGGAACCTCCTTTGATCACAAAGCTGCAGAGACCCCTTTTGCTGCATCGGAATCAAAGAGGATTCCGTGGAATTCTGATGCAGCAAAAGGGGGCTGAGAGCTGCTCTCTGGTTCTTCTGAGCCACGTGAGCCAGAAGAATCGGAGAGCCAGGAACAAAGCTGCCACCATCCCTCCTTCACCCAGGTGAAGAAGTGGTGGCAGAGACTTCGGCTTTCCAGTTGTTCTGAACTAGGCGAGGGAGGAGGACCCTCGCCTGGCTCAGAAAAACCAGAGACCAGAGAGCAGTGGAGGGGAGGCTTTTGAATTTCAGGCACCCCAGCACCCTTGCTGGTGCCGCATCCAATTCAAAAGTGTCCACTGGCTCTCTTCTGAGCCACTGACACCCAGCTGGTTTTGACAGCTGGGGCTCTGCAGAGGGGGGTGGCTTTACTCCTAAAGCCACAGCCCCCTCTCTCCATAGCCTGACTTGTCAACCAGCTGGGTGCTTCGTTGCTCATTTCATTTCATAATTAATGATTTTTTTCAAAAAAAAGTTAATTACAAAACGAAAACAACATGCAATAAGCAATGAAATGAAATGAAACAAAATAGCATTTTTCCATTTCATGCCCATCCCTAGACAGAGCTGATGGGAGCTGACTCTGAGAGTTTCTGGAGAGCCATATGTGGCAAATCTGTGCTGTATGGGACAGAAGCATTTATTTGTTTTTAAAACTGCAGATCCTTCACAGAAAACAATGCTATAAGATTCTTTCAGCATTCCACCCGCCCATCTTTATCAGCTGTTTCCCATGCTACTCTATGGGATTTGGGTGCATTCCCTTATCTTTGGTCCTTTCAATGGGCACTCAGAAGTGACAGGGAAGCTGCATGGATTCATTAGCCCTTTTGCATCAGTCCACAAAGAAGGAAAGAGATCCCGTTGGCCAGGGCAACTGATACAAAAGCATGAGCTGACTCAACACGGAGGGACCACTTCATTGTTAGATTTTTCAGCAAGTCTCATGCATGGCAGGGAAA
The DNA here is from genome assembly GCA_023846285.1 of Phrynocephalus versicolor. Taxonomy (NCBI): domain Eukaryota; kingdom Metazoa; phylum Chordata; class Lepidosauria; order Squamata; family Agamidae; genus Phrynocephalus; species Phrynocephalus versicolor. The sequence continues at coordinate 59,095,243 of JAHTLZ010000330.1, forward strand.
ATAATGTCCTCTTCTTGTTCCCTCTTGGCTTCCCGATGCAAAGTATTTAGTTGAGTTACCAGACAGGAATTATGAAGATGCCTACAAAAAGATGCAACTCTTAGTTGGGTTCCATGTATTATTTATTTTAATACTACTGAGTTTTATCTGGGCTTTGTTATTAGCTTCAATGCACTTTTCAATGCAGTGCATCCTTACAGAATCCTTCTGTATATTTCCAGGGAGGTAACATCAGTAGCATGACTTTTGGTGATGAATTACTGCAAGTTCTGAGTCAGGATTGATACTTCTTATCACACACTGAATAATCTCCAAGTTGCTGTGCCAGAGGAACTGCTTAGGTCAGCTTCTGCACATATGGCAATTTGGTGCAGAAAGTTACCAGCATTTTGCTGGTGGTTGTAGCAGGATTCTGACCATTCAGCTTAAAAGCAGCATTACTCTGGACACAAGTGTGTCACGATGCACATCTGTCTTTCTGGAAGCAGGCAAAGACCTTTCTTTTCAGGCAAGCTTTCCATTAATGATGGACTGCCTACTATGTGACTTTTAAATGGATTACTATGCATGATTGCATTGACTGAAGTCATAAGAACACCAATGATTTCCATGTTAGCTTCCATCCCTTATAGTGGAAGTTTTTTTCTTTTTATGTGCTCTTTGTAGCTTTAATGTTACCTTTTAATGTTCTAAGATGCCTCTTCATATTTCCTGCTCTTAACTTGAATATATCTTAAATGTTCTGGGCTGTATATTATCCCTCATTATTGTAAGCCACCTTGGGTCCTTTTCCAAGGAAAAAGGTGGGGTAAAAATATTCTAAATGAATAAATTAATAAAGTAATTTTAACAGGTTGAAAAACCATCAGAAAATATTGTAAAACCGAAATGATTTTGAATAATTAGCCAGTTTTTTGTATGTCTGGGCATTAGGAATGGGTGACAAAAATGGGATTTATTCATTTATTTATTGGATTTTTTTTATACCGCCCATCTGGCAGAGAGGCAGAGAGGCATGTAACATCTTAAGGGCTAGAAACTTAGTCTTTAAAAATAAAATCTCAGGAGGTTGTAACTAGAGATGGGTACAAAGTGCTATAAAGCATTATGAAGTGCTTCATGCCAAATCGCTGCACATAACTTCCATGCTCCTCCATGACTGGGAGGTCCACTCACCTTCATCAGCATGGCACTGGGGTCCTCTTATGACGGCCACACACCAGTCAGGGAAGGAGCTCAGGCTGCATTTCCCTACCTCCTTAGGCAGATGACCAGTCATTGGCTGTGCAGGGATTTTCCCTGTCCTGCCTCCTCTTCAGACTGGCTAACGGCCTGAGGGGGGCGGAGCACACCTGGACTGGTCTACCACCACTGTAGGAGGGATCCTAATGATGCACTGATGAAGGTGAGTGGGCCTCCTGGCCGTGCGGCAGGGGAGGGGAGTTAAGCATGGCACCTGTGGTACCACCCTAGCAAATTGGCACATAACTCTTTGTAGCACTTAAAGCCTATTTCTAGTTGTAACCAATGCCACATTCTTGTCTCCCTACATGGATGTCTGACGCTATGATACATATGTACACTCAGTTTATATAGCAGGAGAAACTGCCCAATCACCAGTCTAAGCAATTGGCTGTGCCTAGAGATATCTCAGCTTGTCATTCCTGGCCACTTCTGTATTTCAACCCTCCCACCCACACCTCCTTTCTCAACACCTGGGTTGAGAACCCCATCAGACTTGATGAGGCTAATGAAAGCAAAAAGGCTGACATCTCTTCTTGTAATGAATTTGTTCTTTTGACATACCCTTCATTTCAGCTGTCAGGGAAGCTCTTTGACAAGCGCTGGCAGGAGTAATCTGACAACTTTGCAAATCATGATTCATGGGATACTCACCACAGTCATTGGGTGTTTTTAGGAAAATACTTTTATTTACAATTCCACTGATAAGATTTAATAGATGATAGCACAAGTTATCATGCACAACAATAGCATCTAATGCCTATATCAGATCCCATCTTCAAAACTCTTATGGGAAAGGCATACAGAATGTATTATTTCAAGATGAAACACACTGAAGAGGGGAGCGTGTGTCTTTATAGATGGGTGCTTCTACAGTATACTAGGTTTTGGTCATGTACTTGCCCAGAATTTCACACACAGAATGTAATGGGGGATGAACCCAGAAAAGATGGTTATTCACCTAAATCTTCTGTGTTTCTCCACTACTTCATGGTGGTGGGCGTAGCATCGCCGTGCTTTACCCCTGGTCCTTTCACAGGCTATTGATAAGCACCGCTTCTAATTTTACTCTTTTGCTGCCACTAACTAGCTTTTCCAGTGGACCCTCATATAACAAACAGTTTGTATAATATAAAATCTGTAAAACATAAAAAAATTCTGGAGATAGGGGAAATTTGCTTAACAGAATCGCCTATGGGGCGAATCCGTACAACATAAAAATGGTCGCAATTAGGGATTACTCTGTGTTCAGTGCATTAAAGGAATTAATTCATTCCAAATGAAATTATGTTAAGCAAATGTTCCTTTATACAAATTTCCCATAGGAATGCATTGAAAACAGAGTAATCCCTAATTATGTTGTACGGATTCGCCCCATAGACGATTCTGTTAAGCAAATTTCCTCTATCTCTGGAATTTTTTATGTTGTACAGATCTTATGTTATACAAACCATTTGTTATATGAGGGTCCACTGTATCTTCTTTATTTTGTTTGTACCTAAACATGTTACCTTTATGATTTTAATTCTAATTGTAATAAACTTCTTTTATGTTTATTCAATTTAAAATCAGTCTGAAAGCATTTAATCGAGAACCTAGTTGGCGGCAGCAAAAGAGAAAATTGCAAAAAACAAACCACGGAGGGAAAAAGCAAGGTGAGTTTGGGTTCTCCTCCACCCACCCACCCAGGAATGTTTACTTCCATGTATACATGCCCTTTAATTTTTTGTGTCACAATTTAAGAAAAAAGTTGTGTGGTATACACAGAAAATTACAGTAGCTCAGACCCACTAAAGTTTGGTTACTGACAAAGTTGTTCACATGCACACCCTGCTTTTAGGTTTACAGACATTCAACACTTAGTTTTCTTCACAGAAGTTCTAAAGTCCTATCTCTTCTCTTTCTAATCTTTAACTTTTTCTCAGTCAGACCCTATCTATCTTCTCTCAGTAGGAACTGTCTCTCAGTCAAACCCTATCTGACCGATCCAGTGCTGGGCTGAGCCTTAAATCCCCTCAGGCTCCTCCCCCAAACTCTCTCATTGGTTCACAAACAACCAATCTACATAGACACATCTAATAAATTATTCAACACAAAGGGGTTAATGCTACTGTGGGTAGCATTAGAAAATGCTAGCCACAGAAAATCAAAGAAGGAAAAACTGGATTAGCTGCATTAGCTCTTTTGATCGCTGGCCCCAGACATCCTCTGTCTGGAAGTAAGTAAGTCCAAAGGTGTCATGGATTGTGTCTGATTCATGAGTATGATGTTCCTGGGGGTGCAGAGTGTTCATGAGTCCTTCAGAAATCCTACCTTAGCAGCCACCTTCCATGTGCAAGATGAAAGAGAGGCCATTATAACCTAATGTTCTACCCACAGATCAAAGTACACCTTTGTGCTGAAGTCAACAGTACCAAAACCACATATTTCTTACTATGACCTGATGGAATATTATCTCAAGAAACAGGTGGTTCTAAATCTGCACTTCCTGAGCTATCAAGAATTGGCAGAGAAGATAAAGGATACCGAATGGTCATTTATAATTGTCTTCTATAATAATTCTCCAACCTGGCCATTATTCCGGCTGGTCTGCCTTGTTCTCAGAGAAGCAAAAGGCTCTGCCTTTTTCTACTGCATCAAAACATTTGTCTTCCCAGCCTGATTTTGGCTGTCTCAGGCAGGATTTTTTTCTTAGCCTTATCAGCTGTTCCCTGCTAGTCTCTCACCTAAGGACTAATCAAGTCTAACTCTGGTTCGCTTCCAGGATCAGACAAAATAGGTATGCTTAGGATGCTAAGTTGTCCAAAGTCTAGGTGGCTCTGGTTATGGCTAGGAGTAAAGGAAAAAATAGCATAGTTATTTCTTTAATGAATTTTTAAAACTATAGCTTGTATACTCTATGGCCAGCATGGCTGCTGCAGAATCTAGGATTTTTTCAAGATCTGGATTTTCCCAATTTTAATCTTTCCGGGAGAATTTGAGAATTATGTGGAGGCGCTGTGTTGAGCCAACAAAGGTGCAAATGGTGCTGGTTGGTTACGTCCCTCCAGAGCAGAAAACTCTGCATCCATTATAATGTGGAAGTTTTGAGTGCTGCTGGAATGAACTGGAATAGCTCCCAGTTACACAAATATGTTCTTGCCCATCAGAAAAACAACAACAACCTATACTTCTGAGCTGGAATGAACGCTTTCATCTAGATTCATTATGAGAGCAATTTCTTCAGAAGTATACAGGATCCCATTGTTGCAATTTGTTCAACTGCAAAGAATTCAAAATGATATTGATTGCCACTTCTTTGGAAAGATGCAATCAACTTTGGAAGATGGAAAATTACTAAAACAGTAGGAGGCAAAGAATAAGCATTGACTATCAAGGGACGATCAATTTATATTGTAGTACAACCATCACTGTGATACTCAGTGTGATAAAGTGACGTACTAGGACTCAGAAAACCTGGGTTCAAATCCTTGCTCAGCCATAGAAACTCACTTGGGTGTGGAACTGATAAAGCCGTTCCTCAAATATCCCCCAAACCTTGAAAACTCTATTAGAATCACTATAAGTCAGTTCCAACTTGAAGGCACATCAATATCAGGGTTGTCCGTGATCACTGGCAGCCAACATCACACTGATAGGTCTCTGCTGAATTTGAAGCATTCAGCTGAAAAACAGGTTTTGAGGAAATCATTATGTGAGAAACTACCAGTGAGGATGCGTCAGGAAACTAATAATTGAGAGTGCAGACAGAGTGCAAAAACAAGTAAAGCACCTCATGGTGCAGTGGTTGAACTGCTGCACTGCTGCCAGAACTTTGCTCAAGACCCAGATTCAATGCCAGGTAGCCATCGTAAGGTTCACTCAGACTTCCCAAGTTGGTGAATTGAAGTGGTGAGGGGGTTGGTAGGCAATTTGGTACCCCCTAATTGCTGCCCGCAGGGCACCCCGCCCCCTTGCCCTCTCCAAGCAAATGCCATTTTAAGGTTCTACCACTTCAAAGGGGGGTCGTTATATCCCAGCAGCCCCAAAACTCAGGCAAAGGTGGTCAGCCAGATGCTCTATGGCACCTTCATTGGGCCTGCATTTTGTAGTTTTGACCCTATAGAGCGGGTCCAATCTAAATTCCTTAGAGCAATTCTTGAAGTCCCAAGATGTGTAACAAACGCATACATTCGTTTAGAGACAGGTATGCTATCAATGATAGCTAAAATTACATTAACTTCCCTACAGTATTGGCTTAAGATAAACTTCCAACTGCAGGGATTAACCCATCTACTTTTAGTGGACAACTTCCAATCAAAGTGGTTAAAATCAGTCCTAAATAAATTGCAAACTATGGGTCTTTCTTCCCAAGCAATCTTGAGCATGCAATGGGATGAAGCAAAATCAGCCCTTAAACAGAGAATAATGCATATGGAGAGACAGGCAGATCTCAGTAGTTGCCCCAATTTTAGAGTCCTAGATACACACAAATATCGCTCACTTCCCATGGCCTATCTGTCACAGCTGGAGACGTACAAGTTTAGGAAAGCCTTTACTCTGGCCAGGTGTGAGGTTTTCCCTTCTGCAGTGCTGGAAGGTAGATTTAAGAGCATTCCGAGGGAACAGAGACTCTGCCCTTGTGGCTCTAATGAGATAGAATCCATTGAGCATATGATGCTCAGATGCAGTAGACATAAAAAGACCTGGGCAAAATACATCACACCACTCTTAAAAGATATGGCAGGCCAATCGGACACGGACTATTGTAATCAATTGCTAATTGACCAAAGTCGGACTACTACTGAACTAGTGGCAAAATTCTGGGCAGTATGTCACAGCAACAGATAGATCGCTGAGCTTTTAAACCTTGTTTTATATTGTTATATCTGTTGTCTTAAAGGCTTTTAAAAATAACTTTTTGTTTTATATAGTGATCACTGTAATGTTTGCCAGTTTTTAAACTTTCTAGCTAATGTTTTTTATATTGTATCTTATTCTGCTCTATTCTATTTTATCTTATGTCTGGCTTGATGCCATAACAATAAATCTTACCTTACCTTACCTATGATACTCATGGATGTTCAGGGGCTTCCTTGCCTCAGGGAGCAGGGACATAGCTAGGGCTTCCGGAGCCTGGGGCAACAGTCGGCTTTTGTGCTCCCCATTGGTGGGGGGCAGTGGTGAGGGGGTTGGTAGGCAATTTGGCACCACCTAATTGGCACCCCCAGGGCACCCCGCCCCCTTGCCCTCTCCAAGCTATGCCCCTGTAAGAGACAGGAATTTTTTTTCTCTTGGTCTCTTTTTGCTTCCAACTGCAGCTGTCAGGTGCACAAGTCACCATGACCACTTGGGTATTCTGGGATTTGTAGTAACTTGTCCAATCTGAGGCTCAGTTCAGATCCTGTATCTCCCCTTTTCTTCACCAAAGTACTTATGTTTGCCTTGAATGTGAGTTACCTGAAATCCCAAATCCAATGCCTTTATTTTCCTCATTCTGCTCTTCTGAGATTTCCAACTTATTACAATTATAGCAGAAACAAATAGCTAGGCTATGAATGCCCATAATTGGGGGAGGGGGTGACAGTGAACACTCCAAATCTGAATAAAAGCCTAGAATGTAAGATTGGGGATTTGCCTGAATAGAAAGAAATAGAAAAATAAAGTTCTTCAGTGAATTGTTTTAATGGAGCATTCGCCAAACAGGCTCACATTCATAAAATCTTGCAGAAGATCATGTGGAATGCAATAAACACAGCTGGGTGTTTTCACGAGGAATATGCATATATTAAAAAAACAATGAATTCCTAGCTGAGTGGGATTTTTTTCTGGCATTTTGAAGCTTGTGCTCAGCATCCCTCCCAGAAAAGGACAATACCAATGCCCCAATCATAAAAATGCATTTAAATAAATATATATCATAGGTTTATGCAGCATTTCGCAGTGCTGACCCCTCCATTTGGCAAGTTAAAATGCCCACCTCTGTTGGCAAAGCACAATAAGAGACAAACTGTACATCCCCTCCACTCTGAAGGAGCCAATCTCCATAGCTGGATCAGTTTTCTTCTATAAACATATTTATCTTTGACTGGTGGGGGGCATTATGCTTGCAGAAGATAATGTGTGCAGTATTATAATGACCACAGCACACAGCTACACAGCTCTTTGTAACGGCAGAAAATACACATTTAATGGTTTGATACTGGGGATGGGCATTTCATTTCAGAACCAGTAGGTTACAAAACGAACCTAATGAGCCCAGCTGGTCCTCGGAACCAGCTTATACAAGCAGATCCAATTGCTTAACCTTTCTCTGTCTCGTGCAGGGTTAAATTCCAACAAGGCAGCATGCTGCGACATCATCTGTGCTAGATCTGTGATGCTGGCCAATCAGGAGCTGTGCAGGGACCGGCGTCATCCTGCCTCCATCTCTGATTGGCCAGCAGAACGAAGCAGGAAAGATGACATCACAGCATGCTCCCTCATTGGATTTTAACCCTGCGCAAGACAGAGAAAGGTAAAGCAACTGGATCTGTGTTTATCAGCGGGTTCCAAGGACACCTGAGCTCACGTGGTTCATTTCATAACCTACTGGTTCTGAAACGAAATGCCCATCCCTATTTGATACCTGATTGTTGAAGCACTTGTGTGGCAATGCAGCATAGATAATGGAAGCAAGTGATGTATGACCTTTGACATTCTTGTCTTCCCATGTTTTTTTTTTTTTTGCAACAATAGGCTTTATTTTTGTCAAACTATACATGAAAATCAGCTCCACATTGAAAAGCTGTATTCCATGAAATAACAAAATATGTTTCGTGGTCCCAGCAAACCCCATGGATTTTGAAAATGAAGGTGCTTTGTTGACTGGAAGTTGGGAGGTAAACACGGGCTTTACCTAGATGTTTAAATGTTCAGGCATGACATTTGGAGGAACTGGCCTTCCTGGAGAGAGCATGTTCTCTCACATTTTAATTATGAGCTCAATGTTGTATGAAGTCAAAGATGACTTTATTACAAGGACCTGGCTCCGTTACAAGGAAACGACAGCATGCATTCCAAAACATTCCTTCATATGGAGATATCAAATTGTGAAGGTGAAATCAACACAGCAGACTTTCAGGAACGAAATGGCTTCTAAGGGTGCTATCCCACGTCAGATGTGATCTGGTTTTTAGTTACAGATTATCCATATTACAAAAACGTGTTCCCATGGCCATCGTGGTTTGGGGGAGAAACCCAGTAACGCCCACTTTAGCGAGTTTCACCAAGGTTTCTAATACCCGAGGGTTAGGTTGGGGATTTCCTGCCCTGCTTCTAAATCCACGTTTAATTATGGGGCAAATGCCAGTGAGGGTGTGAAAAGCACATCTTATCCCATTCTCCCCAAGGCAGCCCTGTGTGCTCCCCACCAGGGTTGGAAGTTGTCTAGGGAGGGACAGCAACCCACTAGTGATGGGAGAAAGGACACGGTGGTGTCAGCACTGGGAGCTCCTCCCACCTCTGTGCGGCCGCAGCAGTCCAGAAGGCAGCCACGCAAACTCCCCACACCAGGTTTTATGGTGGGTGGGTGAAGACAGCAGCCTCCCGACAGATGGCTGTGTGTCGCCCTCAAACTCTTGGTAGGTAATGAGGGAGGGGAGAAGGGTGAACAAGGGAAGACTGGCCATTGGGGCGCTACACGGGAGGCGTGGCTAGCCTGCTGACTGAGCGATGCAGCTGCTGGAAGGTTTTCTAAAAGCAGGCGAAAGGGGGTCCCCAGATGGGCTATTCCTGATCCTCGTGCCAGCCATCTATGGAAACCTATTTTAAACTGGGTTACAGACATGGGGACAACTGAAATTAGGAAAATCAACCTACGGACGTGGAAACGCTTGGACCACCTTTTTCAATCACATGACCAGGACCTAATCATTACCCGGATCTTTAACATGTGGGATAGCACCCTAAAAGAGACAACGTCCAGAATCCAATTGGTGTTCAGATAAGGTCTGCATACTTTTTTATGGCTAATTATGGACGATTGACAATGAGCTCTGGATGGATGGTTTTTCAAACGTGTTCTCACTCTTAATAACACAACCAAAGATTCTGGCAGTTTACATATCCCTTTCTCATTTGATGAGAAGATTCATGTTTATTCCCCACATGAAAGTATAAGCTACATGCACTTCCTGTCCTAGCAGGAAATGGGCAGATGAAAATCAAAGCATTGTGCATGCTGCCAAGGCACTGCTTGGTCATATGCCCAGTTGCACAACTGAGATGCAGCAACTTGGCAACTTGTCTATCAGCTGCCATCAGTTACAGCAAGTTATAAACCTCGTACATCAGGGGTGTCCAAACTTTTTTGCAAGGAGGGTCAGATTTGGTGAGGTGAAAATGTGTGTGGGGGGGGCGACCATTCGTCCTGATGGGGCGGGGGAGAAAGGGCGTGGTCAGTGCGTATCTGCAACAGCTGCAAATGCTCCAGTTTCAAGGTGCCCAAGGGCCCAGCGGCTGTTGCAGGGCCCGTGAATTGTCCCATGCACACCCAAGATGCACCACTGCTCATATATACTGTCCTCCCTTGCAAGGGGGTGGGGAAGACACTGCAGCAACAGAGCCAGGAGCGGGTAGGCAGGGCGGGTGGTTGAGGGGATGGATGGAGGCAGGGAGGACAGGCAAACTATAAAACTGCAAGCTGATATCTCTAGCCAGCACAGGGAAGGACCGGCCGGTGGGGATGAGTGACAGGCTGAGCTGGCAGGGAGAAGAACCTGAGGGCCACTCAAAATTTTAAATTGGGCCGCATTTGGCCCCCGGGCCAGACTTTGGACATGCTTCTCATACATGAACCTCAAGAGGGTTGCAGCTTATATTTAGAATAACATCATGTACTTTATAATCAAAAGTATGACTAAAATAAGACGAATCAAGAGCTACCAATAGGAACCAGGGCTAGTGTGTGATTATCAATCAGGTTTGCTTTCTTTGCATGTACAGGGAGAAGCATCCAGCCTCCTGACACTTTGAAAATCATGAAATTGTAGCTGCTTACTGGCCTTTATGCTCAAAATACCAGCTTGTAAAAACAAGACTTGGCAGTGTGTGTCATATCACATCAAAGAAAGGTCAAATAAATGCCAGGCCGTGGGGATGGGGATGGAGAGAGATTGAACAAATAAAATAAAATAAAATGTCTTTTAAAAAGAAAAACTAGAAACAGAGCAGACTATGACAAGTAAACCACTGCTTTAGGAAACTGCTCCAGTTGCCTCCAGTACAGGAACTGTTCTGAGGCAAATTCTGTCCTTGGGTAAATACAGAGGCAATTTCTATTGGAAAGTAGAAATTTACTGATGTCATGGATATAGCCATTTGGTAAGCTGACTATGCTGTATTGTCGAGTATTCTATTGTATTCAAAATTATTCACCTGTCATCCAGAACTGACCCCAGAACCGTTCACAATAATGCAACAGTGTTTCTTTTTTAAATCCAGATAAAAACACATTACCCCAAATCACAGAACTATATCATGCTTCCAGTGCCTAGATTGAAAAGGTTTCTGCCTGTTGTCTATAAGACAGTGGTGAACAGATGCACAAAGGTGATGAGGAGGAGCAGATTGCCAGAGCAAGATGGCAGCCTAAGTCAGCAAATTTTGGATGTCCTGGAAGGAAGGCGGATTTGTATTTTAACCTCCCTGTTGGTACTCCTTGATCTGTCAGCCGCCTTTGATACCGTCAACCACGGTAACCTGCTGGTCCGGCTTGCTGAGACTGGAATTGGGGGCCTTGCTTTGGGCTGGCTCCGTTCCTTCCTCGGCGGCCGGTCTCAGTGGGTTCAGCTGGGTGATGACTTGTCGGCCCCTTGGACTCTCCCTTGTGGGGTGCCCCAGTGGTCGGCAATCTCACCCATGCTGTCCAATGTTTACATGAGGCCGCTGGCGGAGGTCATCAGGAGATTTGGAGTTTGCTGCCATCAGTACGCTGATGACACACAATTCTGTCTCTCCTTTTCTTCTTCTGCAGAGGAGGCAGTTTGCTCCCTCGACCTGTGCCTGGAGGTGGTTTTGGAATGGACCAGGACAAACTGACTCAAACTGAATCCAGAGAAGACCGAGGTTCTGTTCTTCGGGGCGCCCTCATCCGTAGATTCTATCTCTCAAGAAAATCAAGTTTAGTTGCCATGACTCAATGGCCCCCTCCCTAAAGTGGGGGGTGTCGCCCTCCAGCCTACGGCCAGGGCCAGGAATCTGGGTGTGGTCCTGGAATCAGCCCTCTCCCTGGAAGCCCAGGTGATGGCAGTCTCCAGGGCCGCTTTTATCCACCTCCACAGGATTGCCCAGATCCGGCCATACCTCGATGAGTCCTCTCTGAGGACAGTTGTGCAGGCCCTCGTGATTTCGAGGATCGACTAGTGCAATGCCCTCTACACGAGGTTGCCCTTGACCCTTGTCCGGAGGCTTCAGCGGGTGCAGAATGCGGTGGCCAGACTGGTGGTGGGTGCTCGTAGATTCGAGCACATCGCCCCAGTTCTGGCCCGCCTGCATTGGCTACCCGTTGTCCACCGGATAAGGTTCAAGGTCCTGGTTTTGATTTTCAAAACCCTCCATGGCTTGGGACCAGAGTATCTGTCGGAGCGTATCTCTTAGAGATCAAGTGGGACCAGGCCCACGAGATTGGCGCAGGCGCACTCACTGAGGGTGGCCACACCCAGGGAGGCACGGAAATCGCTCAAGCATAACCGCGCCTTCTCTGTGGTGGGCCCCACATTGTGGAGCCATCTCCCCAGTGAGCTGCGCCTAGCACAGTCCCTGCCCGCCTTCAAAAAGGCTTTGAAAACCTACCTTTTTAAGGAGGCAGTTGGCGACCTTTTTACCTAATTTTTTTTTGCCGCCCGCCTCATCTGATCTGATGGATATTGATCCTCGCTGTTTTATTGGATTTTTTTAAAAAAAAATATTTTATTTTATTTTATGTTTTTTTCCCATTTCTTGTTTTTCTTAGTGTAGTTTTAAATTTTGTTAGCTGCCCAGAGTTCCACTCTGGAAGATGGGTAGGATACAAGCACAATAAATAACAATATGGAATGGGAAGAGAAGTCTGGGGAATGTTTGGACTCATTTGGCAAAACCACTTGACTGGTATCCTACTAGAAACCTGGCAAGAGGTCTTACGAGGTGAGAGAGTTGGTATAGTACTGTCTCTATTTCTGTTTGTTCATCATGGCCGCACTGTATCAACTACAAATAGAAACATGTAGCTAGAAACTCTCTTGTAACAATGATTGAAATACTATAAGGATGTCTACCATGCACACTCTTAACATAATTTTGTTAAGAGGGAGAGAAAAATGCATTTTGGGTTCAATCAGGCAAACTTTACCTTCGCTGGGGATCTCACCGAATGATAACTTCTTCTCACTTGAAAAGACAATGCACTTAACTAGCGTCCCAAGCACTTATTTACCCTGGAGGAAAGCAAGATGGTTCCTTCAATGGGATAGACAACATATGCCCACACATATATTGTTGTACCATGGCCTGGGAGTAGAAGTTTACAGGAAACCCACCCACAGAGATCAGTGCTTACTGTTTGACTCCCACCATCCATTACAGCACAAATTAGGAGTCATCAGGACCCTAAACCACGGAGCAGAGAGCATCCCCAGCTCCACAGAAGCCAAGAAGAAGGAAGACAGGCACCTGAAGACAGCACTTAAGGCCTATGGATATCCAAAGTGGGCCTTCAACAAAGCAGTGGACCATCCCAGAAGAACAAGGGATCAGGCTGAGACCTAGACCTGACGGAAGAACCTGGTCATTCCCTACATGAGTGTCTGAGAAGCTTAAAAGGATTTCTGGCAAACACCACATTCCTGTTTATTTCAAACCCACAAACACACTAAGGCAGACACTTGTCCACCCAAAGGAACCAATTCCCAAACAATAAAGGAGCAATATAGTATATGCAGTCCAATGCAGTGAGGAGTGTGTAGACCTCTATATTGGAGAAACTAAACAGCCATTAAATGGAAGGATGGCCCAACATAGGAAGGGTAACAGCTCAGGACCAGAATCAGCAGTACACCTCCATTTGAAGGACGAAGGGCACTCATTCAAAGATGAGGATGTACACAATATTAGACAGAGAAGATAGGTGGTTTCAGAGAGGGGTCAGGGAAGCCATTCATGTGAGCATTTAAAACCCCTCTCTCAACAGAGGTGGGATGCTCAGGGACAGTCTATCTGCCACTTATCAGACTGTGCTTTCAACAAAACCCAGACAAATAAAAAAAGCCTTCACCACCAAGGCCATAGCTAACGACCCATACTTTATGGGTTTCAGCACCTTAGGCCAATGTTCACCTTAAGGCTATGAATACTGTTGTCTACCTAACAAGCCTGTTCAGGTCATTGTTCATCTTATGATCCTATTTCAGACTAGAGTGACCAGAGATCAAAGCAGACTATAAGATGGAGGAGTCGCACTAGTTTTATTCAGACTGATGAAGCTGTTTGGATGGGCAGCGAAACACTTCTATCTCTCAAGAAAATCAAGTTTAGTTGCCATGACTCAACTTCCAGATAAAGTCACCTGGATGACTGAGAATCTTCACAGACATATTGCTCAGATGGAAGTTTTTAAGCTTGCAGTTAGGTGAAATAAGTCCAACTGTGGGCAGAAGCAAGCACACTTAGGTTGACATTGAAAGGAAGCGAAGTGTCCAAGGATACAGAAACAAAGCTCAGTAGCATAGATGTGGAAAAGCATATGTCATTTGATTATAAGGTGCAAAGATGGTTGTATATAAGGTATACTGCATGGGATGCATTATGTTCTTGTCATCTGCTGCTGACTGCCTCTGACTGATGCTGTCTATTTGCTTATACCATGATGTTGCTGCTTGCCGTGATGGATCGTAGCTGGTGGGTGATAGCTGCTGATGGAAGTCAATGGTGACTGAAAATGGAGAAATGCTGAAATGCTACTGTTAACTATGAAGAAGGGATGCGTGATGTAATTTTGAACAAAGGTATTGCCAATGAACTGTAAATATTGTAAACAGACTGCACAAAAGCCAGCAACTAGTCTGTCATGTTTTCTCTAACCTGGACATCACTGTTAACCTGCTATGAAGATCTACATCATATACCTGACAAGATCTAGACTCTGGGGATTGTAATGTTTTTCTCATACTTCTCTAGGTTTGCAGCACTTTGGGGTTTCCTTAATAAAGAGTCATTTCTCCTCCTGGTCTTTTATTTTATTCTGCTTTCATGACCATTTAAAAATATTTAAAATATATTTAAAAATATGTGACACTTCCAAGATAGAGGTCATCAGTTTGCTCTGTATTTCCCCCCATATAATCTTGGAAACCTCATAGATAGAACAAAACAGCGCAAGCATGCAGAAAACAACAGCCATGCCAGAAAGGGAAAATAAAGCATCTGCTTCTGTTTTTTAGCTTGTCTACAATTGAAGGAATGTGACAACTACTGACTCAGAGATGCGCCCCCACCTCTGTTGAGAGAGGGATTTTCAATGCTCACATGAATGGCTTCCCTGACCCCTCTCTCACTGGGGGAATCTGCATGACAAGCTGATGAATTTCGTAATCTTTTAGCCATATTCCTCCATTGGTGGTTTTTTTGTGCCAGTTTACCTAATACGAATCCCTCTTACGTCTGACTTTCAACACCGCTGGTAGTCATGCCATGACCAGCAAGTGAGCCCTCTTCACATTTTGGCATCTCTACAACTCCTCGGCGGCTGTAATTAATTTGTCCCATCCTGTCAAATTATCTGGGAAGACAGCCAGGTGCGGCATGACAAAGAAGGAGAGCCTGGCTCAAAATGTCGGTCTCCAAAAGGCAAAAGCACGTCTTCATAACACAAAGAACTGATCTTCTCAAATTTGGGCAGAGAGGATAGAGAGGGGGGGTGGACAGAGAGAGAAGAAATTTTTAAAAAGGCAAAAGCAAAAAGGACAAAAAAAGAAAAGGATGCAATGGTAACAAATATTCTGTTTTAAAATGCCAAGTTTCTTCTAAAAACTTATTCAGACAGGAATAGTTGGTCCTTAGACTGATAATAAGTGTGCCGTCAGCAAACAAATTTATGTTTCACTTTCACATTAAGGCGGTGGGGGATATTACAGAAATATTTGGGTAGAACAAAGCTGCTGTGCCTCTCCTGTAGCCTCTTTTGAGCTAATCTACAATCACCGAGGCCATATTGAGTGGAGTTTATTTCTTCCCTTTTGGTGATATTGGCAGGGGAGGGGAGGGGGGGCATGGAGCTCACAGAGAACTAGTTCTCTAATCTGTACAGTCGTTGAATACCAAGCAATTATTTATCTTTGGTTTGTTTGAAGACGGGGGAACTTGTGCTGCTTAAGGATGATAATTGACTTCTATTTCAGTCCTACAAAGAATAGGAAGTGTCATTCATGGTGGATAATTAACCACATCACATAGTTGCAGACTCCCCCTCATGCATTCGGAAAAGGAAACTCAGGAGAACAAACATAAGTTCCTAATCTGAAAGCAGCTTCTTTGTACCTCTGGCCTTGCACTTTAAAAAAAAAAAGAGTCTGTAGTTGGATGCAAGGGTCTTTTCCATTTTATTGACAATATTTTCACTGGAGCTAGTTAGGGCTGAAACTTGGACAAAGGTAAAGGTAAAGGTTCCCCTCGCACATGTGTGCTAGTTGTGTCCGACACTAGGGGCAGTACTCATCTCTGTACTCAAGCCAAAGAGCCAGTGTTGTACAAGACCATGACCATGTGGCCAGCATGGCTGCAAGGAAACATTTTTTTAGTTTCCCACTTTTTATGGCAGTACCTATTTATCTACTTGCATTTACATGCTTTCGAACTGTTCGGTTGGCAGGAGCTGGGGTTTACAGCAGAAGCTCGCTCCACTGTGCAGCACCCGGGATTCGAACCGCTGAGCTGCCGACTTTGTAGCCGACAGTTTTCAGTGTTCTACCCCACTGAGCCAACAGCTTATTACGCAGAATTTTTGGAACAGTCCCACCCAACAAACTGTAAACCAACGCTGAGAGACTATCCTAAAACACCAACAACCACACTCGTAGCAACACATCCAAAAATGACAACTAGGGCAATATCCCACCTCAGTCTCAGGCTACTGTCCATTATTGTACTCTTCTCTCTCTTGCCCCCCACCCCTTAGGATCTACTATGTAAATACTGAGTTCTTTTCACTGTGTGTCCAGAGTTCCTATCTATACAAGCATGAACAGATATCCTTCTACCAATCAAACACAACGGGCACCAGCTGCAATGGCATTATATCATGGGGGGGAAATCAGTTCCAGCATTATTACTTTTTAACAACTCTGATTCAAGAATAGATGTTGGAAGCTTGCTTTCATATCGAAATTTGAGTACTGTCACCGGACGATAAAAGCAGAAAGGGAACATTCTACTGTGCTATAGCTCATGAAAGCTGGACTCATTACAATAGCCTGCAAACAGATGTGAAGACGACAGCCACCCTCTGTACTCCCCCCCCCCCAAAGCCAGTACTATTGAGACACAGTGGGGGATTTGCATGACAAGCCAAACCTAGGATTCATTGGAAATTTGGCTTGTCATGCTACATGCTGGTGCACGGGTGTTGGCTTTTGTAGCAGGAGGTACTGAATGAACCATGATGCTTCCATTCTGCAGCTGCTTTATTGAAGGTACAACCAGATGCTGTCCCATGTTCACCAATCATTTCAAAATTTTCTCCAACCGCCAATGTTATGGCTACACCCAAACACAACCAGTCTACCAGAAGAGTAGGTGAAATAAATTAAAAAGCCCTTTCAATTCCCTCCACAGTAATGATTTTATAATCTTTCAGGACTGCTGTTGTGGCAGTACATCTTCTCTCAATTCAACCTTCAAACGGCTTGACTTTCACTGAAAAGAAGCAGATAAATGTCCTTGCACAAGGACTTGTGATCTGTGCTGCACCATCTGGAAAAGATACAGGAAAGCCCATCCAGTCCAGCTATAGGAATGTTCCCCTGAGATATATTAAATATTAATAAGCACACCCAGCAAGCCTCCTGCACAAGGGTCCCATGGGAAATATTGACACACACACACACCCGTGCAGGGATGCCCCGGGAGAGGACAATGGAGCCCATGGGATCTGACATTCAGGAAGCAGGCTACTGTTATCTCTTCCTCCCACCAGGTCATGACATGGCCATAGGAACAAAGATAATTCATCATCCCCCTTCCTGCACTGCTCACACCACGGAATGGGATGCAAGGAAATAACAAGCTGCTGGGGTTATCCATCATCCAGTCCCTCGCTAGGTGACACGTCCACGTCACGTAAAGCCCTTCCCAGGAGTTCATCAGCCTATGGCAGGCTGAGACGTACGATATCACGCCATATCTGAAACCCTGCCTTTTATAGCTAATAAAAGTGTCAGGCCTCCTGGTTGCAGTGTGATTGCAGGAGCCTGGAGGCCTGGCTTCGTGAAACCCAATAATGTGTATGTAGACTCATTTTCCTACA
Source organism: Phrynocephalus versicolor (assembly GCA_023846285.1). NCBI lineage: Eukaryota > Metazoa > Chordata > Lepidosauria > Squamata > Agamidae > Phrynocephalus > Phrynocephalus versicolor. The sequence goes on from JAHTLZ010000330.1 coordinate 59,113,001, forward strand.
TCCAGCATTCTGTCTCACACAGTGGCTCACCATTTGCTTCAGGGTATTCCCAAGCAGATGTCTTCACCTGCTTAAGATTCCCCGCAAATGATATTGAGAGATATCCTGCCCATCTCTCCAACCCAGGGGTTGTCCTTTGGCATCCAGAATGATAGCCGTTGATACCCTTGTTCTCCATGAACTTGTCCCATCCTTTCTTAAAGCTGTCAAGGCTGACAGCTGTCACCACTTCTTCTGGCAGGGAGTTTCACAGACCAGTGATCCTCTGGGTGAAAAAGTTACATGGAGTGCCCCCTAGTTCTAGTGTTGTGTGATAGGGAAAACAGTTTTTTCCTTATCTACTTTGTTCACACCATGTATGATTTTATAAACTCCAATCAGGTGACCTCCTAGGCACCATCGATCAAGAGTGAAGAGGCCCAGCCGTTGCAACCTCAGATGGTAAGGAAGGTGTTCCAGTCCCCTAATCTGTCTGGTTGCCCTCCTCTGCACTTTTTCCATTTCTTTAATATCCTTCTGCAGGTATGGTGACCAGAACTGTACACAATACTCCAGATGGGGACTCATCACAGATTTATAAGAGGCAAAATGACACTTGCTGACTTATTTTCTATACCCTTCCTAATGGTCCCTAGCATTGAGTTTGCTTTTTTCACTGCTACAGCACACTGGGTTGACATCTTCATTGAGCTGTCTACAAGGACACCAAGGTCCCTTTCCTGGTTTGTTGGAGAGAGTTCTGACCCCATCAGTTTATAAATGTAATTTTCCCCCCAACGTACATCACTCTGCACTTGCTAATGTTGAAGCTTATTTGCCACTGCTTTGCTTACTCCTGCTGTGTCAAGAGACCCCTCTGGAGCTTCTCACAATCTCTCTCAGTTTTCCCTACCCTGTATAATTTAGTCTAATCAGCAAATTTGGCGACCTTGCTATTTACTCCTGCTTCTAGATCATTTATGAAGAGGTTGAAAAGCAGGGGTCCCAGTACTGAACCTTGGGGGACCGCACTCTTTACCTCCCTCTACTTGGGGAAGTGTCCATTAAGTGCTACCCTCTGTTTCCTGTCCCTTAGCCAGTTGCTGATCCAGGACAAGACTTGTCCCTTGATTCAATGACTGGCAGGTTTATTCAAGAGCCTTGGGTGGAAGACCTTATCAAAAGCCTTCTGAAAGTCCAGTTAAACAATGTCAACTGGATCTCCCTTTCCACATCCTTGCTGAAACTCTCAAAGAATTACAACAGATTAGTGAGGCATAATTTGCCCTTGCAGAAGCCATGTTGGTTCTCCTTCAGCAGCACCTTCTCTTCTATGTGCCTATTAATTTTATATTTTGGGATGGTTTCCATCACTTTACCTGGAAAACATGTCAAACTAACCAGTTGGTAATTTCCTGGATCACCTCTGGATCCTTTTTTGAAGATTGGTGTTACATTTGCTACCTTCCAGTCATCAGACACAATGCGTGATTTGAGGGAAAGATTATATATTTTGGCTAGGACCTCAGCAATTTCATCTTAAAGTTCCTTGAGAACTTGTGGATAGATGTCATCTGGTCCTGGTGATTTGTTACCTTTTAGTTTAACAAGACATGCAAGAACCTCCTCCCTGGAGGTTGCCATAGCACAAGCTCTTGTGGCTATAATACAAAGTCAGTCAGACATCTTGAAAAATCTATCATCTCCATCATTAAAGACTGAGACTCCACCTAGAGGGCTAAAGAAGTTATGCTTGCAGAAGACAAAACAATGTAACTCACAGAGGATTCTTATCAGTAATTAACAAATACCTTTTTGAATGTTTAGGCCTCTGCCATTCTACTAGGACTAATTAATGAGCAGTGAGAAGCTGCTGGAATTACATCATTGACCTTCCATGGGCATAATTAAACAACAGGGTTTTAACCATTGTTGGAAAATGTGGCCTAGAATTTAGAAATGAAGCAGGAGAGTGATTCATAAAATTATACTGTATTCAGGAAAGGTGATGCCTTTAAAATCAAATATTCAGTGTGATCTATTGTTATTTTTTTTAAAAAAAAAAACACTCTTCCTCAGTCATGCATCAAAATCTCGTACAATGTGTAGAAAAATTATAAATGAATATTCCTGGCCAAAAAAAAAGTCCGCTAGACATACTTCTCGAGGTGAGGTCAAGGTCTGAGAGGGTTTGTGGTGAAATGCTTCCACTTGGTTGGCTTCAATTAGAATTATGTGATGCCAACAATTTGTTTACTGCAAATACAGGTTTCAGTCAACTGAACAGATGACATCACCAGATCACCAGTACAAGAACTACGCAACTGGAAGCAGAAGATTAAGAAGTTCTGTTCTCTCTGCAAAACAAAACAATGAGCAGACTGTGATAAAAACTGTGAATAATTATTATATATTTTAAAAATTACAGTAAAGCTGAAGAAGAATGTTCAAACAAACAGAGTCCCAAAATGTAGTTTAGGCTTTAGTTTAATCCACAGGGGGTTAACATGCCTGCACATATCCTGAAGCTAGAAACCTGCATGGCTCCTTCTTATTGGCTCTGTCACATCACTCCCTACACCCCCTCCCCTCAGATCCTCACCAGCATTTCAGACTGCCCATAATTCAAAACTATGCTCCCTTCACAAATCACAGGGACTCCACACACAGGCAGACCTCAGACCATACTCTTTCTGGTACAAGTTCTCCCTTCCATCACTAAGGATTCTTTCCTTACCCACAAGGTAGTTGCAGATGAATCATAATCTGGAGCGAGTGCGTGCATGTGCATGCATAGTCAGGAAGGAAAGGGGCATGTACATGGAAAAAGCGGTGTGTGTGTGTGTGTGTCTGTGTGTGTGTCTGTGTCTGTGTCTGTGTCTGTGTCTGTGTCTGTGTGTGCATGCACGTGTGTGTGTGTGTGTGCATGCACGTGTGTGCATGCACGTGTGTGTGTGTGTGTGCGCGCGCGCACGTGCGTGTGTGTGTGCGTGTGTGTGCAAGCCTCATAGAGGGACACGGCACTTCTGAATTTGTGACTTTATTACTAAATTTAAATAGCGTTTCTGAAAATTTTAAAGTTCATATAAAAGACAGATTTCTTTTACTAAATTCAATTGACTGTAAACCAGGAGACTGTGGAATATGGCCAGAGATTTTATCAAGGAAGAATGCAAATATGCTTGTAATCAAAAGAAAAGGACTGGATGACTGACTGAGCTCTTACAACGGAAAAGAACAGATGAGAAGCAAAAGGAAAAGTGGCAGAAATAAACTCAGAATCCTAAAGGCAACTTTTCAACAACTGTTTTGTAGAAACCAAGAAAAGACAGAAACAATATATTGGGGAACTACATAGAAGATACACAAAGGATTGGTTCCTTTGAAGAAAAATCATTTGAAAAATAATCTGCAATTTGGAAAGCAAAGTGAAAATGCTCTCAAAGCACCTTGATAACATATATAAGTCGGACTCGGTGTAGACGGGGCAGCAACAGAGTTATTTCAAGTTACAACTGAATTTCCCAAAACTCCTAACAAGAAGATGCCAACAGATATGAAAAACAAAAACAATGGCCCACAGACTGGAAAAGTTCAATAAGAACTTCAATCCCCAAGTGCAATAACTATAAGATCTTTGAATTAATTTCCTTTGCAGCCAACATGTTGGATTCAGAAAATGAAAAGGCCCAGGAGACTGACTTGCAAATATACAATGACCTTGGGAGCATATCAAATAATTCCAGAAGAAAACAAATGTGTGATTTATACAGTGGACCCTCGTATAACAAACGGTTTGTATAACATAAAATCTGTACAACGTAAAAAAATTCTGGAGATAGGGGAAATTTGCTTAATAGAATTGTCTATGGGGAGAATCCATACAACAAAAATGGTCACAATTAGGGATTACTCCATTTTCAATGCATTCCTATGGGAAATTTGTATAAAGGAAAATTTGCTTAACAGAATTTCATTTGGGACAAATTAATTCCTTTATACAAGGTACCACTGTATATTACATTAACACCTTTGATTATGAAAAGCTATAGATTATTCTAAAAGAAATAAAGAGTATCTCGTCTGAATGAGGAACTGATACTCTGAACAAGTGGTTATTGCTTGGACAAGATGTGGAGAAACAGGATGGTTTGCCATTGACAAATATGCCAGACAAAGGTGCACTGTACTTAATTCCTCTGTCCAATCTGTTTGCAAAACATATCAAATGAAAAGATGGATTGAACTCATAAGGAGGAGTGAAAACTGGTGGAAGAAATATCAATAATTGAATGTATGCAGATAAAACCATAATACTGGCAGAAAAGTATGAATTAAAATGACTATTGAGGAAGATTAATAAAGATGAAAGTGCAAAACTAGGATTGCAGTTGAACATAAAGTACACACAAAATAATGTTGACAGAAAAATTGCATAGCTTTCAAGTTGACAATGAAGAGATCAAAACAGTGAAATGTGTTTTGTATTTTTATTATCAGTTGAAATGGAAACTGTGTTGAGATAATAACAACCTTGCATGTACTAACAACAGATAACAGTGAAACGGGGTTCCTCACAACCTAAGGTGATTGTCCTCTGCCACTAACCTATTGCTGAAGTTCTTTTCCCCACCTCTGGCTTGCCTCACCTCTCTTCATGTTTGTTTGCTTCACTTCCTTCATTTATTACTCTTTCTTTCATTGTCTGACCTCTGAACATGCAAGAAGCATGGGTGGAGACTGAATTTTTCTACAGATAGCAATTGTAAGTAAAGATACCCCCGCCCCGCTTAAAATGTATCCAGGGTGATTTTAACATACTAAGTGCTAGTCACTGTGAAGAAGGATGAACTTAAGCCATTCTTTCATGCTTTCTCTGTGCAGTTGATGTTTGTACCTAATATTCTACTAACTATAAAAGGAGTTGACCAAATTCTCCAATAGAATGTAGCCAAGAAGTCAGGAGAAAACCAAGACTTGGAAGGACAGCTTTGATGGGAAATCTTTAATACAAATGATATATCACTGAAAAACAAGACCAGTCCCATCCATTGTATGTTTTTTCTTGATTTCTATGTACAGAGATGAAAACCAGATACAATGAACCAGTTCGTTCAAATTAGAAGGAAGTTTTTGTTTTTGCAATGGTTTTACAACATGTAGAAAGTGTAGCTGGGAGGAGTGACTATTGGTCAGATGGGTGGTATAAAAACTAAATGAATTAATTAATGAATTAATGAATTCAAAGGGATCCCCTCTTTGCTGAGTTTCCCCCTCTCTTTAGTCTGTTGGAAGCTGAGTTGTTTGTTTAAATACTATTGATCTGTTCAAAAATGTAAGTAATGACATATTATTCTTTTTCCTTCAAGTGTCTCAGGGTGAGTTATTGAGACTGTAAAGAGAACGAGACGGACTCCCTGAAGCTACTCTCTTCTGTACTTTTACTGAGTAGCAAACAAATTCTACCCTAAATGCAAGACTCAGCAACAGGCCGTAGGCTGCCAGAAAAACAAAGTAATGTTTATTAAAAACCAAGCCTGAACTCTGGAAGTGAAGATGACTAGACAGATACTCTTGTGCTTTGGGAATATCATGGGAATACGAGACTCCAAGTGTGTCTAAAATGGGATTTGTCTCCTATTTTGTCCCACTGTTCGCACAATAAAATTTGATTTATTTAACAGCAGCCACACGATGGACAGCTAATTGTGAACTAACCCAGGCCTCCCCCCCCCCCCATGGCAATTTGGATCTTTTTGGTTCACTGGCAGGGAACCAACTGGAACGTCCTTGATTCATCTCACATTTCAGCAGATGTGATCAGCAGATGTGCATTATTCCCAGCACTGAGGGGTGTTTCCAAGGCTAACATTGATGGTGGCATACACAGCAAGGAGTGTCACATGGCAGTATGACACTTGCCACTTCAGGTATCACAGCCATGCAGAGCTGGGAGCGTTTCTTAAGAAATGTTCTGCCTCAGCCTGGAACAGCTCAAATTATGCGCCTTTTCTCTTCTTCAGTCAAGGCGGATTAGCCGTTGTTCCACCTTGTTTGAAACTCAGGATCTCTGGCTGCCCATTTTTCTCTAGTACTGTTCAGTGAAAACTGTCCCTACGCCAAATACGACAACGTTTAAACTAGAGATGGGCACGAAATGAACAATTTTCCGTTTCCGTTTTTGTTTTTTCGTTTCGTTACACAACGAAACGAAAAATGAATTTTGTCTCTAAAATGAAATGAAATGAACAGAAACACCGGAAATTTTCTCGTGTGTTTCGTTTCCGTTGCTGCAATATGAGTGAATTGCTTAAAATCCAAAAAAAAAAAAAAATCACAAAAAATGAAATAAATGGTAACGAAATGGTAATGAAACGAACAAAAATGAAAATGATTTTTTTTGCAAAAATTCACGAAAAACAGAAACGAACTGAAACGGACCCTCCAAACGACAAACGACAAACGAAATGCCATTTTTTTTATTCGTGCCCATCTCTAGTTTAAACTACTGTATCAGGCACAGCGCTATGTCAGAGAACCCCAAACATCTTCCCCATCTAGTCACGACTGCAGGTTCTTCTTCTCTTCCTTTCTCCCTTTACTTTTTTTACTTTTGCTTTATTTAACATTTATATACCGCCTGGTTGTATAAATACAACTCGAGGTGGAGTACAAACACACAAAAACCAACATAAAATAGGAGTTAGTAGGAAATAATCAATAAAATACAGTATAACAAATACCCATTAAAGTAGGAAAAACATAAAACACCAACTAAACTAAACTAAACTCCCTGACTTTGTCCTTCCTGCACCTGTTTGTGTGTGTGTGGGGGGGGGGGAGGTTGGGCTGCTCTTTTGAGAGAGAGAGAGAGAGAGAGAGAGAGAACACTAGGGGAGCAAGCATGTCAGTGGCATTACAGGGCACTTTCAAGAAGGATGGTGAGTGATCTCATAAGGCAGGGATGTCCAAACTTCGGCCCTCCTCATGTTTTGGACCACAACCCCCAGAATTCCAGTCCTGTACTTCGAATGGCAAAGGACTGTGGGAGTTGTGGTCCAAAACATCTGGAGGGCCAAAGTTTGGACATGCCTGTCCTAAGGGCATGAAAGGGTGAGGAAGGGGCAGGGGAGACAAAAGACAGAGGGTGTGGATACCAATGATTTGAGATCTGTGCTGTTTCTTGTGAATATTTCTGCCTAAAAGGAAACATAGGAATAAATGCTGTCTGAATGGCCTCATCACTCCATCTAAGCCTAGTTTAGGGTTAGGGTTAGGGTTAGGGTTAGGGTTAGGGTTGGACAGCTTAGGAAGAACAAAAATGCGGCAGCCTTGAGTCTGCAAGATCTGAGCAGGGCTATTAATGACAGAGATCATTAATTAATGGCTGTAAACTGGAAGGAATTTAACAGTGTATAACAACATATAGTTGGGCAAACAATACATATGATAAAGATGTTATGGTAAGACCTGGACGATGGCAAAAGTGGTCTCCAACTACAGGTTTAGGAGTGCTGATTGTTAATATGTTTTTATAGAACACATAAACCCTGTATGTGTGTGTGTGTGTGTGTGTGTGTGTGTGTGTGTGTGTGTGTGTGTGTGTGTGTGTGTGTGTGTAAACTCTCAAAAACCACTGTAAACAAGAATACACTGAATTCGCATTATCTGGTTGTATGCTGAATAAATGTCACCATCCTGCAGACTGCACCGGGCAGGCATGCCTGCACTTTCCTCACTTTCTTTATAGACATCTCCCCTTGGTCCTTTGGCTCACCCCTCCCCCACTTCCTGCCGCTTTAGAGTAAATCAAATTAACACAGCCTTGAAAAATCCACAAGTGCTGCTGAAGTGCCATATTCTATAAACAACACATGGACCTACTCTTATATGCTACCATGGGGGAGGGGAATTTGAAATACAAATTGTGTTTCTGTGTGATTTTAAAATTTCCAGACAAGATTGAGGTTTATACAAAGTGGTGCAGAAGGGGTTTGGTGGGGGGGGGATCAACACACAGTTATGTAATCAAAGAAAAGATTCTACCTCCTCTAAGCAATTGAACATAAATGTTCAATCGCACCATTAATGTGCGAGAACCAGTCAATCAATGTTATCCAAGTGGGCAGGCATTTCAAACGTTAAAACCTGCCAAGCATAGTAATTTTCATCTTGTAAGCTTGCCACAAAATTATCAGCCTTCATTTCTTGGGAGACAATTGCCCCAAGTCATGATTCATGATCAAGAGCCTTATCAAGAACTCGTTAAATCAAAATGATTCCCAAGTGGCAACAGCTTCTGCAAATGGCATTTTCAGTGTCTACAGAGAAAAAGACATAGATTGTGACTTCATTTCCTCTACAGTGATCTGCATTTCCCTAAAACGTGGCAAGTCATCCTTTCAAAATCTGGCTAGCAATTTTCTATTTCTCTGTTCCATTTCCTTTTTTATTAAAAAGAAAAAGAAAAAAGAAAGGCAATATATGCACCAAAACATATGCATCTTGCCCAAATCCACAATGGCCGTCTGTACCCTAGAAGCACAGTGGTAGTATTATATTGTATAGTATTTTTATAGTATTTTATAGGCATTGTGTTGTTTTTTACATTGTACTGTTTTTATTGTACTTTTATGAATTTGTTGTAAGCCGCCTTGGGTCCCTCTGGGGAGAAAGGTGGCATAAAAAGAATGTTGTTGTTATTGTTATTGTTATTGTTATTGTTATTGTTATTAACTCCCAACCTCTCGCCCTCTAGCTGGATGCTTAAACCATTGAGCTCTCCAGCCATGAATCCATTAATAAAACTGTAAGACCATTGAACCAGTGGAAATTATAGCCTTAACATATCACTCCCAACTGATTCAATATATATACTCTAGGAACAACGTACTACTTGATTTCTGCCAATATATCTATGTCACTTGGGCCCCGGTCTCACAACGATTTTGCTGCTCTTTTTGCTGCGAAAGACTGCACAGCAAAAGATTGTGCCTTCCCTCCAAAGAGCAGTATTTTGGTACCCCAGCCGACCATGCCCCCGAAAGCGGACTTTAACCGTAGCATTTTGTACCACTGCTAGGGGTTGTGTTAAAATACTTCTGTTATTGATGCACACTTTTAAACACCTCAAACGAGGTGTGTCCCCAGAAAATTCGCACCAATTAGATTCATACCCGTTTTTCTGCCACTTCCTGTGGTTCTGCCTTGGAAATCGTTTATGCTACTGAATTGGTGACATGCTGGCATGCTGGCACAATTTTTAATGGCTTTGCGCCTGCAATTACAATCGATTTTAAGAAGAAAAACTGCTACTTGGCTGCAACGCAGGTATTCACCACCACAAGGGGAAAAACAGGGAAAAGATGTGCAGTAAACAAGTCAGGACAGACACAGAGAAGTAAAATACTCCCCTGTCGTCGGGGCACTAACTGTGCATCAAATGTCACATGACCGCCTGAAAAAATAGTATGCATTATATTAAGATACGCAGATAACGGTAGTGAGACCGGGGCCTAATTAGTTAAATAGCTGAGTGTGCATTCTCATTTTCATCTGCTAGAGTGCTATTAGTTAGTTAGTTAGTTAGTTAGTTAGTTAGTTAGTTAGTTAGTTAGTTAGTTAG